>KZ309028.1:60987-154811 GCA_000376725.2 Ladona fulva
GCCTGGGCTAGGGTTGTTTTGATGTGCTTGTCCCAGGATAGATTATTGGTTAGTGTGACTCCAAGGAATTTGTGGTGCGTAGCTTTGGGTATTGTTGTGTTGTTCAGTGTGATTGAAGAGGTGCATTTCTTGTTGCGAAATATGTTAAAATGTATGTGGGTACTTTTAGTTGGGTTTATGTTTATTTTCCATTGTGAGCACCATTTACTGTATTTTTGGAGGTGTTTGTTCATTCTGGTTACTGCTGTGTTAGGGTAGATGCATTGTGCTGTGAAGGTAGTGTCGTCAGCGAACAGGAGGTTTTGAATGTTTGGTGATTTTGGTATGTCATTTGTATAGCAGTTGTATAGGATTGGGCTAAGAGTTGAGCCTTGTGGAAGTCCAGCTGAGAGTGTGGTGATGTTGGAGTAGGTGTTTTGTATTTTGATTTTTATCTGAATCGACTTCAATATATAACGGGCATACTCTTTCAAAGAATTTTCGATAACGAAGCTCATGAGAAATAGAGATTTCAAATGGAATTATTGAAATGAATTTATTCCATCGCCATAGTTTTTCCAAACTGCATTAAATAGAAGAACTCGCCATCGTATATTTTACGCTGCGTAAGGTTGGAAGAGAGTTAGGTATAGCGGGTGAAAACGAGTAAAACTATAGGGCCTGGCAGTATTAGGGCCCTCGAAATATGACCATTATGCCCGCTTTTCAACCAACTTCTGTGAAATAAGCGGGCGCGGAAAATCTGCAGACATCGGCGTGGAAAACGTCATTCCAAGAATGATGTCATAGCAACTCTTCTCCAGCAAAAGATATGGAGAGAGGGCCGTAATTTAGGCTTCGCTTTCGTCTTTTTTTTCTTCGTTTCGTCTTTTTAACTCCCAAGAAAGAAAGAATGAAGTTTTCAAGTCATCTTTGGGTCATCATACATGGTTAATGTTAAACTAATGAAAGCTTATCTACTTGGTTTATTAAGTTTGTTAACTGTTCAGTAACTTTTAGTGTATTAAGTTAATTTACTACGTTCATCAATTAAAGTTTATCTACTTGGAATTTTAAAGGTCCTTACCTTTTCATAATTCGTCACGACTTTCATTTCTCTCAGTGGATTCAATTGGAGGAAGTACCTGATATAATATATGATCCATAATTTATTGAATATAATAAAAAAATTATAATAATAATAATAATTTAATAATAATACATTCAATAACTCCACATTTCCAATATTAATATCGTAACATTTTGTGCGTATATTTTTAGAATTGTATTAACTGTACTAAGTAATGCCCATTAAAACCCAATAAGAGCATAAATTCAGCTTTGCAAATCACCTCTAATTCAAGTCTAAACTTACTACTTTGCACAAGTTTTCTTCTGTCTCGAGTTTATTTATCAGAGAAATACCGGGTATTCAAATAATCTGTAGTTATAATTAGTTTTTAGCGCAGGTACCATACCAATGCACATATCTGGAATAGTTCCTTCAATTTCTCCGTTAAATCGAAAATATTACATGATTTTCATTGCTAACTCGTCAAAAATACAAACACCGTATGATGTAAGTGCTCAAAATTCATATTACTTTAGTGTTTTAATCGACCAAACGAGCATTTAAAAATCGTGAACTGATAATTTTTGGCGCTAACCCAAGGACGAGATTTCCTCTCGGCTGGAAAGAAAGTCATTCAGACATAATACGTGAAATCTTTGACCTCTTTGTCGGATCATCTGCCCTATAATTCCTCACATGACGCCTTTCCCTTTATTTCTTGAAAACCAGTCATTCCATCTGTTTAATCCAATTTTTTTTTCTTATTTTTCTAGTTCTTCCTGGAGTATCCTTTTTTCAAGAATCAAAAATACTTCAACCGGTGTTAAGGTACATGAGAACTTATAAATAACAATCTGAAGTGCCCGTTGATTCTCAACGTGAAAAAAAGGCGGATTAAATATAGTACACCAATTTGTACATAAGAGAAAATAACATCTCCCATCCTAGTTTGGTAGCCGAAATCTACAATCAACAATAAGAATGTGAATCCTTATGTAATTTCCTTCTATTTAACCGTAAAATATGTCAAGAGTCCGAATTTATAGAAAAAAGGCTATTCATCTATCTCCATTAATTCATTACGGTGCTACGTATGTTTGTTGTCCCTGGAATTCATCACTACAAATTGTTCGTGACTGTAATAGTTAAAATCTCTGAATAATTTCCTCTTCTTCATATCGTCAATTGCTTCTAAATGGGCCTAAATACACAACGTATTCTTATATGAAAGTGCATTATCTCTGAATCAACAATCGCATTGGTCGTCAGGGGGACGGGTTGTTTACAACCTCAAAATTTCAGAAAATATTCGTATATTTTATCTAAATTCTCGCAATTTTGAAACGAAAGCGATATTCTACGACAATAATAAGAATTTGTATTTAATTTCCCTTTTTTGGTACTTATCTTGATTTTATACGACTATTCCTTCTAATTTTGTTTCGCAAAAGAAATAAAGTCTATAACCGATCAAATCGAACTTTACATGCATTTCTAATGGAAATCTATCTGAACGATCTTGGTTCAAACCCAGCAAATTTCACGAATTAAAAGTTGACAGTACTTCCTTCCGGCTCACGGAGAAAACGTACGCAATGTTTGACGCAAATCGGACAAACGGTGTGGACTCCAATCGCAGACAAACAAACACACAGTATTTATGCTTTATATAGATTGATTTTAATGTTAAGTCATTAACTTTAAGAAGCTGGTAATGTTTACACTGAAAATAGCTTTCGGAACCAGAAAATAAAATAAAATTCGATAATACGTATGAATTAAAAATGGGAAGAATGTAAAACATTTACATCAACTAACTACAACAGTAACATTTAAATCACCAATAACTCACTAAAGTAATTCCATCAGATGTTTACTAACATTACAGCTGCTCAAATATTTTGAAATGTGTAGCAATTAACAACCCTTACAACTACCTTTCAGCAATTGCAGGAATAGCACCACTATAATAAAGTGATGAATTTTCAGATACTCCCCAATTTACTTCTCACTCCCATGCCTCCAGGATGTTATTTGCAATAATTTCCCTTTTTGGCTTGAGAATTTCCTCTGGTTTGCTGAAATAACTAACTCCATTACAAAGCCTTTCTTCGAATCTATTTTGAAAACAATGGTATCGATGTTAACACACTGAATATTAACCAGCTCCCAGAAAAACATTCACCGTAGCTATGTTTGGAGGAGGTAACGGGAATCTTTTTGAGATTACAAAGGAGAAAGTAAAATGAATATTTAACTCCCGAGACTTCGGTTTAGTGGCAGACTAAACAGCTGTACTGAACTCTATACAAGGAAAACCCGTCTCAAACTTGAGTAAAACAAGTAGTGAGCTGGGTAAGAGAATTACAGTTCTCTCGAAAACAAAAATATCTCGGATTTCAGAGATTCAATATATCCGAGAGGTAAATAAAACGACTTAAACTTAACGATGTAATTCTTATCGTCCCTAAATCTCAAACAGCGTATTTGATAGAGCTCTTTCTATTGTTTGATACGTCGTCTGTCGCTAAAAGCATACAAAAAGGGAAAATTGATCCGAGTAAATGGAAGTAATCTTCCTTTTCGACAGTGAGAACATTTTTCACGAGAATCCAANTATATCACAAACACATCGTATCGGTTTTATTTATCTTCTTCTTTGATAAACAACTGAAATATGACGATGGGTTAGATGGAATAGGGGGCTTTTAGTCTCAATGGCGCCCAAATAAAGACGGTTACCATCATCATCGCCATCATCTCCATCATCACCACAATTACCATTATTATTATTGTTGTTGTTGTTATTAATTAACAGCAGTGGATGAATGTCCAAGATAGTACATAAATCCATAATCCTGTCATTATACTCTTCGCATTCAGCTTTCTTTTTAATACCTCCGTAATTTTTCCGCCTTTTACATGGGCGCTCACTTACTTAATGACGAAATCGCTGAATATTGCATTTTCCGTTTTGTATTCCCGAACACTCGTAGCAATTTTTCCTGCTCACTTGTTCTGAAGTTGACCCCAAGGACAAGCGAAAGTGAAAGAGTCGACGTGAGTGGGACTCGACCATACATCTTCCACTTTCTCGGTGTGTGTCTCTTACAGGGAAAAGGGATTCTGGTAATATGGATTCGAGTCCAAGCCACATCTTCCACTTCCGTTTATGCTCGCATTATTTATATATATGCCGTTAAAGTTAATAATCCATTCCTTTATCCTTAACATTTTACATACAAGCCAACCATCCCTGCTCATCAACCCTCTCCGGCGACTCGCTTTTCCTAGATACCAAGATTTTACACATGCATTCAGATTATTTGGGTCAATGTCACCGTTCAGATTTCCACTCTTAAAACACGTTGGACATTTCCAACCGGTTTACTACATCAGAATTCCTCTTCAATGAAAAAACGGGGCCTTATGCCGACCCATCCGAGAGGTCGGCGCGCATTTCGTAAAGGAAAATCGTGTGGAACGCCATAAATTGCCCATCTCGGCCAGAAAGTCATTTCTGTCACCAAGGGGACAATTCTTTGAATAATGGCTTACAGCATCGCAGACAGGACCGCGAATGCGAGCCGGTGTCATCGCCACGCCCAGCCGCCCCCACGGCCGCAGCGGCTGCCTCAAAGGGCGGCCCACGCCGCCCTTGATTTACGGCCTGCGCGTTGAAAAGGCGATCGCCCACTGCCGCCGCGTATATTAAGCAAGGGTCCGAGAGTTACACCTCACACAATCACCTCCATATTTATTTGCGTTTTGATAATATCTCTGACCGTGAGAAAGCGTATTGCGGCCGTCGAAAGTACGTACGCCGACGAATTTTTCCAACCCTTTCCTCCCAGTTATTCCCTCTGTTCTGCCCCCGACTCCCTCCACCAATTTTACGACTCTCACCCACGCCCTTGCTTCCTTCTGGTCCTATCGAGGCCTCTTCGCGCATTTACCCTCCCTCCCTGAATTTCCCCCTTCCGTAAGTTTCCCCCTGCCCGATGGTGTTGCCATTTGGGGTCCGTGAACATCGCACTGCAATAATCTAATGATGGATTCTTCGGTTACGGCACAATTACCCGATATCTTGGGCGAGATCGCATCTAACAGGTGCGTGCATGGTCCTCCCGAGAGGAGCTGGGCCCCCGCACGTCTGAATGGGTCCACAGCCGTCTGTGATGTGAGTGGTGCGGGGCTAGAATCCCGCTCTAAGGTTAAAGTCATGGATAACCGTAGGAGTCGAAGATAACTGGAAAAGGTGCAGCGAAAAGCGATACGTTTTGTGGAGAATTGCTTCGATAAATCAGTGAGCGTCACTCAGATGCTTCAGGACGCAAGATGGGAATCTTTGGAAGTTAGAAGTTTTCGACAAGGGATTAATTTACTGGACAAATTTAAAGAAAGCGCGTTCAGAGATGATGTAGCCGATATAATGCGTTCACCATGTTATATAGGCCATTCCGATACTGCAAGAAAGATCAGGGAAATTAGATGCTAGAACCAATCGATTCAAGAACTCATTTTTTCCGCGAACGATACGGGAAAGTGATCAATTAGGGCAATAGAGTCATGGTGCATGCACCCCTTACTTTCATAGACAACCCAATAGTTTACTTGTACTGTAAAACTATGTCGCTAATATTTTCGTATGAGGTCTAATCTAGATGTGTCACGCGGTTCGAGATTCTTATCTACAGAAGAAAAAGTATACGGTTCTCTTTTGTTCAAAAGAAGAATTGAGGTTATCAATTCCACGATATGTTTAATGAAAACCTTGCCTTGAAGATAGATGTCATTTTACGGAAAAATACCATGTTAATTAGCGATACATGGATGAGTTAAATGAGTAAGGAGAAGTGTAAGATTGCCATGCCAGGAATGTTCGACAAAATATTTACAGACCATACTCGTAGTATATATTTAACAGTACCTGTTAATCATTTCTCGTGATTAGTAACATTTTAATAAACTTATTCTATCGGCCTATATTCTATGTGTCCATTTATAAGAGCAGCCAAACGATGAAAGCAATGATTTCGAATATTCAAAGCCTCTCGTTAACATTGTTTAAACATATCCAGGAATCAAATATATAAAGTAGAATGTTTCTATATTGTGTATGTTCGCCTGAAACTCGAGAACCAGATGTCGCAAAACTTTCTAATTTAGGAGACTGTTAAATGTCTTCCCTGGACAGATAATAGGCTAATTTTTATTCGCCTATCAGTCCCCGGTTCGATTCCAGACGTTTAAAACTGTTTCCGTGAGAAATGCATCTAAAAGTTACTTTTATTGCTTGCATGGTTTATTTCATTTGCAAAATTAAATCAGAAAGAACAGCCGTACGAAATCGAGACAAGAGCCAAAAGAAGGGAAATTGAATGAAAATTCTTATTTTGGCAGTGGAACATTGCTTTCGATTCGAAATTGCGAGAATTTTGATAAAATAGACAAACATTTTGTGATATTTTGTGGTTATAAACAACCAGTCCCCCAGACGACTAATTCCATTGTTGAATCCGAACGCATGAATTTCAGTTCACTTTTATCACATGCAGAGATTGTTTCTTTTGCAAAATTAAATAAGAAAGAATAGTCGTATGAAACAAAGACATGTACTAAGAGAAGGGAAATTGAATGAAGATTCTTATTTTGGTCGTCGAATATTGTTTTCTATTCTAAATAGCGAGAATTTCGATCAAATAAACGAACATTTTCCAAAATGTTGTGACTGTAAACAAACTGTCCCCCTGACGATTAATTCCATTGTTGAATCCGAAATTATGAATTTATCTACAAAAACAATTGGGAATAGAGGTCCATATAAAAACGGTATGTATTTATGATTATATAGACTTCAGGTATGTGAAGAGGAAAAAAATTAATCATATTTTAGCATTTGCAGTGTCGAATGATTTGCATTGACGAATCGCAGGGACATTTATACGACCATTTAGGAGTGTTTTATTAATCAGATAATTTCTGCCAACAGGATTTCAAAATGATGGAACTTCTAAATATTCTTTCCGTTCATTAAATCTAAATTTACATGTTTACCCTAAAATCCTATCTAATATTACAATTAAATCAGAATGAATAGCCGAAAGAGATGGAGGCAAGGTACAAAACTAGGGAAATTGAATAAAAATTTTTATTCCGATCATGGTATATTGTTTTCTGTTCAAAATTGTGAGAATCTTGATCAAATGTAGGAAACTATTCTAAAATATTGAGAGATATATATATTTCTTTTTAGTACAAATAGAACAACTATATTTATTTATATTTCTATTTTCCCCGTTGAGAATCAAAGGGCACTTCAGCTAGTTAATTATAATAATACATTTAATGTCGTTATTACTGTACATTAAACAACCTAACGCAGCTAAAAAAATCGCTTTATAACTTTTAAATGATAATATCAGGTTTGCGATCTTTGGCACGAATTCTCATCTCCTGATACTTTATCGCATTCCTTATAGGTCATGAACGAAAAGATTTGTTATCAGACTGTAATAAAATTCACTCATATCTTTATCGTTAGATTGACTGACAATTAAGGCCTAAATAATCTCGCATCATCAACTGTCATGTTGCTACATTCGTTATTTTTTATTCTGCGTAGATTAGAGCAGTTCTTATCTGCGGTAAACAACTAAAAAGCTCGGTTTTATAAAGCGCACATTAGGCGGATGCGATGAAAAGGCTAATTAGCGATGTTATCTCACCTAAGTTAGGCCTTAATCTGAAGTGTGCGGCGAGTGTATGGGACCCAGCGGATGAAACGAGTACCTGTGGAACTCGAGAAAGTGCAGCGCACGGCGATACGTGTTGTTAAAATGTGCTTCCATGGAAAAGCGAGCGAGACGCAAATGCTCTCAGACGCAGAAGGAAAGGAGATTAGAAGTTGGGCTGCATTTGCTAGCTAAATTCAGAGAAAGTGGGAGTACATTTGCGGAAGACGTAAATGGTATTATGCGACCCCCTTCTGCTACCGATTTGACATTGAGCGTAAAATAAGAGAAATATACTCAAGGAGGGTTTTTAGGGATTCATTCTTTCCGCGAACGATGCGCGATAACAGTGAGCTAAAGAGGTAACTCGATGGGTGAAGTAAAACTGGATTTTTATGTACATATCTATATCGACTTATCGATTTATATCGATCTATATAACTTATCGATTTACTAACTTTGAATTGGAACGAGTTAAGTTACCACTGCAGATACTTATCACCGTTGACTCTTACCCTATACCAGAGATTCACATAGTGGTCTGTATGGCCCGTAGTCGATCTCTATGTGACTCGGGTCTAAGGAACCCACAAATTTAGGCTAAGATTGACCAGAACTGACCACTCTGAGGCACTGAATTCTTCTTAGTTTCCCCCACCCTAACCCTAAATAATACTATTTAAGAATAATAATCTCCAATAGACACGTGAGAGCAAACACTTCTTCCATTACAGTCATTTCCGTGATCGCAGTCATTCATATCGCAGATCCACGGGAAGGTGATATAGTTTAATCGTTCGTTACCAAAATATAGCGAATTTTCGGGTTGCGGAATGGGTAATTTCTTCATTCGTAATGTTCGAGACGCGTCGATATATGGATTCCAATGTAAATGAAGAATTGATTGGAATGACGGTGGACATCAAAGCGAAATTGCGTCATATTGAAAATTTGAATGACCACTGAGGCAACGAAATAATTTTTGGGATACAGAAATATTGCTGTGTAACAATTCCTCTAAAGTAACTTAAGTGGAATTGTTGTATAGTAAAATTTCTATATCATGTTATGGGATCATAAGGTTAAGGCATCTTAAATGGATTGCAGAAAAAAATACTGCTAAACATCGTAAACTCTCTGCGGTTACCCTTTTCTTTTTCACTATCGAATTCTTACATGTTCGAACGGCTGGATTTAGCCATGAGACCAAATTTTATTACTTTCTGTTTAATTACTATTTTCAATTCAAATTATAAAAATATTGTGGCACATTTGTCAATATTTCGTTTCCACTAGCAACTCACACTGAAGATGACTGTGTAGATATAGGTATTATTCTAAATTACTGATGGGGGTCGATGGCTTAGTGATTTGTTGTTTTCCTTTCTTATAAACGAAGATTTTACGATTCCCATATGGTTTAGTCAGTTTCTTTCCTATGGAATTATCCATACATTCCCTAGAATTGTCCATGTGTACCACAGTTTCAATAACATAGTAGGAGAGATGCGAAACGAAACTGTTCTGAAAATAATTTGCGTGATAATTTAAAAAAATTAATGAACCAAATTCAGTTGGTCGACTAGAATTTACATTCTCTGCCACTCAGGTGTCTTTTAAAATATGGAAGGGGGATATTGGATCAATGAAAGTACGGTTATATAAAAGAATGTATGGAGGTAGAATATATTCGGATAAAACAAAAATCTTACGCATTAAAGCTGCGGAATACTTCCCTAGTTAATCCGACCCCTTCATGGAGCCGATTTTCAATTTTGGTTTCCACTTATTTTCGTCGAAACTTAGCTTCACGGATATTTAACTTGTAACCAGGATGAGGATGGTTGAAAAATAATTCCGTAGACTCGATTCCGGGGCGATTCAACTCGTTCAACATCGCTCTCAGAAACATGTGACCGCGTCCTTATCTGAGGAAAGAATGCAACGCGGAGATGTACGAATGCTGGAGAAGATACTGAAGAGATATAATCTAGGAAAGGAGAGGGGGGGAGAGGGAGATTAGGAGAGCAGAGAGGAGCAAATTACAGTGGCGATTTGAAATTTCCAAAATTGCTCTCTCTCTCTCTCTCTCTCTCTGCGCTGCTCCAAATTGTACTTGTTGTTTCGGAAATCAGAAGGGGTTGGAGGGGCAGCATAAAGGGGGATTGTTAGGGTCGTTGGCGAATGATGAAGGGGAAGGGCGGTTGGAAAAGGGGGCGGTGGGGCGGAATAATGAGTGCTACCATCTAGTGGGGAAGAGGGGCTGCGCTTCGGATGCGCAACGAAATCGGAAGCAGGCTCGCGGCAGGAGAAACGCCGACGTAATCGAAAGAGGAAACGAAGAGTGTTTTGGGAAGATTCTGTGTTTCAGAGTCGTCCTCTGATTTGTCAAAATATTGTGATCTTCCTTCAGAAAGTTTCTCTCACAAAGGGCGGCACTTTTGGTTTGAATTTTCTCTTTTTATGTACATTAGCTACATCTGAATATATATAAAAAGCAAATTTCTGTCCGTCCGTCTGTCTGTCCGTCCCCTTATCTATTTCAGAAACGGCTTGAGTTAGAGATCCGAAACAAACTGCATTGTGTTTATACGATGCTGAAAGCCTCAAGATAGCTATTCACCTCATCTCTGTAAAGGGCCGGGTTCGAACCCAGGAGCCCATAATATGTTCCCATAAGAGGTGAACGTAAAGTACATTTTCATGACTTGCAGAGGTTGTTTCTTTTACAAAATTAATTTAGAAACAATGGTCCTACGAAATTGAGGCAAGTGTCACAAGAAAGGAAACTAAGCATAGAATCTTATTTTAGTCGTGAATCATTTATATAATTTCGAAATTGCGAGAACTTTGATAAAATATGCGGAAAGTTCGTAAATTTTTTGGGAAATAAACAACCCATCCCTTTGACGACTAAGGCCATTGTTGAATGTTAATTTCATGAATTATCCCATATAAGTACACGGGGATAACCAGTTTTTAAAAGATTCATAAGAATGTACGTAAATTAGGCTTTCATGACTTGAAAACAGTAGAATGATATTATAATTAATGGTAAGAAATATATTGAGATATTATGATCTTACGATGGGCTGTTTCTGGCTTAGGAGGACCAGATATATGCGATAATAGATGTATTTTTAAATTAAATTAAGTTCAGGCTTGACGGGGGCGTTTACCAGTCAATAAATATAATATTCAATAGTTTCTGTAGCATAAGGAAATTGACCTGCGAGGAACACGCGGAGCAACATTAAAAGTTAAGCTTGTGAAAGACTTAATACTAGGTTAACCCTCAACATACCAAGCCTAGTTTGTCAGCATTGTTTACCAAGCTAGGATCTTTGGAGGATTCCATAGTTTTTCTTTAATTTCTTAATTTTTTTTGCTCTAGATTCCTTAAAATAGGTTTTCTCGGTTTCTGAAAGATATAGATCCAGGCATATTTTGTTCAACAATATCTTGTTTATTTATTTCAATAGTTGTAAGAGTAAACCAAATATCATCTATATATATACCATTACCAACTTCGAAAAAAGTCATGCAAACGCGTTTAACATTAAAAATCTTGCTATAGATTTCGTCTAGAAGATCGATCTTTTTTTTTTTAAAGCTCAAGCTCGATCGGATCGTATATTTAAGAAAAAGCTATGACGTTGTAGAGCAAGCAGAACTAGTAACGTAGAATACCAACCAGGGTCCTGCCGTGACCCTAAGGGAGTTCATATTCATTCATGTTTCTATGAAAGAATTTTATAAAAGACTAACTATATTTTTTTTTACCTTAAACTGATGCGCGACACAAATAAAAGTGAAGAAAAAATAAATGTTATAGTAACAGAGGGATCACCAAAAATGTAATTCTAGGGCCCTCCTAGAACCCCACTTGGTATGTCGAGGGTTTGGTCAAGTAGAAGAATTATATCATCTGTGGAGCAGTAGACATGAGAGGTGAAGGATAAATCCCGTAGAGGAGGAACACAAAGGAAAGATGAAGTATACGGCAAGAAACACTTGAATTTGTAATTGAAGGTGAATGTGTAAAGGTAACTCTCTGTTAAAAGCCCTGAAAATCTAGGGCTGGAGAAGTATGTACACATAGAGCAATATGGCTGCAGAGGAAATAATATATGGTTTTCAAGGGAATAGAGAGTTATATACGTAACTGCGAGTGTCTACATGGAAGAATTTCTAAGACGAGAGTCTCCTATGGTTTTGAAAATTCGAGAACGTTTAATTTAAATGAAAACCTTGTACATGAAGATATTTTTCGTGTTCAATAGGCGTGATTTATTGAGGCAAACATTTAAAACTTTATGTTTGTAACAGAAAGTAAAAGGGGAACGCTGAGACAATAGAAAATGCTGCGAAAAAATCCTTGGAATATCTGATACGATTGAGCACTGTAATATTAATTGCGATTTTCTCTTCTGTCGATTTCTTCTTTCCTTTATGAAAAAATGCCTTTGCTGATCTCAGAACTGTCTGAATATGTTTAGCCGTTTAACAGAATAATTCTCGGTGTTAATCATTCGTGTATACCATATCCGGTGGCTGAGATACTCACGTTCCAAATTTTACCTCCCAGTGCTTAGAAATACTAACACACCATTAACCACAGGTTAATTAAGCTAACACATTGGATTATAGATAAGTCAAAAGAGTATTGGAAATAATACTCAGATATTTATCCTATATTATTGACAATTATTAATAATTNACATTTAAAACTTTATGTTTGTAACAGAAAGTAAAAGGGGAACACTAAGACTAGTAATAAATTAAATTAGTAAATAATATCAGGATTCACTTTTACCCAAAATAATAAAAAAGCACCGAATAAATATTTTCTTTTGTAAAGTTATACGACGTTTCTGGTACAATACAATTCGGCGTTAGACATCGCTACAAAACCATCTGGGTTAAAAATGGTCACAGTAAGCCTTGCCAACGAGTAAACGGTAACCCCTGTCAACAATTTTACTACCTACCGTAATTTCATTCGTAATACATGTGGAAAGCGGTAACGTTTAGAAATTTCCAGCCCTTCGTACGTATGTACATACGAACGCATTGCACCAGTTGGTGTGGTTTCCGCGTAAAGATCTTCTGCCCGCGGACAGTTTCTGATGACTCTTGAAACTTTGCAGTGGCACTTCAAGTTTATGAAAGCGAATAATTCCTCCTTCACGCCCTTCCCCTACAATCATCTGCTCCCTCTCGAGCATCCTTGCCCAATTCTCCCGTTCCGACGTCCTTCTCCCATTGGCTGCACTACTTACGATTTCGGAAGAACGTTAGCAACTAGAAACGCTAGTCAATCGCTATTGTTATTTCACTAGATACTAGTGTGAAAAACTTTTTGTGGCCCAATCTAAACAGGTATTGATCATATATCGGTTTTGGTGTCAGAAAAGGTCTCTAGTAATCAGTAAAGGGTTGCTTTGATTGCTATATCTTGAAAACCTTTTGTTGTAAGGTTGCAGCGTGTTTTCTCGCGCACAAACGTTGATTTCATAAGAAATGGAAGTCCAACTCTCAGTTTTAATCCCCACTTTTTAAGCTCATGTTAATTTGGAAAGCCTCCTTCGTTATATTTTATAAACGCTGTTATAATGACAGGAGTGCATATAACTCGTAAATATTTATTATTTCTTACTAATTTGTTTGCTTATCTTTGAAATTATCCTACGACTCAAGAAATTCCTATTGTTCCAAATATATACCACATAAGATATATGATTTATAAGTGAAAACTTTAAATTTATGACAAACTACATTTTTTCGAGCCATAATTTTATGGGCCGATTATGCTTCAAATTTTCTGCATGGAATTCACTCATGAAAGTTTTCTTATTATTTTGTGTAATGGAGCAATAAAATTTGTGTAAGAATACCAAGGTTTGTTTTCCTCAACTGAATACAGCCTAAGATAAAGTGTCTCATAGTTGATAAAAACTCAAAGTCGTGCTGTAGAAGGCTGTGTTAGGGGGTCAAACAAATGACTATATCTCAGCAAGCATTGCACCGGTGGATGTAAAACTTGGCCGATGTTCATAGAGAATATGATTAAATGTTCACACAAAATTTCATTGAAATCTGTGACGGTCGAGCGGGGACCGTTGGTCCATTTGACATGGAATGACCCATACTTAGGAATATATATGTTTATGCCTAATAAAATGAGCAGCATAAAATAAAGTTAATAACTCAATTAACAATTATGACAATTAACAACTTTTGCGCAAAATTAAATTCATAGCGTGAGGTATAGCTTTGTGGAACTCAGTCATGTAAAACAAAAAAAGACCAACTTTTTTTATATTTTCTGGAAAAAGTTCAACGTATCTTTTACATCTGCATCAATCCGAAGCTCTTAAACAAATACTTGAACCATGGAAGATAAGAAACATGTATGAAATTATGACTCTTGCAATTGGAGAAATTAAATAACGTGGATGTTACAACGGTGTATGGAATCCTCTCTGCGTCAAATTCTAAAGAAAGGCTCGAGTGATTTCTGAACGCGAGGCGCCCCAGCGTTTGACGGCCCTGCTCTTACCCTCGCTCTCAAAGGAAGGACTCAGTATCCCCCGATGTAGGGATCGAGGGCCCTCTGTTGTCACATTTGAGCATTGATTCACGGATCAACGTCGGCTGTGCTCTCCTGCAGAGACAAAGAGGGGATCAGCAGGAGAATCGCCGATGTGGAGTATAAGCGATACAATAGCGATCAGGATTACGTTCCAATTTAGAGCAATTATCAGATTAAGATGCTGAAATGTATCCTGAGCCAGTCGTCTGAAACTGGAATCGTTTCTCCGATACCATGAGTCAAGGACGGAAGCAGAACCTTCCTTCTTGCATTTCCGGAAACATTCTCGGGTTGCAGGTTGCTCGGGTAAATCTCGCGGATACCAACGTTCATGAATCCATTGTAATATTATTTAAATTTTCTCTAATTATGTTCGTAAACTGCTAAGGAAGGTTTATACATAATATATTTCTATTTTAAAGATGGTGCAACATACGCCAAATGTTATGTATCTCAGAAGGAAATCGCCAAAAACCGGAAAAGGTCTTGAAAATACACTTGACGAAATCAATGTTTTGTATAATAGGAAAGGAAAAGAACGCAGTATCTAGTCGGTACAACTTGAATTTAATCTTACATCGCAGATTTCAATGCCCTGCGTAAGAACTTGAAAATGTGTAACATATGCGAATTATTTCCTTTCCAATTGTGGAGATCTAACGTAAGACCGGGGCTCGAACCTGGATCTTCCACTTGCTGGGCGGCTGCTATAACCCATTGAGCTATCTTGCAGACTGCGTCCTTCCACTCTAGAACAGTAAAAAGTTCTTTAACGAGTCAGAACAGAACCCGTTAGGGATGATTTTATTTCAAGTAAAAAGGCTTGGAATTAATTTTTAAATGCCTCGTCCAATGATGATTAGGTCATGGATTCGTACGAATATATGTCAATTATAAGAACACTAGTAAATGCCCCCGACGGAACTTAATTCAGTTTAACAATATATCTATTATCGTATATATCTGGTCTTCCTAAGCCAGACACAGCCCTTCGTAAGATCATAATAACTCAATATATAAATATATCTTACCATTAAATGGTTTAGTTGATCCAGGACTAATTGACGGAACTTAAGTTAGTTTAACAATATATCTATTATCGTATATATCTGGTCCTCCTAAGCCAGACACAGCCCTTCGTAAGATCATAATAACTCAATATATAAATATATCTTACCATTAAATGGTTTAGTTGATCCAGGACTAATTGACGGAACTTAAGTTAGTTTAACAATATATCTATTATCGTATATATCTGGTCCTCCTAAGCCAGACACAGCCCTTCGTAAGATCATAATAACTCAATATATAAATATATCTTACCATTAAATGGTTTAGTTGATCCAGGACTAATTGGGATAATTCGTGAAATCAACATTCAACAATTTCTTTGGTCGTCAAAGGGATGGGTTGTTTATTTCCGAAAGACTTTACGAATATACCGTCTATTTTAGCAAAGTTCTCGCAATTTCAACTTTATATGAATGTTTTACGAGTAAAATAAGATTCTATGATCATTTTCCTCAATTGAGAACATGTCTCAATTTCAATGAACCATTGTTTCCAATTTGATTTTGTAAAAGAAACGACCTCTGCAAGTCATAAAAACGTACTTTCCGTTCATCTCTTATGGAAACGTATTTTCTGCTCCTGGGTTCGAACCCGGGTCTTTACAGAGATGAGAATAGTTTTCCTGAGCGGTCTCAGCATCGTAGAAACACAATGCGGTTTGTTTCAGAATTCTAATGCAAACCGTTATTGATAGGTGGACAGACGGACGGACAGATGTTTGCTTTTTATATATACTAGCTGATCCCGCGCAAATATTTGCGCGCATTGTGTATATAATATGTGCAAAAACCAAAATGCTTATGACTTTATTTAAGGAAACGTATCTTCACACAATAATCAATATCATTATGTCTGTTTTGAATCATCAATCATAATAACCGATCAGTTAATCACATCTTTTTCCAAAACAATTATCTTCAAGTTGATCGCTATATCGATACTTTTTTATTTCATCACGGTATTTTTTTAATTTCAAAGACTGTGAGTTTCAAGATTGTAAATGAGTTAGTTGAGCTAAACGGACGGTTAATTCGCTTAAGCGATACATAAATATAAATACTGCAATAAAAAATCTTGAGCTAAAATATGACCCCGGGTGATATTTGCTTACATAATGTTTGAAAGGCCACATCAATTTAGGTCCATGTGATTGTTTTTATTCAACGAAAAATATCTTTTCCCAACTGATTAATTCATCACGTTTATCCTTAGCGATCTAATTTATATACGATGCAATTCGTCGCATATTTTCTCTTAGCAATCACTATTCTTATATTTATTTGCATGTAATTTTCAAAATTTTCCTCTCATTCGGGATTTCAGCTAAGAAATCTTCAATGTTGAAATATTGATTTCAGGAATTTCGTATTATTATTTCATAAATTCGACACAATATTCTTGGAGTATAATTCTCAAAAACGGTTCTATTCACGGGGAATTAGCAAATATATTCTTTGTCGATGTTTCGCACATACTAATTACTTTTACATCCAAAACTTGTTTAAGAACAAAAAATTTAATTAAAGATATTTACGATGCCATAAGTAGTGTTATTTCCCTGTCATTCTTAAGTTCTTAATTTGATACTTCGGACCACAATATCGAAGGTAATAAAAACCATTAAATATTAGCAATATCAATTCACCCAAATTTTTATATCTGGCATGTAATGCGTTTGGATTCACTGAAATTATATATGATTGGAATAAATACCGCCCTGTATAAGTTATTATATACTTCGTTCCTTTATAAAAAATGGCGATTATAGTTTCATCTGTCATTATGCTTTCTCATCAATGTCATCCGACTCATTTTCTTTTTCCGATGGTTACAATACGTTAACCATTTGCGTCCCTTGGCTTCTTGAATGAGGTAAGCGCATATCCCCTTCATCTACGAACTCTCTTTCGGTCGATTTCTCCATTCATCCCACACACCCACTTAAACAGGCAAACAAGCGATCGAATATGAGCCATGGAAACGGGTCTCACATAACGGATATTATTAGCCCCTTTCATGAATGCGAAGAAAGTGAACTGATAGGTCGTCTCTTTTGAGCGAAAGGCGGCGCTTGTGTGCGGGGAGATCACAGGCAAGAATCGTCTTCTGTCACGCGTGACTTTAAGGGATCCGCGCTACTTCACTCGTTTCCGAGCAACAATCTGTTTTCTGTCGCGGGCATATGGTTATTTTACTAAGTTGTAGTTAGAAGTACGTCAGTTTAAGAAAGATATTTCGGTACCCCTTGGAATTTAATCGATTGAATCCTACGGTGCAATCAAAAAGACGGTGCAGTTAAAAAACGGGGCAATTACTATTAAAATTTAAAAAATTAAGTAACTAATCGTCAGCGAATATTTAAGTGTGACTCTTTTCATTTTAATAAGGCCTATATTTTATACTTGTATTACTTGTATTATTATCTATAATTAAAATGGAATTTAACTAACATTCATTTTAGAGCCTGTATTATGATGTTTTGTATCAGTTAAAGTGAATACAACAGATTATCTCCTTTATATGTATGATTGATCAGCATGGATATTAACTATAGCTTTCACTTTAATTCTAACAAACCATTATAATACTGGATCCTAAAGTGAACATTAGTTAAAATTCCATTGTAAGTATACTTTGTAATGGAGGGCCTAATTGTTCTAATAATATGTATGCTATGACTTGGCTTCCTAATTTGAAGTTGTAGACAAAATTAAAAGCAATGACCTCAAAGAGTAATTCCCGTTGCAAGTGGGAGTAAGATCAACGAAGAGAAAAAACGAGTGTGGAACTAGGAATATGGATAAGGGTCACAATTCGTAGAGTTCAACGAGATTTGATCGTAAACTTGAGGGGTCATCAGAGATAAGATAATTGGACCATTTCCCATTAGAACTTCATGCCTGGAAGAGCCCCTTTAAATTTTGCCTGGCCGAGCACTGCTAAACCGCAGGTGCACTATCTGATCGCACGACCCACCTTGACGGTTCTTAGCAGCATCAGGCTTTGATAAAAAACGTTTAATTTTGAACTTGGCCAAAGCAATAATGATATAACTAGCTAAATTAAGGATAAGAGCAGTTGTATTCGCGATTTGGAATGACTAATCCTTAGAATCAGGCAAAATCAAAATAATCTTTAAGGATAAATGGATAGGTTGGGAAAATTTGCCAAGATCGACAATTTCAGCAAGTTTTTTTTTATTGTTTACACAGTTCTAAGTAATTTTATCCTACTTGAAAAGCAGTCTTACTGTTTTCTATGAGATATTTTTATAGTTTACTTCACGACACTGTTTACCCTCAGTTTTTTAAAGGGCGAATATTAAACTTCACCTGTGCCGATAAAGTTTATATTCTTACCTGTAATAATTAGGGTTCAAGCTGTATTCGAAAGATATTAACAGTATAATAACCAAACTGACTGTACTATCTAGTCATCATGGTATTCATGAGGGCCATCGATAGAAATCTATCGATTAATTTCAACGTTATACTTTGCAATATTTAAAGTAATAGCCGGTAAATCTTTGATTGATTTTGAATAAGGGTGGGTAAGTAATAGAGTGGTAAGTAACACTAAAACAAGGCGCGATTTTCCAGAGCCAACCTGCATGTCAAATATGCAGATAAACTCATTACAATGTGATACGTACATAAAATTTATTCACTTATACTTGTAACAAAAAATTATTGGCAAAAAATGAATAGTTACGAAAGAGGTTCTTAACTGTCGATCTTCACCAGAAGATATCGTAAAACAGAGATGTCATCGTTACCCGGTACACTTTTCGATCGCAGCCACCCGTATGGATATATGCCTCGCCATCGAAAATTGGGTATATAAATCGGCGTCGCAAATTGTCGCAGGATTTTATTTCAGATTCCTCTTTAAGAAGCTTCAGAGAACATTGTGGTATAAATTAGCCCGTGTACATCGTGGTACATCACTACTATTTTCCTCGCTTTAGGTGAAAATTTGCCGTAAAATATGGGTTCGCCATTTTGTTGTATAAATTATGCAAATATCCTACTGTGATCATTGAAACCAAGAACTATGAAGCATAAAAAATAGGTTTATAATGCAGCATCGTTTTTTACCCGATAATTTTGCTCATTTGGGTTCAGAGTTTGCATGAAGTTGAAGAAATTTGTGAAAAATCGAAGACCGGCTTTTTTTTGTCAAATTTGGTCAACTTTGACCTCCTGTAGAATTTTAATGATCCGGAATAAAAGTGTATGATTTGGTAGTACTATGCAGAATTTTTTTAAGAATAGCCATGCGAAGTTTCAAAGTCCGCACTCAATATAACCATTTTCTTACTTTTGGCCAGCTTTGTTCGATTTTAGCCCACTGTGCGGCGAATATAGAGAGCTTTTATTGGATGGTCGCCTTGCGATTAGTGTTTGAGAGAGCCTCATACTTTGCGAACAGTTGGTGAATTAGCAGAAGGCGAAAGCTAAGATAATCTATCTTATTTTCATAGCTATTGAATATTACCAATGTATAGGGAATGGAAACATTTAACGTACCATTTCTTTGAATTTGTTCCGGAATGTTACTTTTCTCAAAATCATCCTAAGCCCAAGAAGTAGGAAGATAACTAGCTACCCCTACATTATCGTCTATTCGTCTTCACTACGCGAGCTCTGAATTTTCACCCTTAAATCACCTTCATCATCACTGAAAGTATCTAATAGCACTTCACACTCTTCGTCTTTATTTCCAAATTGATTTTGAATATCTTCTTCGCTAAGAAAAGAAAGACGCTCTTTACAAAATTTTCACGAGTAAAATCTTCTTGCACTTCCACTCATCACAGAAACCAACCAACCAACTAACCATTCGAAAAGTAAAAAACGGATCCCTACGAAGCCACATCGATGTAATGGCCGTGAGCAGTTGGAGTTGAGGCACTCTTACTTAGGAAGTAATAAGGAGTGACACAAAACAGATGCCAAACATAAACAAGACCCAAACAATCGACCCAAGGAGATTGATAGAGATTTTTGTTTCTCTCTTCTGTTTTGCTTAGATAGTGGTTTTCCGTGTAGCAGCAGTGGATAATTATGAATAGCAATCTTTGCAGAGGGCAGCAGAAGTCAGGGCTATTTAGAGATCGCAACGACGCAGCAGTAAAGAGATGAAATCGGAAGAATTGAATTCAGTCCATCTCCGTGACTGCACACACAGCGGTGCTGTCCGCGCAGATTTTCAGTGTTCTTCTGCACTTCACCCGGTTCAGGTCATTGTTTTGTGTTTTAAATGGTCAACGTCAGCATGTCTGCAGGTTAGATACAGTTCCTCATTTGTGTGTTCTGGCGTCGTACATTAATTTCCAGTCGAGCCAACAACTCATCGGATGACGCAGATGACATTCAAAAGTAGTCGAGAAATTTATTTCCGTCGTTTCTTAGTTTCAGAAATAATGTGTTAAACACACTGGCTTCCACCCTTCGTGATTGATGGGATGAACACATTATTTTCTTTTTCTCACCATCCTTCCTTTTCTTTCCTGCCTTTGACGATGAAAAAACCACATCGCAGAAACTGGTTTTATATTCATTGTCCCGAAGGATCACAATTGCATTGCTCAACTACTAAATATGAACNTCTGGTCCTCCTAAGCCAGAAACAGTCCATCGTAAGACTAGTAACTCAATATATTTCCTACCATTATTTATTATATATATTCTACTGTTTTCAAGTCATGAAAGCCTACTTTATGTACATTTCTTATAAAAAATGTATAAGAACTGGTTATCCCCGTGTATTTATATGGAATGATTCATGAAATCAATGATCAACAATTGCCTTGGTCGTCAAAGGAATGGGTTTTTTATTTCCGAAAAATGTTACGAATTTTCCGTGTATTTTATCGAACTTCTCTCAATTTCGAGTTTATATGAATGTGTCACGACTAAAATAAGACTCTATGATCACTTTCCTTTCTTGTGACACTTGTCTCAATTTCGTAGGACACTTGTTTCTAATTTAATTTTGAAAAAGAAACGACCTCTTCAAGTGATGAAAACGTAATTGACGTTCATCTCTTATGGAAACGTATTAGGGGCTCCTGGGTTCGAACCCGGGCCTTTACAGAGGTGAGAATTGTTTTACTGGGGGTTTCAGCATCGTAGAAACGCAATGCAGTTTGTTTCAGATCTCTCAGTCAAGCCGTTTCTGAAATAGATAGGGGGACGGGCAGACGGACAGACATTTGCTTTTTATATACATGATAGGATCGAATTAACTCTCACCATCCCTACTGATTTCTGACCAAAATTTTAGGGCCGCTCAATGCCATTCGGGTGGGATTGGTATGTACTAATACCAACTGCCCACGTGATATCTCGAGATCCCCAAAAGAAGTGAATGGCGCAGGATGAGAGGCAAAAAGGTTGACCGCTGGTCCATTCAGTACTCCCGCATTGTGCCTCCGCTGACACCTCCAAGCCATGCGTCTTCCCTGAAAAGGGACGCCCGCTCCACTTCATCACTCTTAGCCCACAAAGGAGCGCTTCCCTGCCCAACTATTTCCTCCTCACCCCTACACGCTTCCCTATAAGCAGCGCTCTGAGAAATATTGAAACGTGAGCGACTTGATAGAGAGTAATTTGATTAACTTCGGGGTAATATCGGATGTAGTGGGGGTTTGATTTTGAACGTGACGGTCCAAGACACGAAGAACCCTTTAAACAGAACTTAAATAAAAAATGGCACATTTAATGCCCGGAATTTCTATAAGCTGGTGAGCGTAGTAATTTATTTCCAAAATAAAGTATTGAATTTCGAATTCTGTTACTCTCTATGATGGCAGACCGCGTATATGGCCTCGTTTTATACTTCATTGCAGCATTGCATTAAAATCCTTCAGCGTACTGAAGCGGTCCTACCTAACTGATCTAAACTGGCTAAACTCCGCCCAATATATACATATCATATAGTGGTCATTTACGTTAGAAAACGGGAAAGAGAACTTCGAGAAAATTTTTTGAATTTAGCAGCTATGCTTACGTAAATACGAGAGATTTTTCTCATTTTCCGAATCACTCTCTTGGGTCAACGGGAAAGCGGGACGGTATAATACAGGACAGCGGAGTAAGGGACAGTGTAATACAGGACACCTGGCAATCATCGTCAAATGGAATTAGCAAAGATAACAAACATAAATTTAAATTTGTATAAACTTGACAGCAATAGACCCAAATACGAAAAACGTTGTTGGATGATCCTCGGCACCACACAACCTTTCTTTCTATCTACAGTATATTAAGAATCGTAATGGTATTAGAAAACATGAGTATGGATCCATAAAAGATACATCATTGCATAGCTCGTTAACATGATTCACTGTTTACATTGCATACGAAAGTTTGTACAGAAATTCACAAACTAATGGGAGAATACCCTAATATCAAACAAATTTATATAAAACGCAAATGAATGATATTATAAGATATGTACTAATGTACGGTTGAAAATTCTGCATTTATGTTAAATTGGGATTATTCCACTTCGCTATTTCCGGAGCTCTTTAAAATAAGGTATTTAATTCTTTAACACGAGATTTTCCTCGAGTACCTGCGAAAGAAATCTTGCAAAAAACAAGTTGCTCGGAAACATCATCTCATCTATACTTAAAATAAATCTGTAAGGGAGCTATTTCTGTACAATAAATACCACTTTTAAAAAGTTGTAGATACGGTAATTAGAAGTGATACAGAGTCCAAAACACATATTTAAAAAGTCATGTCTGTCTGTCTGTTATAACCTTACGCAACAAAAACTATCCAACCGATTTGGACGATATTTGACAGAACGATAAAGCGTGTCCTGAATTGACGCATAGGCTACTTTTTATCCTCATATCTTACATCTTTTGATGGTTAAATGGACCATTATGTTTCTAATGACGTCATAGGCGGAGGTGAAAGAGAGAGGCGTGGGGAAAGTAGGGAAGGGGAAACTTTATTTTCCTCTAAAACTCAATAACTAAACATTTTCCAACTTTGAAGATTGGCACAGTGACACATCACTTTCCCGCACAGATTATAAGCTACTTTTCATGTGCCTTTTAATCTCCAGGACGATTCAAGATGAGGAAAATGTTTCCCTTAAGAAATGCATGTAAAGCTCCCTTTATCACTTGCATGGTTTATTTCATTTGCAAAATGTAATCATCCAGGAATCAAATATATAAAGTAGAATGTTTGTATGTTTGTATATTGTGTATGTTTGCCTTAAACTCGAGAACCAGATGTCGCACAACTGTAAAACTTGGAGATTGTTAAATATCTTCTCCGGAGAGATGAAAGGCTACTTTTTATTCTCATACCTGCCCCCGGTTCGAATCTAGACGTTTAAGATTGTTTCCATAAGAAATGCATGTAAAGCTCACTTTTATCGCTTGCAGGGTTTATTTCATTTGCAAAATTAAATTAGAAAGAATAGCCGTACGAAATCGAGACAAGCACCAAAAGAAGGGAAATTGAATGAAGATTCTTATTTGTGCCGTGAAACATGGCTTTCGATTCGAAATTGCGAGAGTTTTGATAAAATAGAAGAAAATTTTGTGATATTTTGTGGTTGTAAACAACCGGTCCCCCTGACGACTAATTCCATTGTTGAATCCGAGCTCATGCATTTCAGTTCACTTTTACCGCTTGCAGGGTTTGTTTCTTTCCCAAAATTAAATAAGAAAGAATATTCGTATGAAATCGAGACAAATACTAAGCTTATTACATCCATAACTTTCCGACAGATGGCTCTTCAAAAAATGGCAATTTTTTTACAGAAATTGAAAAATTTTCGTTTTGATTGTGTATCTTGCCAAATATCGGGAAGACTACTCATCCCACGAGCAAAGTTATAAGAAATGAATTTGCAGTAAATTTGTTTAATTGTAATATGAACTCAAAACAGTATATAAAAATTGACTGAGCGAATGATCGACTTACGGGATAAGCAGAAAAGAATCATCAGATTTACGTGCTTACTGGTGGTTTTTGGCGTCCATCGCGGTCTGGGTTCTTTTTATCTGTATATCCGTACGTGAAAACCGGCAGGTTGATGGTCGAATCATTAATTATGCAGTGGAAATTACGCGGAAGAAGAAAACACCTTCTAAAATTCACTTCGCAAAAACATGGTTGCGAGCTAGGTTTTGCTCGACTCGTTGCGCCTTCAGTCATCTTTATTTGATCTTCGAATCCTAGATCGCAGGAAGGAAATCTTTAAAAGAAATTGCATAAAGTATTATTTTCCTTCCGTTATAGATAAGTTCCACAAAGTAACCCCCAAAACCTTGTAATAGGTAGTTTAAAAATGATGGGGAAAATTTTCGAACTTCGGCGATGGAAACCATTAGACTTTCTGTAGAAGAGCTGATAAAGGTGGGCGGATTCAGAGGAAAATTTTCATAATTGTCTTATTTCATTGAAATCGCATTTCAAAGGTTGAAAAACAAAATTGTCAACTATTCAATGAAATGTACGGCATTGTCTTAGGCAAACGTAATCAGCATCTAGAATTAGAAAAACTATCATCGTCTTTTAAGAAAACCAATATTTGAAAAGGAATGTTTTTTGCAAATACAATTTTAAAATGTTTCCATCAACTACTAATAGTCGGAAACAAGAATAGCCAAAATCGATGTTTAGCTTCTAATCGGTATAGTTCGGTTGAAAATATATTTTATTTCATTTACTTGTGACAGAATCGATCGTGCTAAGTTATTCACTTTCCCTAACCACTGATATTATATCCATATCCTCCGGATTGCCGATTTCTAGGAATTACCCTATGCGCATTTCGGAAACAATATATCCATTCTCAAGGGCGTCACTTCCGCGGTCCCTCCTTGGACACCCTTGAGAATGGAGACATTGGTTCCGAAATGCGCATAGAGCGATTAGAGCTTCCCGTTTGTCTCTAAACGCGGGTTCCGCCTGCCGACTATCTTACGGAGTGTTTTTGAGCCCCTAATTTATTAACAGCCGTGTTCCAACTTTCTTGTTTTTTCATCTGAATTAATAAGCTGTTTATCGGCAAGTGACAGAGTGTGAAAACAAGAAATTGGCCCATTTCTTTATTAGTATCGCAGATCGTCCGATGGTCGAAGGACTTTGTGAAGAATTTTCTTCTCGTTACTCCTTTTTCCCCGATCGCATAAATTGATGCGGGCTTCCGTACTACCTAGCGAGTAGTGCATTCGCCGTTGATTGTATATATTTTATATAATTTTCTACGTAAATGTGCAAATGTGCGACGTATTGGGTATGATTCATTTACTTTTCATTGTATCTGTGTTTGTTATGGTATTACAATAACTCTACAAGTATGTAATTACTGTTAACTAAGAGATGTACTCTCAACGGGAGGTTTTCCTCCCATTTATGGGCGAATGCCGGACATTTTTCTTGTGTTCCCCTTGAACTTTTGGTCCACCGACCAAATTGCAACGTTTTACTATCAATTAATCAAAAAATATCAAAAAAGGATGAACATAGAAAGATGAGGAGACGGAAGATATAGTGGATAGTGGGTCAGGTCAGTGCGTTCAGCAGTCACCTAAAGGTCAGGTGTGGAGGGCCTAAATTGTCTTATGTGTCACTGTTTCAGATTGCCCTTTTCCACGTGTTGCACAATAGGTACCCGTCATGGATGTTTCTTAGCATTTTTACATAACCTCATATTCTGGTTCGTTTCCATGGAAATGCAATTTAGATTTAGATTTAGATTTGTACCCCGCAAGCCGCCAGTGGCGTATGGCAAGGGGTGTATTAAAACCTTATCTAATCTACCCTATTGTACTCTATGATGCTATTCGGAAAGAACAACCAGAAATAACTATCTGTTTTAGGGATTATTTCCTTGTAACGCTTGGTCGTCGCCTCTCGAAGATCGCGCTCTTTCTTTACCTGAATGACAATATTTTTTAGTATGCCTAAAAATTCTGGACCGATGAATTTTTCGAAAAGCTTCCTTCGGTAATGAGATCTTCTCTCCTGCAGTGAGTTCCACCCGAGGGAGTTCGCACTCCCAAATAAACGAGGGATTCCGTAGACGCCCCTTTATAATCCACGTGGAAATTTTTCCTTCCTCATGGGGTAACAAGTAGGGAGGGCTAGACCAACCGACGTCGATATCAGGGAAGAAGCATCGACTTCTCCATACTTTCCCGTCCGATTTTTACGTTTCCCTCTCACAATCCGAATATCTCAGCCGTATATCTCTTTCTCTCCCACGCGCCTCAAGCGCTAATCGGTGCCAGGAATAAGAGATTTTAATTCGCAGTCGCGTGTCTCGGGCGACGCAGTCGGCGGGGGAGTTGTGGCGGAGGGGGCGCTCTCTCACTGCCCCCGAATAAAAGGTGTTCCTTTGAGTGTGCGGTAATCGCATTCCTCGCCGCTGACTTCCGTGGGACTCGGTACTTTCTCATTCGATAAATGCACACGCGCGTGCGTGAACGTGGATAGCCCCCCGGGCATCGTTCTCTTGCCATTAAACATCGCTCGGAGTCATTGCAGACCTTTTCCACGATTACAGAGAAGCCCCCAAGCGGTGGAGCGTGCATGTCATCCCTTGAATGTCTTTTCTTGGGGTTGTTGGTTCGATTCCCGAGAGTGGGATTGCGGGGTGCGTTTTCGCAGTTCCGATCGTCTCAATAGCAGAAGAGGAGCTATGAAATTTTAAAAAAATTCGATTTGCGAAGCTTTTTTTTCAGTCAGAGATGGATTTCGTTGTAGGTGACGTTTCCATTAAGACTAAAGGCCGTAAAATAAATATTGTATTGTTTAGCATTGTAATGATAAGAAAAACGCATATTTATAAATTAATGCTGCCCTGCGTATACGCTAAACTTTGTCATCAAATTAGTAGTGGTGTTGTTTAATGTGCTTCGACGGGCTTAGTACATTTCGCACGTAGGACCCCACCGGGAATCGAACCCGGGACCGCTTTCACCAAGGTCGAACGCGTTTCCCATTTGCCTACCTGGAGATCCCCCTTTGTCATTAAACATTGGAAAGAAATTGGATGGCTTTTGGTAGCCAAAAAAAAAAGAAAAAGCAATCAAAAAGGAAATGTCTTGTTGGTAAAAAGGCCAATTACTCTATTAAGTAAACAAAGGAAATCTCTGCAGAAAAACGCCCTCTAGAAAGGGGTGCAAAGACCCTGTGAAAACCATCGACAGTTGCAGCTAAAAAGTAGAAGAAATAAAGGAGAAAATGAGAAAAAGATGATACCTACAGCAAACCTACAGCACAAAACATAATGATGAGAACAGATCTTGACTTTGAATCACAGGAAATAAGCAGCAGGATAAAATAGATAAAAACAAAACAGCAAGAAAATGAATTGATATAATAACATGAGTAATATACTATGAAAAATAACGATCGAAATAGCGTAACGATCCTGTTACGCTAAGCAATTGTAATACATACTCTGCTTTTTCGTTACTCTCGTCCATTCCGGTGACATTTTCCAGTCCGTATCGAGTTATTTATTGAAAATAAATTCCTCTCTTACATTTTTAGTTTCTAATCCATATACTCTGGTATCGTTCCTATATTTCTTGATGTTTCCATTTCAATAACTTCTTATTTCTGTGATTTTACTTTGTCTTTGTGGTACTTTTTCAATCCCTCTTTTGCTTTCTTCAGTTAGTTTCTCTTCGAATCTCTTTCTTTGCTCACTTGTTCGACTTTTAGAGCCTCAACCGATCTTATTCTTCAACCATTCCTTACTATTTAAATTGAGAATAGCGAAAGATGGCACACCAAGATGAATAATACTGTATTAAAACAAATGAAGGTTACTATGGAAAGGGGAAGATAAGTATGTCTTATCTTCCCCTCCCCATAGTAAGTTGTTTATTATAAATTCCTAGTTATTTAAAATTCATAGTAAGTATTTAAAATTCACAGTTAGTATGATTTGCAATATTAATATAGATTACGTGCATGCAATTTTCTGAAATTCCATAAATTGCGAATAAAGGTGTGGGTATTTCTGGATGCAGTAAAGTTTATTTTCTTCTCCAAAGTTTCTGTCGAATGTTATAGATATACATTTATGAGTATTTTCTTCGTAAATTTTGACTTCGTACGGCTCGTTTTAATTGCTACTTACCATGCATTATTGAGAATTAACAGCATCTTTTTCTATAAATCAAAGTTCCCTTGGGTTATCGATTAATTTTTATCAGAATCGTGCGACATTACGGAATTAATATCTTTTAAAGGCAGCAAATAAATACGAAACTATAATTTTTTGTCGATAATAATTAAAAGGACTGAATTGTTGCTCACCTGTTGCGCAATGGATCAATCTCCAAACTTTTTGTAACCAAGGCACAGTATTTTCATGTACATAATAGGTAAACCAGGTAATTAAAAGCAAGTCGTTGTAATGCACCCGATATTTTATCTCAGGACCCATTTTGGTTCGGTGTACAGTCTTTCAATGTGATAATCTATATTGTATCAGAAAAGCCAAAACCGGAGGTGAATTAAAATTATGGAGATTTGAAATTTGTTGGTCCCGCGATGACGTTCCGTCGAGTGCAGGAAGATCATTCTGTATTTCAAATGGTGCTCAAGAGTTTGCCAATGATACGTTTATTTTTCGGAAGATTAATGGTTATTTCCGATATCGAGAGAGCATATTCGATTCTTTTGGGCACTCCTACCGCCTATCGTTTCACCCCTTTTCTTTGAGAGTGGATTTTCTGTGTACCAAGACTGTCCAAGCTATGCAGCCGGAGAACCGCATTGAAAATTAATTCAAAGACGTTAATAAATTAAGTCAAACAGGACCCCTTAAATTAGACCACTATTCTTTCGTACAAGTATTTCCTAATCTCACAGTACTATTTTCAGCAGATTTTGACGCTAACAAGCATAAGCAGGAAAGCAAGTACTTGATCAAACCATTAAAACTATGCACGCAGAGTAAAAATATATTCAGTACACAAATTATGCTACTCTTCAGTCAAAGCAGAAATATTTTTAGCGATTGAAGGCTTTCCATATGTTACACTACTTTATCTAAGGATGAATTATTTTACTATCAAAATTCATGCACAAATCTTAGAGAAAATTAGTGGGCCTCATTCTGGCCCGTGGGCCGTATTTTGGACTACCCTCTTGTATATTAGCTGTCAGCCCTGGATTAGATGATAGACATATATATTAACGAGACGCAAATATAATGAAATGAATCTGGTTTTTGTCGGCAAATAAATTCCGTCGCCCATGTCGAAAATGTTTCTTTGTCATCACATGTTTATCATATTGATAATTCTGCCCAAAGAAATACCCTTGTCATACGACTGCAGGCTTTGAGTGTTAACGATACTAAATTTCAGTTTTCTCAATATCCTCAAAATCAATTTTAAAACCATTGGTATACATTGCTCTCCTTCGTTTCTGCTCGTCTTCATCCGATTCTGATTAAAAACTCTTTTAATGCATTATTTTTTTAACTTGTTTTTCTACTCGTCTCTCGTTTAACGCTCCTTTCTCTTCCAATACCTTTGACCGCTCAATTAATTAGCTACGTTTCGTTTGAATTCTTATGGGATTTAACCAAACAAAGTGTACAGTTGTACCTGTTTCATATTTTTCATTTAAGATAACCTTCCAGACTCTCCATTTCCTTATTCCACTTTCCAGAAACTTGTCCATCGTTTCTCTATTTTATGAAAGATGCGTCCAGGTGTCTTACGAACGTTCACCACATTGGTCCTGGATTCTGTGCTGCGCTTTCGAGGTAGAGATATGACAGACAGACCTGATACAACAGAGTTGTTCATACAGTTTTCTTGATATGAATACCCATTTCTTTATTCTCATTTTCGCTATTAATTTGTCTTTTTTCAGCAATTGGCAGAATACGTATTTACTTGCGTATAATAAGATCCTGAATTAGTTTCCTTTTTTTTTGTTATCATCACTCTTTCGGAATGTAATTCGTCTTTTTACAATTGCTTCCAAGTCTTAGATTGTTTGCTTTATTTATTCATCATGGAATAAAAAACCGGGAATTAATTTTCCCACACGTTTTAATTTTGAATTGACGGGATTTCGCCTCAATAGTGTCATATTCATATCAATTACAATAACTTGGAACACAACTATTCATACTAAAAGTAAATTAAAAGTAAAATATCTGAAAAAACGTAAGGGGCATAAAGCGGTCAATTCTTGCTTGTTGAGTTATTCAAAAATACGATCAAATGACTGAATTCTCGCGGAAACCTTAATGCTCAATGGTTCCTTTTATTCATGGAAATTAAGACTGTAACTTCGTCGGTATGTAGTCGGAAGCAGGGCTTTCTTTTCATCGAAGCAGAAAATAAATACGGTAGCCTTTCAAATCCGACGGTATATATCGATGTGACTTTATTTGTTTTAGAATTCATCTACATCTGCATAAATATCCTCAAATTGCTATCGATCTTACCACTCAGGTTATTGATATAAATCAGGAAGAGTAGAGGTCCGATTACGCTGCCTTGAGGTACGCCTGAAGTGACTCTGACTTTATCCGAACTAATGCCATCAAGTACCACTTGCTGTTCTCTCCCGTGTAAAAAATCCTTGATCCATTCAATTACTTCCTTGTTGATACCTGCTAATTTTAGTTTGTAAATTAATTCGTAGTGAGAAACCCTGTCGAAAGCTTTCTTGAGGTCAAATCTACATCTACATAAATACCCTGGAAGACCCCTTGGGATTGCGGCAGGGGGTATACAAACATGTAGAAAATATGACTAATTCGGAGTCGATTGCCTTAAGAATAACCCCTACTTCGATAGTGTTGGAAGAAAATTTGAAGAGCATTCACATGAGCGACCGTAAAGATATGATTGACGGTAGCCCTGTATCTCCGGGATATAAAAAAAGGAGATGTCCATAGTCTACAGAGAGATAGAGTTGAAAATCCGCATCCCTTCGGCTCGCCCGGGAGCAGTTCAAAGGGGCGCAAGTGCAAAAGAGACCGCCCGCCTCTCGGGGGGGGCGCCGCGCCGGGGGCAGGGCGTCTCTAGCGGGTCCATAGAGATGCGCTGGTCGGGGCCCCGCCCCCGGAGGAGGGAGTGCGCCAATGGGCGCGAGGGAAGGAGTGGGTGGAAAAGGGGAGACACGCCCCCCGCTGTGAGAGGTGGGGGCGAGGAAGGGGTGGGGGCGGAGGGAGGGGGCAGTGTTGGTGCAGACGCGAAGGCGAGAGGACGTCGGCGGTAAGAGCGTCCGCGAGGGCGACTCCGAAGGCCTCAGAAGAGAGACACGGGTTGTGACTCGAGAGATGAAGGTGAGCGGAATACTGCGGCTAAACCCCGACGATTTCCTGGATAGTGACGCCAGCGACCACTCGAGTGGCCCCCGATTCCCAAACACCGTAAGAAAGTTCACTTTTCGATATTTTTGCCCGGAGAACCTTGTTGCTTGTCTTTTTGCGCGCACCCGAAAAGAAAAGGATTTCAGTGATAGTTTCCTACGTGTGCAAAAGTGCTACTTTCTGTGTCTGCGTAATGATGCGTATTTGGACCTCAGATCCGACGGCTTCGTCGTAGTATTGCGGGACATTTCTTACTTTGCCAGTAGACCGTCGGTGCCTGTTTGCTGTAGAGTAAATTAATTGATTGTTGCTCCTTTCTTCTCAGTTTCTCCTTTACGGACTCGTTCTGAGGGAGTGAATTCCATACATGAGCTTTCATGAAGTCCATTGCTTCGTAGGAATGAATCGGTGTTACAAATTAGAGGAGTAATGCTACTTTGTCGCGCAGCGTAGTTCCAAAGAAGGGTTGGCAGTACTTTTAGTATCTTGCGTTACGGCCACCCATTATAGGATTACTTTCTAGATGCCGAAACAGTGGAATTATTAGCTCATCTTCGTTGTCTTGTGTGCATTCGAGTGAACAACCCAAGTACTTTAACGTTTACCACAAAAAAGAAGATTAAAGTTAGGAGATAGAAACATTGGACTTCGACATATGCCTTCACCGTGTTGTAAACGTGTGCACCTCACGTTAAGTTTCACCGCAACTCGGTACATGAAAGAGAACTGAGGTTACAAGATTTTGAGAGAGAATATTAAAAGGTATTTACTCGAATAGTTGAAAGCTAGTCGGCTATAAAACATTAAGTTAGTCTAGGCTTCAGAGATGGGCCTTGCCTCGACTTATTCGGAAATCATGGCAGCTTGCGTACTGCAAAATGTCGATTAAAAGTTTTGAGCGAAAGTCAGATTCGACTTTCGGATTATGTGAGAAAACGGAGTGATTCTGGAAATGTTCTCGAGGCAAGATCAGTTATTTTATCGCCAGGATGGTCTATTAATAATAATATAATAATAACAATAATAAAGGACTTTATTACAGCCTCTAGATCGCCATTTATTATTCTGGAAAATTAATAATTTACCACGAACACATGAAGATCTTAACGTACAGAGGGTCTTCAGATTAGTTCATACTGTATTTAGGAGAAACTTGGAATAAAATTTGCAAGTAGATGGGGTATTGACTTTGTGGTGCGAGGCTATCTGGGGAAAGAAAATGTTTATTCCGTCAAATTACTTTTCCTCGTAATACTTGACCTGTGGAGTCCACTTTTTGTATAATCTTCCCCTGTCATTTAGTTAGACAAAGAATTACTTCCGCTTATCCACCGATTATTTCTAATTGTTTATTTCAAGGGAAACCTTTGTCGTTTACGAAATCACAAAACACATCTGACAAGCGATTGAGTTACATTCGGAAATAGGTAGATGATACTTCATTATGCAGTAGTAGTAGCATTGTAGGCTCCCACCGGGAATCGAACCTGGGATCACTTTCACCGAAGTCGAACGCGTTGCCCACTTGGCTATCTGGGACACTTCATTAAGTCAAAGATATTCTTCATGGCAGTAAAATTGGACACATAATGGTCTACCTCGATACGTTCTGCGTGATAAATTCTGTCTTCTACGTTGTCTGAATTTTCTCGATGTCCGCGCAAATTTTTAAGTGAATAATCGCAGAAAGTAAAGAACGGGAAATTATCTCATGTTAGATATGTGATTCATACTCGTAGCAATTTTCTGTATAAGTGAAAATTCCATATTCGTTAAAATAAAATTAGAATTTCACAAAATATATTACCGCTAATCGCTACTCAAAGAGTGTATAGATCTACATCTACGTGTTAAGTCAAATAGAAAAAGCCCTTTTTGATGCTGTTATTTATTAATGTTCCAATCAATGGCGAATAGCTGACATTTCCATATTCTACCTCTCTTCAGTTTAATTAGGTTAGAATATTTCTCTACTGGTCCACGTATTTGTGGATGTTTCTGAGTTAGGATTGTTTTGGTATTCGCAAGAATGATGTTTCTATTTTTAAATTGTAAAAAAATTAGCCGATCAATTCTTACGTGGACTCCCAATTTAGTATCTCTTCCTGACTGCATTTTAACTTTTACGACCGAATCCCGCTGCTGCTTTCCCGTGTAAACGTCGTGCGAATTTTAATGCGCCCTTAAATTTAGCGTCCGCTCGAGCCAAGTCCCTGCTTCTGCATTTTCCGAGAGAATTTAAAACTATGCTCGAGATTGGTTTCTATTAAAATGGCGATCCTTCGTTTTATAAACGCCTATTATTCACGACGAGACGATTAATATATTCAACTGTTTTTTTTCACGCGTCACAGCGTTCATTTTTAGTTTAATATTTAACGCAAACGGAAATTTGAAACGGTGTGATTTTTTCGATACCAGGCGTTATAGTGAAGTCTTTTTAAAAAGTAATAAAACATGTCAATTGCATTCAAATTCCTTTTCCTTTAACTACCACGGCTATCCCATGATGTTGGCATACACAGCTGGTGTTAAATCAACAAAATTCTTTTTCCACGGATGAAATAATTTTCCTTCGGAATTTTTTCCAAAAATCACCATTTTAATTACTAAACTGTGTAAATTCTACATCTGAATGTTGGCGTAATGTTAACGCGTATTTTCAGGTCAAACAAAATCTTATCCACGCTCCTAAAATAGTTTGCACCAGCCATTCTCAATGTACACCTATTTCCTTCCCTATTATCGACAAGCTAGATAATATTCATACATCTAATATAGCAGTTAATCGCAATAAAATACATTGCGTGTATTACATTCGCCCTGTTATAATTTGGGATTTCTGTAAACTACTGCTGGTCAAAACTCTTGCATACTTCTTTCGTGTCAGATCTATCCATATATTTATCTTTTCTTGCAATTTAATTCCTCAGACTCTGGCAGACAGTTTTCATCACCAGTGAGAGAGAACTGTGTAATTTACAACAGTAAATATTTCATATGCTCAATGAAAATTTCGGAGGTCACAAATTCCGAAATTGATAGATCTAAAAGTATTTTCCCGTTTAAGATTTCGTTACAACGTGGTAAGTGTTTCTTGATAGCTAATCGATACGGACTTGAGTAATTGGGCGTTTGTTAAATGATTTGAGAAGTAAGGGGTGAAACGTCGTTGGTATATGTTAAGCATGATATCCGTGGATCCGATCTAAGATAAGCCGTACACGCATGATAACGAGTTAGGGTAGGTAGAAAGTCCGTGAGAAAGTAATGATGTGCATGTAAGTGAAAGAATTTCATCTATCTTTTCTTTTTTACCTTTAAATGAAAGAATATCGCCAACATGAGAATAATCCCGTTGCTAAGATACTGCAAATAAGTCGATACGAAGAGTTAATCCTTTAAAAAAAATCATTTCTCTCTCCTAGCAACTGTCACTCAATACAGGAGAGGTACTGATGAGATTCAGTGACTCAATAAAAAATGAATTAATCTAAATCCTAAAATGCAACTCTAATTAAGTCTAACCCCTAGTCCCTGACTTTGCCTTTTCGTCAAAACCTCTACATTTTATGATTCCAAAGGCTGCATATCATGTAGCACAACAGAAATTTATGTAGGCGTTATTTTTACCTACAAATCGTTAAAATTGTATGATTCGTTTCCTAAATCCAGCAAGCATAGATTCCACGCTATGAGGCGTGATTACCTTCCATTGCAATTTAAAAAAGCTTAGTTTTAACTTAAACTCAAACACACGCATCTTTTATTGGCATTACGAATGAGATAAATTAGAAATAAATGTCAATATTTACAAAAAATTTCGTTTCCCCATAAATCAGCCGATGTCCGATGCTACACCATTACAGATTCGACGCACGCAGGTTTGAAGTGTCTTTCCAGACAGCATCCGCGGGGAAAATTGAAGATTTCGGGCTCGCAAACATATAAATTCATCAGCCGCCTCCGGCTCCGGAACTTATGCGTCTGTCATCGACCTCCCCTCCTTCAGCTTGTATATCAGATGTGACCGATAACTTCCGTTTCTGGGGTGCGAAGCATCAGAGATGACAAAACGATTTCCTATCATTCTTCTATTTCTTTTATTTGAAACTAAAATACAAGTTGAAATTAAACATAAATCAAGCCGTTACCCATCTGTGAATTATTACGAATGTATTTGGCACGTTTTCAACGACAGTTCTCTTGTACTCTAATATAAAAATACACGGAGTTAGTTCTTTCTTTGAAACTGAAATTGCCTCATCTCTTTCGAGGAATAATTCTCTCTTTCTTGGACTGCATAATCATCAGCCATTTTCAATCCGAAGTCGGATGTAGATCTCCCAAAGCGCTTTCCAATTCTCTCTCTATTCTGAACTTCTCGTTGCCATGTTACCCCTAAATACTGAATGATGTCTCTGTTCCATCGCTCCCTTGGTCTTTTTCTTGGTCTCTTCACACCTCTTGGTATCCAGTTCAGAACTGCTGATGTCCATCGGTTGTCGTTTCTCCTCGCAACATGACCTGCCCACATCCATTTCAGTGATCTTACCTTATCTATGATGTTTGTCACTCCTGTCATCTTCCTAACCCAGGTGTTGCGTTTCCTGTCTCTTCTTGTGATTCCAAGAATACACCTTTCCACACTTCTTTACGTCGTGTATGAAGTAACTCGTATACTCTAGCTGTACATGGTATCTAAGTGCATTTTAAAATTACGAAATTCGTTTATGTTTCCAAGTTATGAGTCACCATACGGCGTTTCCATGCATGATAAAGGAAATATAATATACGGTCAATTGAAGCTTGAACAGCTGTCAGTCATAAAAATGGAGATTCGCCTATCACGGCTAATTGAAGATTTCTGTAAGGCATCTCTAAAATACCTGAATTAAGGGGTTAGATACTGAAGTTAATATCACTGCGATTTTCATTAAACGACTATGCTTTCGAGGTACGTATCCCAGCATATAGGTATAGCTGTACCAGATAATACCGGATCATTCTTATAGGTATAGCTTTCTCTAGTTTAGATTTAGATATGCACCCCGCGAACTGTCGTTGGGGTATGTTTCTATAAATATGTTCTCTCCGGAGTCTAACTAATGTTTTCAATATAATTTTTCCTTTCAGTTAGAATGTTGTGAACTTGGTAATGTTTCCTCGAGAGTATTCTAATCTAAAGTGATAAGTAGTACATAGTGAAATCTGTTGTTGATGAATGCATTAAGGATTGGAGCAATTTATCGCCGAATTAACTGTATGTACTAGCAAGATATTTGGCACTTCTTTGTGAAAAATTTTGATTTACAAATAGAAATGGGACTGCAGATGTGCATTCTTCAAATCGTCTTGTAAATATTCACGTTGGGGAAAGAGAGTTGAAATTCCTCCTCGTTCATTTATCGTTTTGCATTGAGCCGGACTGTGAATTCTGAATCTGTTTCATTTCGTCCCTTAAGGTGATGGTGGAATTCGCCCAGGAGATATTCCTTTCCTGTCAGATATTCAAATAAATCGACAGTCGATTTCTATAAGATGTCGCGGACCACACTTTGTGGGGAGAGGTAGTTGGACACCCCAAGTTTAGACCATAGCAAACACTTCTGGAATTGTAAACGCCACTTAATTTCTCTTTATTTAAGTGATGCTCGCGTATTCACAGGCAAGGTGTAGAACCCACTTGGACACAAAATGATTAATAATATAAATAATGTCTTTATTAATGCGAATTTTAGTCTAATGCGACCACTCCTACAATTAACCTTGCTAAGACGAACACAAAGAACCATGCCATGACAGGATTTGAACCCGGGACCTCGGCGTTGCTAGGCGTCGTTAGGCTAGCACGCTAATCACTACGCCACCGAGACCGACATTAATGTGCCTATGCTTTGTGGAACACAAGTAATGAAAGATTATTATGACCAATCAGACATGGAGTTAGCTGGTCGCTTTCGCACGGATGAATTGAGGCACCGCGAATCTTGCGTGTCGTTTGCTTCCGATGGCTCTGCAGTCGAATCCGCCGAAGAGTGCGGGTCGTCGCAGAATCACTGCAGTGATCATGTTGGCGAGACCGCGGTATCACTCTACTGGCAGTGAGGTTGACTTTTCCGACGAATTTGACTTCAGTATGCTTGGTTAATGTTCGTAATTATAGAATTGGTTGCTTAGTAACTCCTTATTTTACTCTCTATTTTGTATATATCCTCATTTTATTGTGGCTCTCTGCATTTCTGCTGAAATTATCCCTCGACCACTATCTGTGCCTCCACCACGCCTTTATATTTCCGGGCTTTTCTTTCATATCTTTTAATAGAACCATCTTTCCTTTAGTCACGCCACGCTCAGCCATTATGTATGTATTTGGTGTCAAGATTTAATTATTGCCAATGCCCATTTATACCATTTATTCTACGTCTAATCATTTTTCTCATTTTTCAGGCCTATGTGATTATTATACGTGTAACACTATGAGTTTCTAGGAAGTATCTTCCTCGTGAGATAAATTTGCACCGTCTAGGGAGGAAAAAAAACTTTCGATTTCAGCGAAATACCGTTATCAAAAAGTCTAAAATTTTCTTGAGGAGCATCAAAATATTTCGAAGAAATAAACCCAAAACTTGAGCAATTGTCCCAGTCCAATAATCCATCTTCTCGGCAGGTTTTCTTGGATATGATTTGGCTGAGCGGGGCACTTATTCTTGGAGATGAGCGTTAACAATGCTATTCTGGGCCCAGAGTCGGTGGAAATTCCTTCGAAATTTATGATAAAATTAGAAATGGCAGAAATATATGCCGAATCACAAAATGTTCATTGAAATATATTTTCATTGGGAAAAGCCTGTATGGAATTCCTGATTTAATTTTGAAAGACGGTGGCGTGTGTAAAATATATCTCAAGCATTCGTTTCTAAAAATAACTGCCCACAAAGTGATTTATAATTTGAGACAAAATGGGCAAAGATTGTTTCTTTTTTCTCGTTCAGCACTCAATAGAACGCCTTCCGTAGGTTACTCAAATGAATGCACTTATTGTCTCATTCGATTAATTGATGCGATATCATCCAGGAATTTTCGATGTAATCCCCTCATCAAACGCATTCTGCAATAATATCAATTAGCAATTCATTAGGCCGATATTGGGAATGCAAAGTATCTTCTTACATTGAACCCTACGTCGTATAAAATGTAAGTGAAAGAGATAGTTTGAAAAAATGCATATAAGAAAACTGCTTTGAGGGGTTTAGAACCAAAGTTTGAACTTAGAAAAAACACGCCATAGCTGGAAAACACCCACTAATATAAGGGCTTAAAAAGTACGTTCAAAACTTATTGATGGTCAGCTAAATATTCAGTAGAGAGCAGGTTTAGACGGATCTGAAAGGCAAACAAGCAATACGCAGACATAAATAACAGAAATATATATTAGAAATATCATCTTCTCATAAATATTGCTGTTTGTAAGGGTTCGAATTTTCCTTATAAATGTATGGAGTGATACCACGAAGTTACGGGGCGAGCAATTGATAATTTAAACATTTTTATTTCTATTTATGCAGTATTTGTTACGAAAAACGTATATGTCAATAATTAAGTGTATCTTCAACGTAACATTTTCCTGAAATTTACCCTTCCCTACCGTTTATTAAACTAACACACCGCCATTCTCCATTATACGTTACGTTATGCTCACGTATGTTTCAAAAAAGGAGAAATCTATTATATATATATAAAGTAGAAAGTTTGTATGTGTGTATGATCGCCTTAAACTGGACAACCAGATGTCGCACAACTTTCAAATTCGTAATGTTAAATGTCCTCCCCGCACACTTTATATACACCTAACTGTCCCCGGTTCGCCACCAGACATTTAAAACTTTTTCCGTAAGAAATGCATGTAAAGTTCACTTTTATCGCTTGCAGGGTTTATTTCATTTGCAAAATTAAATCAGAAAGAATAGCCGTACGAAATCGAGACAAGCACCAGAAGAAAGGAAATTGAATGAAAATTCTTATTTGTGCCGTGGACCATTGCTTTCGATTCGAAATTGCGAGAATTTGGATAAAATAGACGAACATTTTGTGATATTTTGTGGTTGTAAACAACCGGTCGCCCTGACGACTAATTCCATTGTTGAATCCAAGCTCATGCATTTTAGTTCACTTTTATCACTTGCAGGGTTTGTTTCTTTTGCAAATCAAATAAGAAAGAATAGTCGCATGAAATTGAGACAAGCACCAAAAGAAGGGAAATTGAATGAAGATTTTTATTCTGGCCGTGGAACATTGCTTTCGATTCGAAATTGCGTGAATTTAGACAAAATAAAGGAAACTTTTCCAAAATTTGAGGTTATAAACAAACGGTCCCCCTGACGACTAATTCCATTGTTGAATCCGAGCCCATGTGCTCTCATATTTTCCCCGTTGAGAATTAACGGGCACTTCAGCTAGTGAGTAATGAATTTTGCTCTGGCCAACTAAATAGAGACCAGCTCCATGAATTTTTATAGGTTTTTTTCTAATATCTATAAAGGAAGCTTTAACTATGTGGTATTCCATGAAAATTCCACAATGCAAACTTTATTATGGTATACCACAGCCGGTTTTGAAACACCTAAGTTCATCAGATACAACACCGCAACTTACAGAGATTTTTTATACGCGATCGTATGATAACTATAATAATGAATCTACAGTGGAATTTTCACTTCGTGAAATGACCTTGTCTTTTCTGTCTGACCGATTAAATTGTACGATTAATACTCCAAATATTAAGAACGTTTGTATTTAATTTGATAAAACGTGAACCACTAAAAGTACACACCTTGACAAAGGAAGAAATTTCTGTTAAGAGTGTGCGAAATCTACGAATTTGTACTGGGGATGGAAGAACAGAGAAACGCAGAAAACGGTCAGATTCGAGAAACTTCCGATCATAGAGGGGATTTTCAGTTATGAAAAATAGGTTAGCATTAAAATTTCAATTATTGGCATTTCCAGGGAACAGAAAGGAAGCTGTACGCACGATTATACAACTTTTAAAAATAGCATTCCATGTTTTGATTGCCTCTTTCAATGCATATCTTCTGAAAAGCTTTTTATTACTACGCTAATATGGCGTATTTTCCGAAGGATTCAGTTAAAAATTAATGCTAGCTGATATACTAGGAATATAAATTAATGTTTATATAATTTAAGTGTATTTAATCTTCCATTGAAATTAGTATATTTCAATTTACATCTGTTCAAGCTCTTAAATTCCCTTGAAATGTCGTCTCCGTTTATTGTATCCGTCAAAAACACGACAGGGAATGATATATGAACAAAATAACATAAATGCTGAAAATGGGACCTCATAGTGTTTGCAATCCGCTAAAACTCCCTATAATGGACCTGTATTTGTAAATAGAAAACTCTTAATTAAAGTTTCATCGAACAACGTGCGTTAAAGTCCCACCAGATAGTACAAAATCATGGATGACTAGCTGAAGTGGCCGTTGATTCTCAACGGGGAGAATCGAGATCGGATCAAATATAGTATGCCTATTTGTACATAAGAGAAAATAACATCTCGCATATTACAATTAGATCAGTGGGACAGGTTATCGAAAACAAAAATTTTCTAATCAAAGCTCGAAGCCTAAATGTACAATCAACAATAAGAATCTGAATCTTTATGAAATTTTCTTCTTATGAAACTTGTCTCAAGTTAAGGTACAAGTGAGAGCAAGATTTTCAACTTCTAGTTCTGGGAAATTAATCGTAATATATGTCAAGAGTCCGAATTGATCGACAAAAAATTACTCGTTTATCTTCATAAGTTCATTACGGTGCTACGTATGTTTGTTGCCCTTGCAATTCATCACTACAAATTGTTCGTGAATATAATAGTTAATACCTCTGAAAATTGTCATCCTCTTCATATCGTCCATTGCTTCTAAATGGGCCTAAATACAAATGCATTCTTATGGGAAAATGCATGAACTCGGAATCAACAATCGCATTGGTCGTCAGGGGGACGGGTTGTTTACAACCTCAACAATTCACAAAATATTCGCATATTTTGTCTAAATTCTCGGAACTTCGAAACAAAAGCGATATTCCACGACAATAAGAAGAATCTTTATTCAATTTCCCTTCCTTTGGTACTTATCTCGATTTTATACGACTATTCTTTCTAATTTAATTTTGCAAAAGAAATGAAGTCTGTAACGGATAAAATCGAACTTTACATGTATTTCTTATGGAAATCTTTGTTTCTTTGACGCAAATCGGACAAACGGCGTGGACTCCAATCTCTGACAAACACACATACCCACAGAATTTCTTGTTTATATATATAGACTAGTAAACGCCTCCGTCAATCATGATGGAACTTAATTTAGTTTAAAAGTATATCTATTATTGTATATATCTGGTCCTCCTAAGCCAGAATCAGTCCGTTGTAAGATCATAACAACTCAATATATTTCTTACCATTATTTATAATATTTATTCTACTTTTTTCAAGTCATGAAAGCCTACATTACGTAAATTTCTTACAGAAAAATATATGAACTGGTTATCCCCGTGTACTTATGTGGGATAATTCATGAAATCAACATTCAACAATTGCCGTAGTCGTCAAAGGGATGGGTTGTTTATTTCCCAAACATTTCACGAATTTTCCGTGTATTTTATCAAAATTCTCGAATATCGGATCTATATCAATATTTAACGACTAAAATAAAAATCTATGATCATTTTCCTTTCTTTTGACATATCTCTTGATTTCGTAAGACCATTATTTCTAATTTAATTCTGTAAAAGAATCAACCTCTAAAGGTAACGAAAACCTACTTTACGTGCATTTCTTATGGAAAAGAATACAACTGATTATCCCCGTTAATTTATATGGGATATCCCATGAAATCAACGTTCAACAATTTCCTTGGTCGTCAAAGGGATGGGTTGTTTATTTCGAAAAAATTTTACGAATTTTCCTCGTGTTTTATCAAAGTTCTGGCAATTTCGAATTTATTTGAGTGTTTCACGACTAATATAAGACTCAATGATCATTTTCCTCTCTTGCGACACTTGTCTCATTTCCGTAGGAGCATTGTTTCTGATTTAATTTTGTAAAGGAAACAACCTCTGCAAGTCATGAAAACGTACTTTACCTTCATATCCTATGGAAACGTATTATGGACTCCTGGGTTCGTACCCGGGCCTTTACAGAGATTACGATAGTTTGTCTGGGGGCTTCAGCACCGTAGAAATACAGTGCAGTTGGTTTCAGTCTGTGATAAATAGGGGGACGGACAGACATTTGCTTTTTATATACATGATAGATGTTTGTAAATGACTGTGATGAAATATTTTTGCCTCGTAAACTCAGTTAGAGAAGTCTCAAATTCCTTTTACCAACAATAAATCAAAAAATTTCTTGTTAAAATTTAAACGTCCTCCTTCCTCTCTCCTATTCTCCCTTGTGCACCTTAACCGAAATATATTTGATTTTCTGTCTCCCTATAGAGCGTGAATCTTTTTCCCCATAAACTTATATTTTTGTACTCTTTGTCTTTTTCGTTATGTATACTTTATTCTCTGTTTCCTGCAGCGACAATACATAACGACCCGTACTTCTCCCCGATCGTGTTGCATTTTCTTTTAGGAATTGCGGAAGTGACACAAGTTTTAAAAGAATTTTCTAACACCGTCAACTTCATTTGTTTATTTCTCAAAAAAGTCATTTCCCTTTCATGACATACTCTTTGGACCATAATGAACTTTCTTGTCGCCGTGGTATCCTGCTTATTTATTCGTTTCCGGGTTTCGACGAATTCTGTCTGTTATATTATAACATTGAATGTTAGTTGGAATTTTAGAAATTTGATACGATTGAGGATTTCAAATTTCTATCGATAAACTAATCGTGTAAAAAGAGAAATACAATGTTCAGTGGTCGCACTCATTATCCCTCAATTTAAGCGTTTGCCAGCGGGTAAAATGTACTATCATTTATACCCAACATCAACATAGTAATCTTACAGAGAGCGAGTTGACTAGTAAGGTTAATTTTATTCATAATACTTAGTCCATTTAGTAAACCCGCTCGCTTTGTTGTCATGGAAATAGTAAAAGCCCGCACTATCGATATTATAGTTATTCTAAATCTATTATACATGGAAGCTTCTCCGGAAATGTATACATATATAGGATACTAACTCCGAGGCTAAACGAAAACCGTCACTGACTCGGCGATTTCATTTTGCGTGAAGACCCTGACCATCACAATAGAGAATAAATGAGACATCGATCCTGTGTAACATGGGTTTGATCCTAGAAGGCTCCAAAAAAGGTATTTTCCCGTTTAAATACATTGCGTGGATTTTTAAAATATTCGTTTTGGGTACTTTCCATTAAGACAGAAAGTTCAAGTTCAAGTTATCCTTAGAAGAAGTGCTTTTCTATTACACGATGAAAAGAAGTGTCCCCTAACGGCTAAAGGTTCGATGCTAGGACAGTTCAAATTTCGCCCATTTACACAGGGTGGCTTTTTGATAACTTTTTCGGGACTTTTTCCGAAAAGCCAGATAGCTAAAATTCGGCATGTGCGTAGGATTCGTGAATATATTTTATAATCACGATTAAGATCATCGAAATTTGCCCATGCTCCGATGCCAGGGCAGGTTAAATATTTCTCCATATAGAATGTACAGGAAACTCCGAAAATTTTACTTTCCGATATGGCGTCGCCTAGAAACCCAACGGATAGCTGCTGAAGAAGATTCTTGAGTGCCATTTGAATGAACATCTACTAAACGACCCTGGGTTCGAGTCCAGGATTGTTCAAATTTCGGCTTTTTAATAATTTTTTCGGGCTATTTTCCGAAAAGCCAGAAAGCTGAAATTCGGGGTGTGAATAGAAGTTATTGCTATTTTATATTAAAAAATGACCTTTTCCAAAATGGTCCATGGTTCAATGCCAGTGCGGGTTAAATTTTACTCCGTATGTAATGCACAAGAATCTCGGATTCTATGTTAAGATACTTCCCGATATGAATTCGCTTTCAAACCCAACGGATTATTACAGCAGGTGATTCTGAAACGTAATTAGATTAGATATCTCCTGAAGTGGACATGAGTCCGTTGCTAGGACGATTCTAATTTCTCCCATTTAAATGCACGGGGTGCTTTTTAATAATTATTTCGAGGCACTTTCATAGAAGCCAGACTGCTGATATTCGGCATGTAAATAGAATTCGTTACTATATTTTATAGCAAAGGTTGACCGACTCTAAATTAATCCATGTTTCGATGCCAGGGCAGGTTAAATATTCCTCCGTATCTAAAGTACAGGAAACTCGAATCATATCTTTTTACGTACTTCCCAGTATGATTTCGCCTTGAAATATTAAGGATATAAAGAAGAAAGTTAGTATATGTGCATGTTTGCCAAAAACTCGAAAACCAGATGTCACACAACTTTCAAACTTTGAAGATTGTTAAATATCTTCCCCGTACAGATAATAGGCTACTTTACATTCACCTAATTGTCCCCGGTTCGACTCCAGGCGTTTAAAACTGTTTCCGTAAGAAATGCATGTAAAGCTCACTTTTATCGCATGCGTGGTTTATTTCATTTTCAAAATTAAATCAGAAAGAATAGCCGTATGAAATCGAGACAAGCACCAAAAGATGGGAAATTGAATGAACATTCTTATTTTATCTGTAGAACAATGCTTTAGATTCGAAATTGCGAGAATTTTGATAAAATAGACGAAAATTTTGTGATATTTTGTGGTTGTAAACAACCGGTCTACCTGACGACCAATTCCATTGTTGAATCCGAGCATATGCATTTCAATTCACTTTAGTCGCTTACAATGTTTGTTTCTTTTGCAAAATTAAATGTGAAAGAATAGTCGCATGAAATCGAGACATGTACCAAGAGAACGGAAATTGAATGAAGATTCTCAATTTGGTTGTCGATATTGTTTTCTGTTCAAAATTGCGAGAATTACAATGAAATAAACGAAACTATTCCTTAATTATGAGGTTGCAAACAAACCGTCCCCCTGACGACTAATTCCATTGTCGAATCCGATCATTTTCATGTTTTCCCCGTTGAGAATCAACGGGCTCTTCAGCTAGTTAAATATAATTCTTTTCTGCATTTGGAACTTTATATTTCTTTACTTTTGAAGTTATGGCTGTGTAACCAAAACTTGACAAGTGTGTTGATCTTTAGATTAATACTATCAATCATTATATTCATCTTCACTAAAAGCAATTGCATTTCCCTCGGATATATCGGTTTTGAGAGATTTCAATAAGTTACGAAATTGCTATGAAATTGCTCTTCCGGTTCCACGTTCCTTTCCATCTGCTTTTCCGTCGTTACTATTTATTTATGTCCCCTCCTTGTTTATTTACAGCATATTTCTGGATTTTTTATGCTATAATTCACTACATTTTGACTGATTAGATAATTTCTTTGGAGAGATTCAATCTCTCCTCCTGAGATTTTGTTATGTGTCCACCTGCTTGCGGCATTCATTATTTCACGACCTCGTTCTCCCATGCTACTCTCTTAAAGGCGGTTTCCATGGTAATTCCGGAAATTTATGCTGAACTCGAAACGTATCAAAAACATATCAATCAAAATCAGCAGATCTCGTCTATTTCTTTTATCTACAGAATCTGAAAAAGATCGTTCGTTTTATGAATTTTCTATCGATGATTCTTTCAGTCAAGATTTCAAATGTCTCTTAGGTCTATGAAAAATTCAATCCATTCATAAAATACGCCATCCTCTAGTGTGTAATAAAAGTAGGTTTTGAGGATGGACATTCTAATATTGTAATGGTAAACTTGGAGTTAGAGCTTGAGCAGTAGAGATAAAAAGAAAAGAGACAATAGTAAAACGACGAAAATCGTCCCGTTTTCTCTTCTAAAGTACTTTTGTGGATAAAAATTAGAACGGAAGGCATATTTCGTATTTTTTTGTATCATTATTATTTTTCATGTAGATATATTATCTTTAATTTCGATACCAATTGCTAATTTTAATCTCCCCTTATTCAGGTATTCTGTTCACAAAATTTCGATGCTGGATAACTAGATTCCTCTTTCTCTATGTTTTAGACGATAGAATTTCGAGATTTATGTTCCAAAAGAGAATGAGATCTGTTATTTAAGCGCAGGAAATATTTTACGTGAAGTATTGGGGATTTCGTTTCTATAGATACAACCGCATACACTCCCTGTTGCCATGGATTCCACCCCCTCCATATTCTTATCCATTTTTCAAGCAACAGGTAAGGAATAGTTTAATAGTGAAAGGTTGATTTTTTAGGGCAAGTCTCAATTTTTAAGGTCTTTTACATTAATCCAGCAAACTTTTTCGCGTTTTGTTAGCTCGATGTACATTTTCAAATTAATAGCTTTAATAGCAATGGATAGTAATCATGCTGATATGCAATCATCATTGTGCCGTTAGGAATATGAAACGCAGTATGTGTTTTACAAATTTCCATAAACAATGACTAAAACGCAAAAAGTAAGATCTTTAAGGCGGAAGTAGGTATCATGAAAATATGAAAATTCTATGATACGGTGTCATAACCAGCATTCGGGCAAAGGCCTTACACATAATCTCTATACTCTTAGATGAGGATGCCTTTGCTATATTTCTAATGTCTGAGATGGGAGTCCACACCGCTTGCCCGATATGCGTCAAAATTTGCATATGCACATTTGCATTTGTCACCTTTCCATTCGATAACTTTGCTGGGTTTTAACCAATATCGTTCAGATAGATTTCCATAAGAAATACATGTAAAGTTTGATTTTATCTGTTACAGACTTCGTTTCTTTTGGAAAATTAAATTAGAAAGAATAGTCGTATGAAATCGAGATGAGTACCAAAAGAAGGGAAATTAAATACAGTTTCTTATTATTGTCGTGGAATATCGCTTTCGTTTCGAAGTTGTGAGAATTTAGATAAAAATTACGGATACTTTGTGAAATTCTGAGGTTGTAAACAACCCGTCCCCCTGACGACCAATGCGATTGTTGATTCCGAGTTCATGCATTTTCCCATAAGAAAACATTGTGTATTTAGGCCCATTTAGAATCAATTGACGATATGAAGAGGAGGAAAATTTTCAGAGATTTTAACTATCACAGTCATGAACAATTTGTAGTGATGAATTCCAGGGACAACAAACATACGTAGCACCATAATGAATTAATGGAGATAGATGAGTAACATTTTGTCTATTAATTCGGACTCTTGACATATATTGCGATTTAATTTTCCAGAACCAGAAGTTGAAAATTTCACCGAAGTCGTACCCGTTGCCCATTTGGCTATTAGGGATTCCTCAAAAGATTAGAATTAAGGCAATGGGCTTTAGCGTACTTTCTGACAAATGTGAAATATGTGTAAAGAAATTTCTGGGTGCAGTTAGATGTATGATATACATACATCTAACTGCACCCAGCTGTGAAGCTGGAGTTACACTCTATTTTATTGATTTTTCGTAATACAAGACCATGTCAGTATGATTGACATGTAGGTTTAGTAGATACGTTGCCATAGCATTAAGTTCGTAATCAAAGTGAATATTTCATAACTTTCTCAAGGTGAAATGACTCAGAATTTAAAGTCGTAACTACAAGTACTTACGAAAGATTCGCTATCCACGTAAACTCTTTAAGTTTTTTCATGATTCATTGAAAGGCAGGTCACGAATTTCTCCATTTGAATTTTTATCGTCCGTTTTCATCTACGTCCTCAATTAAAAGTATTTGGAATCCCCCAAGCCGTTTGAGATGCATCAATTATGAAATTAATATTTTCTGCCTTTTGTCAATATTAACGAATGATCTTATCACATGCTGCAAAAACACATTCGCTCCTGTGTGAAGGATAACGTAGTAGGTATTAAAAGTATGTTTCAGCTGCTATTTTCGGCTCCTTTTTCAGACCAATGTATGCATATGCAAACGCACCATTGATGTTACGCTAAGAAACCTTTTTTCAAGACATTTCAAAATCCATTCTCCTGAATGTATCTAATGTTACGATATCTGCAAGTAAGATGTGCAGAGATGCTTCTGGCATATTTTTAGCCGCGAATGGTACAAAAGTGGCCTTTCTCAGAAACGCAAGCAGTTAAAAAATCAAGTTAAATCCTACGAGAGTCATTTTCGTTTTTCAGAACCTGAATCGCTTATTGGCCGTTAGTCATTCCCTGATTGGACGAGCGTTGATGTCTCCAAACTCGACGAGCGTTGATGTCTCCGGATAGCTGCTCTGAAAAGAGAAAACAAAATGTACCAGCAATATTAATCCAAACGTCAATTAAACCCACTGCAAAATAACACGAGCAATCAACGTGTAACCATCGAAGATTAAATGAATGATCCACTAAATGGGATGGACATCAAATGCCACATAATAGTCGAGTAAACCAGATGGTATTTAGCCCTTTAGAGAATCATAGATCACGAGGCCATCCGAGGAGAACATCTGCTTTCCTGTGAGATTTCATTGCATCTGTGAGCATTCTTGAAAGTTAATGTAGAGAATCGACCTGAAACTATGATGACGGGATAATTAACCTCTCTCTGTTTGACAAGGCATTAATTGAGCCCCGAGTCGGAGCTGACTGGGTTAATTGTATACACCACGTTATTTTAGAGCTGAAAATGAAAAAAAAGAGAAGATTGTAATGTTATTTCGTGATGCCGAATTTCTAATTTCTCATGTCAAATCTTTATAATGGATATTTGTAATCTACTAAGAAAATGTAGTCATTGAACCATCATTGATATAAAACCAGCATTTTTTTAGGGTGAAACTGAGTCTCCCACTCCATCAAACTCGTTGTAAATTTCAGTCTTCTAGAATTGTTTTCATCGAAGAGATTTTACTGGATTTCAGTAAGCATAAAACATGACTTTATAGTAAACGTATCAGAAAACTTTTAACTCACTCGTCTCTCAGGAAATTGTTGGAAAATTCACAAGTTCGGATTCAACAACGGCAGTAGTCGTCAGGGGAACCGGTTGTTTACAACCACAAAACATTCGTCTATTTCATCAAAATTCTAGCAATTGCGAATCGAAATCAATGTTCCACGGCACAAATAAGAATTTTCATTTGATTTCCCTTTTTTTGGTGCTTGTCTCGATTTCGTTCGGACATTTAACAATCTTCAAAGTTCGAAAGTTGTGCGACCTCTGGTTCTCGAGTTTTAGAAACGTATATATGAAGGTACTTGCAACGAAATCTTTAGTGGGTGCGACGTTTGGAGATATCAGGAGAGCCATTTTAATGAAGTGCTTTGGAATTCACGGCAAAAAGAGTAGAGCATGAGTTATAAATGGCTGAGTGATGAATAAATTTTTATTAAAAGAAATTCAGACCACAATGGAAAAGGTATATCGGACTGAAAAAGGAAAAAATTGGAATGGCTAATGTGGTATGTTATGTGAGCTGGAGAGATAGTAAAAAGGAAGTACGAGGCTAGTGAGAAAAGAAAAGAAGTACCTTAAGAGAGTAGAGCTGTAAATTTTGTGGTCCAGGATTACTTGCATTAATATATGAGTTGGAAGCGAAAGAAGTAGTACGGACTGAAAACTATGGCAGTGTGATCCTGGAAGGAGGTAGCGTGTTTCGTGTTCATTATCTTCTTAGTTTCAATTAACGTGTCAAAAAATCTGAGGTTCGCAGCATTTAAAGAATTTCTTCGTCTGAGGGGAGATATGGTTGCGGAAGCAAAATTTTCCTAACGAAACCACAGATGGAATATTTTCGAATCGATTGGAAAGCAAGAAAATAAGTAGTTACTCTTAGATTGAAATCCACCGGGAAGCATTGATTACATATCTTAGAAAGTGGAAACCATTATCGATTTCAATGTTTTTTTTTTAAATGGGCGTCTTAAAATAAAGAACACTTCGTGATTTCCGCAGAAGATTTTTATTTGATTAATTTCGCCAACGAGTTGACACCTTCTGTTTGAAAATTACGAAGTAATATTTAAGTTGTGAGTTGAGTTCCAGGAATTCTAGCTTGGAATATTAATTTTATGCTTTTAAAGGTATATTTAACCTGTACTTTTCGGTGAGTTCCTCTGGTTCAACTATAGAATTAACTGTACCATTTCCAACTCTCGATGTCTCTATAGGATCTAATGTGGTCCACAGTAAGTAAAAGATTACCCTACAGGAAAATCAGACACAAATTTTCTTCTTCATTTGCCGTCTAAATTTCTTCCCCTCTTAGTGTGCCAATCGAATTCCTATTTTATGCTGCTCGTAACTGTTAAACCACATAGTTACGATATTGTTCTTATTACCAAGGTGATAATTCCACGAAATTTATTCTCAGATCATTAAATTTTTCGGCAGTAGGAAACACACCACTTGCGTTGGGCAGACACTTGCTATTGGACATGTGATTGACACTAATCCGACGGTATTCTCAGAGGGTCTCCGTTTCGTGTGAAATTTCCTTCGACAAAAGAAGAGCAGTGAGCGGTTTTCCTTCATTCTGCAGCGATAACGTGTTGGGAATGACTTCAAAGCGGCGACATCCAGCTAATGAAAATACAGCGCTCGATGACGGAATGGTGCGGGCAAAGGAAAACATGAATGCAGGGCACCCTTTTGGAAGCCTCAGCTTCCCTCTCTCTCAAGCCTTGGGACGCTCTCTCTATTTATCTGAATTCCCTCCGTGGACGGTGCTTCTGCCCCGTCATCGCAGCTATGGTTTTGCCCTTCGCAACGCTGGCTGTCATTGTCTCTCTCCTCCGCCATCGATGTAAACCGAAGACGCTTTCCGCCCTCACGTTCAGCCGCCAGGAATCTATTCATTTTACCTCTTTCACTCACGTGTGAGTAAATAACATAGTAAGTCGCGGCCCAAAGGTCGTAAGCGACTATCGGAGCATTGTGGCCCCAAAATGACTCTCGTTGCAATTGAATGGGGACATTTTTAAAGTAATCAAATGGATCTTTATAACGTACAGCACCTCTGCGAACTCTAAAATATTTTTTTTTATTTTAAAGCGGCCAACTTTAGCGATTTTTATGCTGACTATTAAATTTTCGTCAGGAAAGTACACCTTAGAACAGTGTTTTCCAACTAGTGTGCCGCGACACGCTGGCGTACCGCTCTAGGTGTGCCGCGTAGTATCCTAAAGGGAGCTATTTTTCTTGTTTCAGTTTCCTTTACCGATACTTTATTTTGTCCCATGTCGTTTAGTGAGAATTCAATGATTAAGAAGTGAACTATTACCTTCCTCGCGTGATAAAAATGCAATCAGGTATATGTATGGGTGCTGAAGTATTCCGCTGATGCGTTTGGATATGTATTCTTTCTCAGTTGGAATTTAGACGAGCGTGAATTATGTGAACGTTTAGAAAAAAAGCGTGTGGCTTAGCTCGCAGCAAACTTTGAGTAAAAATTTAAGGAATAACAAGTGTGCTTCACCGTGCAAAGTTAACACCTTTTCCTTAATCGTGTAAATATTTAAGTTGGATATTTGAGCGAAAAACTTATTATTAGTGAACATTGAGGTTTTCCATGGAGGACAGAAGGTTAGAGTGCACTCCCTTGGATTATCAACCGTGATTTTACGCCGCAAATGACCGAGAAATTTACGTAACGACCATAAAATAGAAAACTAAATATGTTGGTTTATATGTCCTAAAGGTTGCCCGGTTGGACAAGATATTTCACGTTTGGTGATTTTCTTGCATTCAGAAAGACAGTGCGAGGGAAGAATATTTCGATTAGTGGTGAGGGTGTAAAGGGAAAAGAAGGATAGAGGGGAGAGAAAGAAATGCGGTGAATGGAAAGGGAAAGGATTAAGGGAAATAGGTGGGGAGGAGGAGGGGCGGGTGGGTGAGGAGGCGAGAAAGAGGAATGAAGTGAATGCGGAGAACGATTATTCTTAGGCGCGTCAGATCCAGACAGCGGATGACTATCGAAACGTCCGAGAGTCATGTTTTTCATAACTTCCATGAAAAATGAGAAACGAATATCTCGGGGAAGACGAAAAAACCCCCCCTTTGATCACTTAACGGAGATTTAGCGCACCGAGTGACTCGGGAATTCGTGGGGAAAATAACAAAGAGATTCGACGCTCGCATAACTCCGAAAGACCTCCTCCCGCTCCCCTTGTTTTTGCTCTCCGCTGGTAATTTCCCGCGATGGAGAGAGGGAAGATGAAAACTGCTCCTTGAAGCGGCCCGGAAGATGTTGCGTCGCGCAGTGGGAGGCGGTCAGAGTTACGGTGGCTGGGGAGGACGGGGAATTGCCCGCTCTTACCTGCGGGAATATTGGCATGTTTATCGCCACTTACGTAACTAGTTATTTGAGGAATCGACGGCAACGGTCCCTTTTTAAAAAACAGCCGCTCATTAAGTTCTCCTGGATTTGCTTCGCCTTCAAGTACCACTCGCTCTGCGAGGAATTGCAACGGCTTCCCCCACAACGAGATTCCCTCGTTCTGTTACGGCGAACGATAAGGTACTCCTCTTCCGACTTTGGACTTAACCGGCAAAAACTAAGGAATTTCTCTCTACGACTGTAACGAAAGCTTTATGAAATATGCAGAGGCTGACCGAGGTTATTTATTCTCAGGTGATTCTAATGGAGTTTGGCGAAATTATAGCGGTCGTTGAGTTAGAGATGATGCAATTTTTATTGTTATTATTAGCATTGCTGCGTACGTCACAGATGGACTAATAGTCCTGTGGTATCTCAGTAATATTCTGCAATCCAATACTACGCTGCATAACTATACAATAGAATATACAATGCTGATTACCAGAGCCGCGCCCAGCCTACCTGCCGCCCGGGTGCGAACATAATTTGCCGCGCCTTTGAGTGAAAAAAGCAAACCATACACGTCCTGATTTGGAGGTAAAAATTGTTTTGTAAACCTTTGAAAATCTAGTGTTTTATGACTTCGTTCTCCAGCTTACATTGGTCACTAAACATCAGTAACAATTAATTATACGTATTCCCTATCCTGACGTATTGAATGGTCAACATTAGTTAATAGTTCACATTACTTTTTAGTACCATGGCAGCAACGGTCTCCGGAAGTGACAATAAAATACGCTACTCTATTTGAGAACTAGAAAAGACTCCGATCGAATCTCTAGGAGAGATATTTTCCAAAACCTGAAGAGGATTTATTCTTGGTACCAGAAAATCCTTCATCGATTCCAATTCTTCGATGAAATTCACTGCACAGATCTTAAGCTTTCCGTAATTCTTTCCTCTAAATGTTTGCCAACCTTTCAGATCACATCATAATCTGTCCTACATAAGTCGTTCGTATCACCTAGGAAACAACAAATATTGTTGCTGCAATAGTAGTAACTATTGGCTACGCTTCTGTTGCCGCCCTTTAGATGCCGCCGCCCGGGTGCGATGCACCTCTTGCACCCATAGGATGGTGCGGCTCTTCTAATTACAGTACTACAACTGATTTGCCTGCTATAGGACATCTGTCATCAAACCACAAAATACTCTATTACAATACGTACATTTTTAGATGACAAAATACATTATTACTTTTAAAATATTTCACAATACAGTTGTCTCCATGCTTAAAAACACCATTTTTTCCAAAAAAAACAGTACATTTCGCCTTCATAAGGGGTTAAAATTTTTGGATGAGAATCCGAAATCATGACCAATTAATCTTTTGGCTTCATTCAAATTTAATAGCAAATCTCCTGAATTTTGAAATCCTATTAGAAATCGAAAGAAACCGGCTAAAAGTGCCTGGAATACAGAAACCGAAACCTGGTGCAGAAATCGAGGCTGAGAACCAAACTGAAGATGACAGACGCGCTAACCGTTCGACAGCGACAAGACGACGGGAAACTAATGTGAATGGAGAGTCCCTTCCGTGAGGTCTTCCATCTCCAACGTGAAAGCAAAGCGGAAAGAGTGCCCGTCCGCTTCGGAATGGACCTCGTCACCGGACCGAGAATTTATCATTTTTCTCGAAATCGCTCAACATCGGGACGTTATTCCTCACTGAAGGCGTCGTCCTTGAAATATTTAGCATATTCTTAATTGCCGTAGGCTTCCGCTCTTGCAATTAGAGCGTTAATTTTCCCCCACCTGAGTGAGGAAGATGTGAAGTTCACGTCGTGATCATTCGCCCCTGGACAGCCAAGTGGGCGACGCGTTCGACTTCGCTGAAAGCGGTCCCGGGTTCGATTCCCGGTGAAAGCCTACGTGTTAAATGACCTAAGCTATTGAAGCACTTTTAACAGTACTACTACTACATTCCCGGAGATGAATCTCAGAACCAGCGCCCATTAAGAATTAGAAGCAGAATTTCGAATTTTTCCACAAAATACACAAATATGGGAATTCAGTCCATGGAATAGAAATATACCCAAAGAAATCTCATTCGCTCCACTACTGTAAGAATAAATACACAATCTTCGAATTTTTTTTTCTTCGAATCACTAATTTCGGTGGTTACAAGCAGTAAATCAATACAAAAAAAACAGGAAAACTGTTCTCATCCCTTTAAAGACCCGGGTTCGAACCCAGGGGCCCATAATACGTTAGCATAAGAAATTAATGTAAAGTACGTTCTCATGACTTGCAGAGGTTGTTTCTTTTACTAAATTAAATTAGAAACAATGGTCCAACGAAATTGAAACAAGTGTCATAAGAAAGGAAAATAATCATAGAAACTTATTTTTGTCGTGAAATATTGATATAGATCCGAACTTTCGAGGATTTTGATAAAATAGACGGAAAATTCGTAACATTTTTCGGAAATAAACAACCTATCCCTTTGACGACCAAGGCCATTGTTCAACATCGATTTCATGAGTTTTCCCATATAAAAACACGGGGTTAACCAGTTTTTTATATTTCTCTATAAGAAATTTAGGTAAAGTAGGCTTTCATGTCTTGAAAACAGTAGAATAAATATTATAAATAATGGTAAGTAATATATTGAGTCACTATGATCTTACGACGGACTGTTTCTGGCTTAGGAGGACCAGATATATACGATAATAGAGATATTTTTAAACCAAAATAAGTTCCGTCATGCTTGACGGGGGCGTTTACTAGTCTTTCATAAGCAGTGACATTTAAAAGGAGACTCTATCCATCGCCCTCCATCGCTATACTTTTAGTATTACAGAAACTATATTCTTTACAATCCGGTTTCCATAATAATGTTGAGATCCTCGGACACTGATACAGTATGCTTAAGTTTCCTAGTACTTCTTAGCATGAGTCGGCATTCTCTCCCTCGAAAGAACCTTCAACGTCCCGACCATTCGCCGCGGTAAGCCGCCCTCGAACAAATAAACATTTAGAATGACGCAGAGAGAATCTTTGTCGTGACGAAATGGATAACTTCATATGAATACACGAGATGCTGGCTGATAAATCATTGAGTTTGGCTTCGGATGAAATTTTTTGTTTCGCTCGACACAGTCCGATAACACACTTGTTTCGAGAGAGTCACTAAGCAAGTAGCACCTGAGGAATTCATTTTTCTCGAGTTACACTTCTTTTCTGGAAGATGAGGTTGAGTGCGTATATCTCAAGGTTGCCGATGGAAATACCAGGGGTGATAAAAAAAATACGCGCATTTTTTTTCCCCCACGGCTGTATAATTCCAACTGTCAAATTTTTTTCTGTGTGTTGGTACGCATGTCCCTAATGTACGTTTCGGTATTTATTTCATTTCTAACGTAGTAACGCGAATTCTTTGTTCCGTTTCTGCCGCAAGTCAAAAATCGCCGATCACAGTTAAACACGTTAACCTTTTTGACTAGGCTAAGCTTTCAAAATGGCTGCCCTTAACAACATACGTTAGGGACATGTGTACCAATACACAGAAAAAAATGTTGAAAATTGGAATCATATAGCTCGAGAAATTTAAAAAATTCCGCTTTTTTATCACACCTTGTATATTTAGAAATTTCTTTTCCGGTCCATATCACTCCACATCACGATGGAATCACGCGGAATCTGAGGAATTCCGTATATCTGTAAACTCCATTTACCCCTACGACTGAAGTTTTTCATCTGATTAATCATTAATCTTCTCGTAGCCTGTTTATACTTATTTTTCAGTCCTTGTATTTCTTGTTTAGATTTCCTTCCTTTCCTGCGTCTATTTTTCTGTCTAGGACCCCGGATAGACGAGTGGGTAAAGCGCTCGTCTTCGGTGAAAGCTGTCACGGGTTTGATTTCCTATGGGAGTCCACATGACCCCAGGTGTCCAAGTACATTCATGAAATACGAAGTATTGCTTTTCTTTCCTTCCTCCAGAGGTATTAGAATACCATTGTTAAGCTGTTTCCATCTTTACATTTTCATGTAAATTGTTCTCATTTCTTCAAACGGATAATTTTTAGTACTTGATTCCCATTCTTTGAGTTATTGAGCGATGTAGATTAATTTACCTCTCAAACATCAATACCTCTTCGCATCGTAGAATTTACCTCAGGAGTGAAAATTGGTGAAGAAATATCAGACATTTCCTTGTTATGCTTTGATGTTAATGTTGTAAGAATAAACGGGGGAGCTTTTTTGATGTTTTCGTGTATTATGACACAATGTAAAGAAATAATCTATTAGAAAAACGAGAAAATATCTCAAATTAAAGCAAATTTAGAAAGTAAGTAACGTAGGTACTTGGACGACCTCTACTAATACGATCCTTTAAATCATCGGAACTTTTTATTGATGACTGCTAACGTGTTGCCAGATTGCGGAGGAAGGGTTAAAAGTAAATAGGATATTGTAACATAATTATATTGTAAGTCTTAGATTATAGTGCAGGAAAACATGCACAGAGATACATGGTGTAGAAAGGTCTACGTTTTCCTGCGTAAACGGACCTTCAGTGCCATTCAAGTGAAGCTCGAAAGTTCAGAATGCTTTTTGAGGCAATCAACTCGTTGATTGCGTTGTATAACGGAGGGGGTCAAAATATCTCACGTTAAGACTGACTTCAAAACTTTTTCTTCGACTACGATCTATCTCAGTCTACAGGTTATGGTCAAAATAAGATGCTAACGATACATTATAATTCCTCAGATCTTTTCAGTCCAATTCACATTCGACTTACGGAACCTGCCCACGCATTTTCATGTGCTGATGGGTCGTATACTGCAGTCTCAAATATATTCCACTCCAGAGTGTTTCTATTAAAATGGAACAATTTCTGTGTTTGCGTATTTTGTGATCGTGAACCCAATTTGAATAATAGCTAGGATCTCATGCCTAGGATCTGCGATTCTTTCCTCGCTAACTTAACGACGGAATGGTTATGAATTCCTCTCACCCTAGTAATTTTCGTATTCTTTTCTATCTTATTTAATGATGGCCTAAGATGAATCTTTAATTTAGAATTCGATCATCACTACAGATATTTTGTATTTTGATATAATTAGACTTCTTTCGTCGTTAATCTAACATAAAGTTGGTCTTCGCCCATAGGATTTATCTATAGCTAATTCCAACAACTATTTTGTAATAAATTTAGCGCCCAGTTGAAGAAGTGAAGATTTTACGTCGTGAACCAATGCGTAGAAGCAGTGCGAATTTCGAGTTTGTCCATCTCCTTCTTCCATAGCTATCCTTAAATTCATTTAACTAATTGGTGTGAATTTTAACTCATCAGCATCTATTTACATCTCCTTCCTAACAGCGAAACCGAAAGGTCAAATATTTAACCTTTCCTTTCATCTTCGATTCATCAAGTTAAAATTTATCATAATTGAAATTTCATTTGATCGAGAAAATACGGAAAAATCATCAAAAAAACCATTGCAAAGAAAAAACGAGACATTTTCCTCTTCCGGAAGCGCAGAGAATGAGGGGTCGTTCCGTTTAATTTTTCGGCGTTGCTCAAAGACACCGAAAGATCTCTGTTTGCATAAGCGGAGATGGGCACCAAAGTCGGTCGTTCGCGCCTCGAGAAGCACCACTTGAGAAATCCCGCTTAAGAGGGCTTATTCAGCAAACCCTCCAATTAATGGGATCTTGATTGAGGGAACGGCCGCCGCTTAAGTGCCGGCGCTGCTGCGCGCGGGCACAGGTGTTCGAGGGTATCTTCACCTCCTTGGTGCTCTACCCTCCGCTTCCATTTATCTTTGTCCAAATCTGAAAGGCTTTCTTCTCGCGCCCCCACTCCCAATACCTTCGAGAGGAATCCTCCGGGGATGAGATCGCCGCTCGGCTCTGCCCAGCCAATCCAATATTTTTTCTTCGAATCACTAATTTCGGTGCTTACGGGCAGTAAGTCACTTCCGCGTGTCGTTTTTCAATTGTTTTTTTAGTGCGTTTTCAGTGTTTATCTTTATTATGAACAGCGAAAACCCTCAGCTGGACGCATCGGTAATTTTAGATGCCGCAGAGTTTGAAAGAGAGCAAAGAACTAAAATAAGTGGAGAAAGACGGGATTCCAAATGAGGTTGCTCGTCTTCCATGTTTAAATTAAATCGAGGCGTAGGTCACAACGCGGGCTTAAAATTAACTTTCTTTTAATATGGATCACATATATAAAAAGGAAATGGCTGTCCCTCTGTCCGTCCCCCTATCTATCTCATAAACGGCTTGACTTAGAGATCTGAAACAAACTGCATTGTGTTTCTGGCTTAGGGGAACCAGATAATTACGATAATAGGTATATTTTTAAACTGAATTAAGTTCCGTCGTGCTTGACGATGGCGTTTACTAGTACTTGCTTATTTTTTGACAAGTTCTATATGTTTAAGTAAGTGGTGTGACCTTCTAATTACGCTGTATAAAGATGTTTGCCAGTATACAATATTCAAGTTTGATCGTGTTATTCCAAGATGAATAGAAAAAGGTTTTCAGTCGGTTGCCCGGAAAGTGGTAGACCTGGGTTCGGGTCCCAGTCGTGTCGCTATTTTTCACATATGTTATTCCTTTGGGATTTCCGTAGGTTTTCACCTACTAAGACACCTTCCTTTCCTTTAATCCTGGTTTATCTTAGTTTTTTTTCGCCCACGTTCTGAGACCGTTCTGAGATGCAGGATTTTGTCAAGAAGTATATTTTGGGCGTGTTCGGAAAAAAAGAGGAAAAACAAAATGTTGGGCTTTCAATGACATCAACTTACCTCTTAAGAGGTAAGATTATACAAGGTGGCTAAGATGTCCTTAGCCAACTTCCTTGGCCAAATACGCGCACTATGCAATAAGCATCACATTAAGGCTTTAGATATTCACTTACATATCATTAACGTATGGAGGATATATCATTAACATCCTTGAAATCGTACGTTTTTCTTAGCCACCCTAATAAGTATTTAATTACGGTCTATTCTTCTTAATTTGTCCATGAGTGGTTAAATTATCTACGGGTTCATGGGCTCTCGTTTAATGACTGCCCATGAATTTACGAATCATTCACAGGGTGTTGTGCTTGATATTTTAATCTAAATTATTATTATATGAAATATTCTAAAAATTATATTAATGAAACCATGATTTCATATCTTTAGACCGATGAGAATTTGGCAAAAATCTTACTCTTCTTAGCCAAGCATTAATACGCAACAATGAGATGATTTACACTATTGTTATTGAAGCTTTAAGTGTATAAAATACTGTTGCAAAATTCCTCAGCGTTCTCTAATGCTGCATTTCACAGACTTTTGCAAAGTACGCCATTATTAAGGATTGTATACTGACATATCATTCTCGTTAGTTTTCACTTATCTTTACATTCCTCAAAAAAACCAAGCTATCTTTCGACTGAATTAAACGTTGCAAGATTTTATACCCATCCCGTGATGCTGCGAAACTCCTTCATTTGTTTCACAGCAGTGTAAATGCGCAACCATAACTCGAGCATGGTTACACGCAGCATCCTGGGTAGATTTCCAGGTGAGGCGAAATCACGCCGAAGCAGGAAACGGTCCGTGGATTTTCTTCTGTTCTCGCAGTCGACTTTTCCGTCCACCGATTCCTGTGACAACAGTTTAAGCGAGAGTATCCTCCCGAGTACAGCTTACCTGTTTCGCCCCCACAATCCCATATTTCATTCCGCCGCCCAACCCGCTCCCCCTTCGCTCCCTACAGAATCCTTCCCTCTCCAAATCCTCTTTCGCAAACGCGGTCCGATTCGATACTATCGAACGCTGCGACATTGAGGATAGAGAAGAGGTCGGAGAATAAGAGAGAGAGAGATGTCTGAGGAGGCGCTTTTGATTGATGGAAGATGAGGGCCGATCGAATGCCTGCGATGCAGTCGGATGAGAGGGACTCCCTTCCCACACTCGCCATTGAAAAGATGACGCCACCACACGATTCATCTGTCCGCTCTCGTAATTAATGGATAACTAATACTGCTTTCTCAAAGAGAAAGTTTTGTTAATTCTGCCTCACAATTAAACTACATCTCCGCTTTGCCGTTCCCCGACAGTTCATCTTTTAAGGCACTAATAGTCGCGTTTTCGTCGGCGGCGTCGATTCGGACTGCTGCAGGTGTTCATTGATCGCCGCAAATCTGCGAGTGCTGCGGCGCACATCCTTCTCTCTTAATTCGATCGAGATTCGAGAGCGGCGATGAAAAGGCCCGCGCGAAATAAACTGGGCCTTGGGATGACATCATTCCCAGGTATTCCGCACGAGTGCGTTGATTTTTTTTTCGTTGTCTAGGAAAATCAAAGGAAACTTACTAAGGAAGCAGGAACTTTTCCAAAGGCACGTTAAAACTGCCTGGATCCGTACGTTTCGTTTCAACATGGGTCTCTGCGACATTGCTTTTTCGAATCGAAAAGCATTTCGTATCGGAGGTACTGTTTCAGAGCTCTAAATCGGTTTAAAAACGATTAAATTTGTCCAGTCGTTTTGTTTTTTTTAACGCAATGTATTGCTCGCGATGATCATCACATCACGATAGGAATTCCTCTCAGCGGGGTGAGAAGAATTTTCTAAGAAATTTCTACTTTAAATTTTTTTAACGACCTCAAATATCATCAGTTCCTATCTGCATGAGCCAATATGATGAGTTCGGAGTGACATCGGTAGCATTGACAATTTTTTTTAATTTGAAACTCTATGCAATTTTATGAACCGCAAATCCTACGGAGATATTAAAATAAGTCTTCCAGGAGATGAAAATGTCTATAACGACAGCAGCAAGGCTTAGGGACAACAGCAATAATGCGCCTTCATCTCTGAGGAATGCAGTAGCGCCGTATTCTCTGTCTATTAGCCATTTTGTCCGGATTTATCTCTTTTGTTACCTTAATTGATCTGAGTAGGGGATATAACCGCTGAGATTAGTGATACATAAATAAATAAAACAGTTCATCGGTTGTTTCCGCCAGATAATGAGTACTTTATCTTCTCATAGTCCACCGCCTTAGGAGCAACTGTCGATAAAAATACGTTGAAAGGCCATTCTGCCGTTGCCACGCAACGTGTTTCTCCAGCAAGTGCAGTTTTAGACTAAATCGCACCGTTAAATGGCTGGTTATGATGTAAATTTAATGAGATCGGTACAAACAGTTTCCTTTCAACGTTATTTAGATCTGTACACATTTTTTAAAACTTACTGATAGAAAATGGACAACAATAGAAGCTGTAAAGTAATTCTACGTTGTCACGGGATTTCATTTCCACAGTATTTTAAGCCTAAAGAGCTACGAGGTATTCGCAATTACTTGGTGTGTGCCGTTCAGAGATGAGTCTGTAATCAGAAGTTGTGGCTTTCCTAAGCAAGCCAATCGTCTGAGATAGTCGAAATAACTTGATGTGCCAACTGTATTTCCTGACTGTTATATTTCTTGAATGGTGGGTGTGTGTTTTTTATAGAAGAAGGTGTATTTTCCAGCGGTACTCTAAATAGTATTTGCGCTGTCTTGAATAAGATCCGAATCGCTAAGTATGTTATGATATCATCGAACACGGCGACACATTCATCATCTATCTATAATGTGGTTTTCCATACACTTGCAGTTATCTCCTCTGAAAGAAATCAGTTGCATGAATATTAAATGTGTCGGTTAGTCTACGTTACGCGTGATTAAAGTCAACCGAAAAGGTTTTCGTCGGAATAAATCCAAAATAACTTACCACTATTTGACAACATTACTACACCCAGTGTCGTTGATTTTTCATCTTCTCTGGCTGTTCGGTTCTGTTTGTAGAGGAAGGAAGGTATGAAAAGTTGCGGCACGGTCTTTTCCGAGGGTGGGCGACCGTGATATATCTTAGGAAATCAATTCCCGTCAAGCACGGACGTTTAACGTGAATACATTGTCAGAGTGATTTGTAAAGCAAGTCTGTTAAAACTCGTTTCTGTGGAAGCATTATGGATGTTGGCGAGCGATAATCCGATTTGCTAATCCAGTGTATTTGACATTTTCAATAATATAGAAAACAAAAATGTCCATAAGTTCTTTTGTATGTCATCCATTATTTCGATTATCCTAACTCAAGTTTTGTCAATCAGTTCATTTATCTTTTAACTAAAATTGCTCCCGGATAGCCAAGTGGGCAACGCGTTCGACTTCGGTGAAAGCGGTTCCGGGTTCGATTCCAGGTGGGGGCCTTCGTGCGAGATGACCTCAGCTGTCGAAGCAGTTTCAACAATACTACTGCAATAGCCGGCGACCCAATAGAATATATTTAAATCTCTATTTCATAAATATGTTGATGATGGACTTTTACCGCAGTGTTCACGTTTATCAACAGCGCATCATAATCTTAAGATGTTATGTATATTGGCTCGTTTGATGCCCTCCATTTAAGAAAATGATTTTCTTTGTCTGAAATTCTTTTTACGGAGCATTAACGTTTGGCTATATCTCAATACCATCTGTATAATGTGATTAGATCTTTTCTTTTGTATCATTACATCTCAAGGTTTTTTTGCATTTTATTTATTTACTTGTAAACGCCCCTGTCAAGCATGACGGAACTTAATTTAGTTTAAATATATATCTATTATCGTATATATCTGGTCCTCCTAAGCGAGAAACAGTCCGTCGTAAGATCACAATATGTCGAACAACTTTATAACTTTTAAGATNAAAAATATAAGAACTGGTTATCCCCGTGTACTTATATGGGATAATTCATGAAATCAACATTTAACAATGGCCTTAGTCGTCAAAGGGATGGGTTGTTTATTTCCGAAATATTTTACGAATTTTCCGTGTATTTTATCAAAATTCCCCAAATTTCGGATCTATATCAATATTTCACGACTAAAATTAGAATGTATGATCATTTCCCTTTCTTTTGACACCTCTCTCGATTTCCTAAGACCATTATTTATAGTTTAATTCTGTAAAAGAAACAACCTCTGCAGGTAACGAAAACCTACTTTACGTACATTTCTTATGGAAAAGTATAATGACTTATTATCCCCGTGTAATTGAATGGGATAACTCATGAAATCAACATTCAACAATTGCCTTGCTCGTCAAAGGGATGGGTTGTTTATTCCCGAAAAAAATTACGAATTTTCCTTGCATTTTATGTTAGTTCTCGCAATTTGTTAGTACTTTGGAGCAGAGTATAACATAAGGAAAATTTTGATAATAATTGTCTGGCATTGGCGAAAGTAAGGGAGGGAAACCCATCCAAAAACGTCCCGTAAATAATGCATCCCGTGATAGAAGTGGACAGTGATTGTAGATGGACATCGTATCATTGTTCATTATTTACCTTAGATCATAGTATTTGAAGATAAGTTTATTCGAGGTTGCTAAGAGATTAACAAACTTTGCTGTTTAAAGCTTTGCTGAAATGCAGTGACTATTTTCGTGCAGAACATAGTTCTCGAGCTATTTTAACGCGAAATTCGGCCAAAATATAGAATTTGATATTCTTTTGGATCCAAACGAATTGTATATGATTTGATTATAGAATTAACGATAAATAAGTCCGCTTAAATTATATTTTGCTATCAAAAGAAAAGTATAGCATCTGTATGATACGATGATTGTGTGGCATCAAACTCAAAACTCAAATTTTGATTTATTTTAACGGGACAAAATTTATCGAGCACATAAAATCTTAAAATTCAACGCTCAAACCATAACCAAAAATAAAATTTCATGCCGTTAAGCAATATGTTCGTTGCTTAACCCCTTATCTTCTTCCCTGCGCAATGAATGTTTAACTTCATCCCATCAGCAACACGAGGAATCTTCATTTATTCGATACGAGTCGGCTGGCTTAATTTACTCAACCTTCAGGGGGAAAAAATCCTCGAATTACGGCTCAACGAGCACAATCTCTGGCAGATGATGATAGGTATTGCCTTCACGCGTTAAGGAGGATATCAAATGAAAGGAGCGTTGAGCAAACCGATCGTGAAATCTCGTCCGGTGGCATCGGAGATGGCGTAACGCGTCGTCAACAGCGCATTTGCGCCGAGGTGACCTCCCGGGCGGGCGCAACTGCACCTCCCGATGTGGATGGCCGTTCGTAACCTCTTATCTACTGAAATGCACTTAGCTTACTCATTAGGCAAATGAAAATAAAAAAAACACCTGAAACAATATTCGGCTGATTTTAGAAATTTTCCGAAACTATTAGAAACACTATTTACTCGTGCCTTAGCAACCGAATTTTTCTAGTCGTGATTTCGGTTTTATTTACAAAATAATGAATCGCTATCTGTTTTCATAACTCCTACCTACTTTGATGCTTCATTGCAGACGTACTTAGTACACTTTTGTTAACGTAGTTAGTAGAGTAAAGGAATTAGTTAGATAGTAAAGGAATTAAAGTACTATATCTACACAATCAGATTCAATGGTCGCAGATAAAATGTAGTTGAGTTTCCTGAGGATATTCTCAGTCCCCGAAAATAAATTTGGAATTGAAAGTTACCTAGAAACGTTTCCGTAACCAAGGTAAACAGTGGACCTTATTTACGAAATCATGTCAGCGGTAAAGATAGTGAATAATGTACAGAAAAAAGGTATCGAATAGTGAATAGAACTGCATTTACTGCTGAATCTTCAGCTTCGTCATTTTATCAAGTTGCTATGCTCAAACATAACTTGTAGTGTTTTCTTAAAATGTTACACGGTATATTATGTCTTTACATCGTAATGAGATATTGCCGCTTGGCTTTAGTCTGTTTGTAACCTGTATATAAAACCAATAGGTGAATAACTCTATTGGGCACATTCTAACATATGCGCTACGTTTCCAATTTCTGCTTCCGTTGAATTCTCTCGATTCATTCCATAACTTCGTGAAGGAGTCTGGAAAATATTTTTCTCGTTTTAATAGGAGATTTGCAGAAAGTGGAATCTTTGATAATTAACGTATCGAAGATCAAGTTACCTCTCACACAGACCCGAACCAACCAGACTAGCGACATTCTCTGATAATTGTAAGTGATGATTTAAAGTAACAATAAAAATGACGACTTTAAAAAGCGAATTTTGGTCTTACTGCATTAACCATTATCAAACCACGAACACGAACAACCATGGCTAAAATAAAAAAACAAGGATTAAACTCTGATCACTATACCACATATATAGTATAATGCCAGCCACCTGAATCTACAATAGCGGAGATGGTCTCGGCCGTGACTTGGAGGTAATTCATAACGAAAGATTACGAAAAAAATACTTTAATAAATACTTAATACTTTTATAATACGTACTATACCACTAGATAGGACTATCTTGTGATGTAGTATTTATTGAAGTATTTTCTTCATAATCTTACCTAAACCTACGTCAAATGTGTAAATAATGCTTTGAAAAAGAATTGGCCTTTCGTGGAGAAGGCATTATAGTTTATTATTCTGGCCTGTGCTTTCTTTCGTATATTTTCCGTACTATTCTCAATGAATTTTAAGTCAACGTTGTTTTCTCCGGGATATTTGCCTCAATGTTGAATTGTGAGCTAAATTTTTATCAACATCAGGGTATTTGTGCGATGTCATTTTAAGGTTCAGAAAGGAGTTACCTTGAGATTATAACAAGTCTCAGAATCCTGAAACTTTAAGACGAAGATTAGAAGTCTGAATTATCATCAATCAATCATCAATGTAGACATATCATTGAGTTGGGTTTTTCGCCATCGATCTCCTTTCTAAGTTTTTCCTTAATGCTATTTTTATGTAAATTGTCCTAGAGAAAGTAATAGGTGACGAATTGAAAATGTTCTTAAGCATTTAATTATGTAGAATTTCATTGAAATTATAACGTATCAGACAACCCGTAAATTCCACATGTTAACACATGAAAGAGAAAATGGGATCTTTTAGTCTCTTTTGATATTGTTTTAGAAAATTTAACGAGAGGGATTTCCAGAAATTATCGTCCTTTACAAAGGAAGGGTTCAGCCGTATCATAGATACCAAACGTAACCTCTCACAAAATCTGGTTGTTAGGCACTTGATGGAAGGACCAATCCGATGAGGATGATTAGTTTGTCAGTTGTCCTTCGATCTGATGGAAATTTTATCGCTGCGTGAGAGACCAGTTGCTTAGGCAGAAAACTGATTCATCTTTTGTGAATAAAGTGCAGGGACAGCCGATTTGGGCCTCTCGGACCTCAGGTCTGATCTGAGCCGAAATAGGTCGTTTGTTTTAAATATATGTGGAAAAACGCAAATGTGATTTTACTTATTTCATGTCACCGTGATGGAATTCCACGCAGTAAAGTCTTCCACGATTGATTTTTATTTTTATTTTAGTCTATTTTAATGAAATAAACGCCTCTTTAATTTCATTTGGCGTAACCTCGTCTATTCTATTACCTGCGATTATGGGAAGAGATGAAATTAAATGGATTGCTTCTAATCTTAAGCTATTTCAGAAGCCTATGTTATCTGCAGGTATGAATACCCCAAACTGCAATGAAATTCTTCTCTTCTTTTGGAGTAGGAAGAGACTAGAAATCAGTTACATTAAATTCAAGTAAGTTGTCAATTATAGAATGAAACCCACAGCCTTTTATATTCACGGATATCCGGATAATGTAAATTCCAACTTGGACGTCATTTTGTTCCAAATTGAAACTTGTTTCCAGAAGATAGGAAGCACAGTCCTATAATCTACTGGTAATTTGGACTCGCGAATTGGAAAACGATTGCGCTACTAGACTGTTCAGCTGTACGAAATACGAATTGATCAATAGGTTCTTATTGCCAACGGAAAAACTGCCCGTCCCTGAATGCAAACAGCAAGTAACTCATTAACAATAATTCTGTTTTGTCCCCTTTCCTGGTTTTTTCAACATTTTTATTCGTAAGTTTACGTTTTTGAGTGGACTTTCGAGAGGAAGTCACGTGTTCTAGTCCAAAACCGTGAAGCGTGCGGCCATCTTTGGCGCTATATTTTCTTTTTATTTTCGTCACTTCTTAAAGAAATGTGAATCATTTCGTTTTCCAATCTCACTAGTTACACGAAGAAAATGGAAAATATTTTTTTTCGTTCGCATAGCGAATAAATTCGTTTTGAATTCATATAGAATATCGATGTTGAAGCATTTGATTTATTGGCAATGTGCAACTCAAGTGCCACATAATGGCGGTCTTCCGATAGGAAGAGATTCCCCCTCACGTGTTCTAGATGTAGATTCAGACGATATGCTTCCGCTCAATTTATGCTCCATCTGCCTCACTTCTCCCTTCCAATCGAGCTGTAGAGAAATGCGAAAAAAGTTTGCTTTGGCTCGCAGGATCCTCACCGAGAGTAAGGTAACGTGAAGCTTATACTGATTGTCAAGTGAAAATCTCGTGCTCTCGTCCATCACGTGATCAACATGTTCATCCGTGATAAGAAAGTTATTGGTAGCATTATTCTATAATTATTATCAATGATAATTGTTACAAAAAGCAAGGTGAAAATTTCTTTTTAAAAACTTTAAGGCAGAGTATTATTCCATACAGTATTACCCAGTGGTGTGCCTCATTTAACGTTGAATTGCGTTTAAAAGGGAGAATCTAAGATGTATATTAATCGAGAAGAAACGTTTAATATTTTAAAGGCTCGGCGCATCACGGTGAAATCTTCTGTACACTTAGGATCAGTGACTGAAAAGAGTTTTCATTCTCAAAGAGCCATAAATGCAAGATGGGAACGAGAGAGAGAGAAAATATAAGGTCTCATCATGATGGTAATATTAATAATAATAAGCCAGACACAACAATATGGCTAAAATTATCCACCAAAGTCTAGAAGTTACTAAAAGGCTGACAATACGCAATACTACAAATACAAACCAATTAACATATTAGAAAATAAGAGAAATACAAATTACAGTGGGATAGAGAAATCTTGACAGACCTCACCGTAAAACCCAACGGACCAGATATAGTTCTCGTTGATTAAATTAATCAGGAAGGTACAATAATTCACATTGCAGTAACTCTCAGCTCTAATATTCAAAGCACTTTCTCGAGAAAAAAAGCCTAGCATTCCGAGCTAGCAACAGAAATACCAAAACAATGGAAGTCTGAAATCGTAACCATAGTTCCCATAGTTATATCAACAACAGGGGTAGTACCAAAAACACTGGCAGCCATTTTAGAAAGGTTAAACGTCGAAATTAACTCATATTTAATTCAAAAATCAGTAATCCTGGATATCTGCCACTTAACTAGAATATTTTAAAATGACATCAGTCCGTTCCCATGACACCGTCACTTTGTGGCGAGAAAGAAATAAATAATTATTATTATTATGACACGTCAGTATATATATAACATGGAGAATAACGTCTTGAATGTAACTATATTGTCTACGTCTTCTGATGTATGATTTTCCGATCGCTTTAAGATACCTACGATTCAGACCGTGCGCAATCTTTGACTCAGTCATTACCGGGGATAATCCCAGTTGACTATATCGCTTTGCCGTTCGTTTTTGTTTGATTTCGTATTCCTGAGCCTTCCTCTCGAGCAAACTTCCTCACCTGCTCCCCTTCTCACCTCTTCCTGACGCCCCTGTTTCTCCCATTCAGCGCTCCTGTCTCAATTCTTCATTCCCTCCCCTCGACAACCCCAACAAAGGCCTTCCTCGGCCTCACTCCCTCCTCTACACACCTTTCTGCCCCTTCCTCTCACCTTCCCTCAGTGGCTTTAGCCGTAAATCACGGCACTCGGCCGTGTGGGGGCAATTTTAAAGGATCCGTGGGCTCTCTCTCTCGAGAGAGGATACTTGTGACTGGACTCCATTGTGTAGAGTGTATTTCCGAAGATGGCATAACAGTCTGCCGGAGAACGCCCTCCTCGTCTCGTTGCCCTTTTTGACGCGGTCGCTTTGCATTGTGTGGTTAAACGATATCCTCTCGATCATTTATCCGAAAACGTGGGAATAACAGGCTTTTAAAACGCGTCGGAATCTCTGGGAGCGCCCGATGCTGCGAGGGGCGCCTGGGGTCAACGCAACGCACCCTATTTGTAAGACGGCATCGTTGTCGGCCGATGGCGAATGGGGGTGATTAATATTTCCGTGACTTCGCGCCTCCGTGTTTTCTTTTTCCCTTTCGGACTCTTCCGGAGCCTAGAACACGTGTTACGGATAATTTAAAGCGCTCGGCCTCGCACCGGTGGATTTTCAAGTTCGGTCGTCGTAGTGGATTGGGTCAGCGTTAAATTTCGGCCCCGTGCCCGATGAAAATGGTTGAGATGGAGGGAGTGAGCAAAATATATTTACTGGCATTTTTTTGAAATCCGAATTCATAATCGAGGAAGTAATGACGATCCGTGCAAATCGTAGGTGTAGTTAGTTCTTCAGGGAATTTTAAGTTTGACTTTTACTTTATCGGTAAAGTGACAGAATAGAGGAATAACTTTCTTCTCTCCTGCACCGAAGTTCCTTTTGGAGCATAAGTTGTTAGCCTACTGTTGACTCGTTCAGCATATTTGCATTGCATGATACACTTTACTTCTTTAATCGACTTTTAAGCGATGAGAAGCACTTCAAATTTACAAAGCGCACGAAAGGTAGGCATGGAAACAAAGCATCCACCGTTCTCAATGAGAAAAGACTGAATTTTACAGAAAATTTAAAATTTCCCATTATTTTATGGTGTGATGGTGCGGATGGATAAAAAATAGAATCATTGGCACCGAGTCATATCTAAAGAGAACTCGAAAGCCGATCAGTTGATTGGTTCATGTTTTTATGATCACTTCCGTTAAATTAATGAGTTTTAACTCAAACAGATATTATCCTATTCAGAAACGAATGGCGAATGTAGTGAGGTCTATGTTTAAATTATTGAATTAATATATTTGATCTGCCGTTTTACTGCTAACCACTAGAAAAATTTTGACTTTTATTGGATGTCATCCTATTCTGAAAAATCTGCCTATTTCTCATATGTCACTGAGGAATATTGCATAATTTTTTAAATGACTTCGATCGTTCTTCGAAAGTATGCACTTTAAGTTCTTGCTATCCACGGACTCAGCAAATTCTAAGTGATTCAAAGTAGTACTGGTCGTCTATGAAAGACATCAGTTTATTAATGTAAAAATCATTTTTAATTATAGAAGTATATGAACCATGTATATATCTTTGCATGTGAATGCGTACATTTATTATTAATCTAACCTAAACATTAAGACGAATTGATGCAACAATTTTGGAAGACGATGTTTATATATGAGTTTCAATTAATTGGAAAAATATTTTAGACATCCGTGGCATGAGAAAGTAGCCGATAACATAAGGACTACTAATGCCAAAAGAATTTTGTCTGGTTTTTTATACGAGCTTTATCATCTTTCGTGAGCATAAATTTCATCTATTTGACCAAATATTTTAAAACTAGATGGCGCACCACGAAATAAATTGGGAAAGCTCTATCCCGCATTAAAATGTTTACTCACATTCTCTCCTTGATGGACATTCTTTAAGATACTTCCCATAGCTTTAGCAATGCTGTCGTTCAACGTTACCGACTTGAATTTTAAAGAAATAAATCGTCCAAATTTCAAAATAGACCTCGATTTTTTAATTACAACCGCCTCATTTTACACTAATATCCCACATATATGACCGCGATTCTTGACTTTTTCCGACTCTAGTGCAGCTAAAGGCCCCGTGATGTACTCGGATCATCTCCTACGGCTCCTAGTGAGATTTGTTTTTCTCACCTCCCCATTGTCTGGACACGTCGCATTCTGGTTCGGGAGCGCAAACCTTTATCTCGTGATCCCACTCGAAAAATCACAATTTTTTTACACGAGGACCTCCCTATGTCGAGTGCGGGCGCGGGCACTGCCTTTTGCGGTTCCAAGAGCCTTTGAAAGCAGTCTGCACGCGTGACTGATCCGACCTTTTGACGACCACAAAACCGACCCCGGCGACACAATTGCACGTCTGTAGGAACACCCAGCAGCCTTGCTCTCTCCCATTATGGGCTACCTAACCGACAAGGACCATGTCACCATATGCATCCCCATATCCATCTCTTTTCCTACACCTATTCTTTCTTTCTCTCCTCTTTCCCTGTTCTCTGTGGGGCCAGAGATCTCCTCCTTCGCGCCTTCAATAAACCCAAGCACGAGATACTTTTAAACATTAACTTCCAGAAGGAGGTGACTTGAAGTGAGTCGGATTCTCTGGTGGTGGAAAACGCTTAAAGAAGGTTTATTTCGCAACCAATAGAGGGATGTTTGCCCTTTCACATCACGGAGAGCGTGATCGAAATACGTGACATCAACTTTCACTCGGTCATTTTTCATTCCTCCAGATATTTTTACTATCGAAATGGCGGCGGATTCAATTCAATGGATATCAATGGATTTCCGGTGTGTGATTTATCATTTGTTTATGTGTTCTTTTGTTTACGTGTCATCATTTGTTTACTGCTTTTGTTAAGTTTTCTGCACTTTACGGAATCACTTGCAATAATTATTTCACTTGGCCTACTCGATATTTTATAAACTATAAGCTGGCGTTCTTTATCTTCTAAAGATTTTGACTGCGGACTAAGATAAATAATTTACCAATAACACAAATTCAAAATAAAACTGTCGGTTAAGATACTATAAGTTTTGACAGATGATTTTAGATAGAAAAAGACATTCTAAAGTACATTTTTAAAGATTTTTGTTAAAGATATTTTATATTGCTTTTCGTACCACTTTATCAGACAAATCAAGTGTGCTCAAAACGGCAGAAAACGAAACGTATTGCAAGAGTATTGATCTTTTACTAATACCAATTATTAATCTTATATATAAATTAGAAAGTTTGTATGTTTTTATGTGTGTGTGTGTGTATATTCGCCAAAAACTCGAGAAGCAGATGTCGAACAACTTTATAACTTTTAAGATTGATAAATGTCTTTCTCGGACGGATAATAGGCTACTTTTTATTTACCCAACTGTCCCCGGTTCGACTCCAGGCGTTTAAAACAGTTTCCGTAAGAAATGCATGCAAAGCTTACTTTTATCACATTCAGGGTTTGTTTCGTTTGCATAATTAAATCGGAAAGAATAGCCGTACGAAATCGAGACGAGCACCAAAAGAAGGGAAATTGAATTAAAATTCTTATTTGTGCCGTAGAACATTGATTTCGATTCGAAATTGCGAAAATTAAGATAAAATAGACGAATATTTTGTGAAATTTTGTGGTTGTAAACAACCGGTCCCCCTGACGACTAATTCCATTGTTGAATCCGTGCTTATAAATTTTAGTATACCTTCATCTCTTACAGAGTTTGTTTCTTTTGTAAAATTAAATAAGAAAGAATATTCATATGATATAGAGACAACTACCAAGAGAAGGAATATCGAATGAATATTCTTATTTTGGTCGTCGAATATTGTTTTCTGTTCAAAATTGCGAGAATTGTGATAAATGAACGAAACGATTCTAAAAATTTGAGGTTGTAAACAAACCGCACCCTTGACGACTAATTCCATTGTGGAATCCGATCTCCTGCCTTTTCCTACAAGATTACATTGGGAATTGAGGCCAGATGAGAAATGTTGGTTTATCTTTTGTAAAAATAGGACTACTACATTTATTTCTATCTCTATTTTCCCCGTTGAGAATCAACGGGCACTTCAGCTAGTTTATTATAATACTATCTATATTTAATAAATTAAAGTTGCCAGGCATATCTTCGGAAGGTCTTGCGTAACGGCAATAGAAGTGAAGCTCTCATGACTTAACTTATAATTTTTCTTTAGAATTGACGATAAAACCACCTGGTACGTTCTGAAAACGGTTGTATCTCCCAAAATTGATCGTAATTAAAAGGGTTGTCGGAAAGAGGTCAGTTTTATCTCTTCATTTATTTGTTAGATGCCATTTTGCAAAGAGTACCTTGAGAAAATTGAATGGATTATCAAGAAAGGAACTTCACAAATCCCAATCTTATCCCAATCAATATTGTTTTTGCGTCTCATTGACTTATTCTAAGTTATTCTCTTTATTTAGACGGAATATTTTTCTGTTTTCTAGTTATTCGATTTTCTTTTGTTTTCTTTTGTCTTTATTTTCAATTCGGCGGCTGTTAGACTTGTATGTAGCATTTCAAAATATTTTATTGCTAAATCGGTGATCATGTTGGCAATTTCAACAATTTTATTATCATTTCCATTAAGGCGTGCGAGGAATGACAGCTTTTGGACAGCGGTTGGCTACGTTTCACAACCTTGAAAAACTAAATAATCCTCTCGTTGCAATCAACCTGCGGACTTTACAACTGTTTAACATTCCTCGAGCGTCGTTCAGGAGAGATTCAACAGCAGGACCATCTTTACTCAGAGGTGTATGGTAAACAACCTCGTGGTGTTACCGTGTTTTCTGCCCAGTTAGCGCCGCCGTTGGGTCCGTTGGATTAACACGCGTGTTCCCCGTCGAATTAACATAAGGATTTAATCTCTAAAACCATTCCCCAAGGAAAGGAACGTTGCTCTATACTGATAATGCAGAGAAATTCCCTCGTAAATGAGTTTTCAAAGTCATAATGAGGCCTGGCTTTTTTATCCCCCCGGTCGTTAAGGACTGTCAAAAAAGTGTTAGCTATTTTTGGTCGGATTTGCACAAACATAGCTTATAGCAGGGATTGCATACCTGGGGTGTTTTGTTGGAGCATAGAAATCTTGTCCAGAAGGTGGGTTAGAAAGCCTGGAATATAAGTATGATTTTTTTTATTATTCCGAAGTAGTGTTTTCAGCAGTATTTCCCTGATGTTCCAATGTTTCATTTATTTAACTACTAAACACCCCCGTCAAGCATGACGAAACTTAATTTAGTTTAAAAATATATCTATTATCGTACGAATATCTGGTCCTCCTAAGCCAGAAACAGTCCGTCGTAAGATCATAGTGACTCAATATATTTCTTACCATTATTTGTAATATTTATTCTACTGTTTTCAAGTCATGAAAGCCTACTTTACATACATTTCTTATAGAAAAATATAAGAACTGGTTATCCCCGTGTACTTATATGGGATAATTCATGAAATCAACATTTAACAATGGCCTTAGTCGTCAAAGGGATGGGTTGTTTATTTCCCTAATATTTTACGAATTTTCCGTGTATTTTATCAAAATTATCGAAATTTCGGATCTATATCAATATTTCACGACTAAAATAAGAATCTATGATCATTTTCCTTTCTGTTGGCACTTCTCTTGGTTTCGTAGGACCATTGTTTTTAATTTTATTTTATAAAAGAAACAACCTCTTCAAGTCATGAAAACGTACTTTACGTTCATCTCTTATGGAAACGCTATTTAATGAGGCTTACTAAGAAGTCTATTTCATAAAATGACGTAATAATTTTCTTAAGAGCCAATGGTAGTACTGGAAACAAAAAGGTTGAGAAACCCTGCTGTATAGAAACACGTTACTGTGTAAATTTGAGGCCCGAAATGAATAGCTTTTGTGGGATGGTGTTCCTGAGCCATGGGTTTTTGGGATCCCTCACCGAGGCTTAACTTAAGCAGATAAAGTCGATGTGGTCGGAATTGACCCTCAAGCAGAAATTCATCCGCTATACTCAGCAGTGGAAGCAGGATTAGGATGATCTTAAATTGAATTTGATTTGAGCACAACTTTTCCCCATTTGTCAACGTTTTTCTTAACTATCACTGGTGGAAATATATTATATATACTCGATTTGCCATCGCTAATGCCGCGTCCACTGTCGACGAACGGAAAGATCGAAATGTCATTGCCGAGGGTGGTGATTTTTTTGCTGTAATTCTGAAAAAAAGTGGCAAAAAAATGTGCTTAACCCAATACAAAGACGGGTTCATTGATCGTTAGATTATTTGCCTCAAATATTGACAAAAGGAGTGAGCAACTAGGCAACAGTCTATCAATAGTAACCATCTCTAAGAGTGAGCAACTAGTCAACATTCTATCAATAGCAACCATCTCCAGAGCAACTAGGCAACAGTCTATCAATAGTAACCATCTCTAAGAGTGAGCAACTAGTCAACATTCTATCAATAGCAACCATCTCCAGGAGTGAGCAACTAGGCAACAGTCTATCAATAGTAACCATCTCCAGGAGTTAGCAACTAGGCAACAGTCTATCAATAGTAACCATCTCTAGGAGTGAGCAACTAGGCAATAGTCACTGATGGCTGATCTAAGGGGTAGCTTGTCTAAAATTAATAAACATTGTTTTTCACGAATTATTATTTCTTCAAAACCTGTCATTATTTCAAATTTCCATGGCAATGCTTAAGCATGAACAACCCGCGACCCTCAGGCCATATCTGGCCTAGTTTTTTATTTTTTTATTTTTAAGTGACTATTTCCAAGTTTTCTGGAACTCCCTTTCATTATGACTATTTCTTTTATTTTAATCGTTTTTATAGCTATGACTGTAAAGATATGTCAATATTTCGAAGGTACTGAGGCATAGCGAAGCGTTTTGTTACAAAATATGCATTTGGCCTTTAGAAATTAAATGCAGATTTTGGACCGTTGACCAAAAAGTTCTCCCCTAGATCTGGCCCGCTCGCCGGAAAAGGTTGCCAGCGCCTATTTTACACTGTGAGCTTTTTTATCACTTCAGTTAATTTATGCAACTTTTCAGCTCGTTTTTCGAGAATTGACGTGTTGGATTCTTATTATGGGTGGCCAAATGAAATCCAGCCCAAAGTCCTGGACTTAGGACCGACACTAATCTCCTGGATCATTCCCTGGAAGTAGATTTAAATTCGTATCATAATTAAATAGTGGGAATGTTTGCAGAGGTCATTTCCAAGACTTGCTATCACCTAATTTTTACACTACATTTACTCCTTTCGGAACTGTAGCATTCGTGTAAGATGCAAAACTTGGTTACTTACTCGAGTTTCTTTCTAACCTTTGAATTGAAATCTTAAATGTTACATTCCATCTCTCGATAATCATCCTGCGAATGGCCTTCTCCATTTCTCACGGCTCTTTCATGAGTCAGAAACGTAGAATTTCGAAAAAATACTCAAATTATTCAAATCTCTCCTAATTAAAAATGATTAAAGATTATAAAAAGGACGGATTTACGGATTTACCATCTGCCTGCATAGGAAATCATTATATTGCACTATAATTGCATACTCCCCACCTTTTAAATATTTTAACATTGAAATTTTATACGAGAAAACGAATTCCGTTGTCAAGTGAACCAAAAGAGAATGTTTTCCATTTTCCTTTCACTAGGCGACGCTAGCGAGATTATTATTGTTAATTGTTGCGTAAGAAATGAATAAAAGACCGGACTGAACGCGGAAAAGGCCTCATTTGGCAACGGCTACCTGCGTTGGAATACTTGACTGTCGAAAGTCATTGAAGAGATAAAAAAAGGATTACGATTTTTACTCTTGAAATTGAGAAATCGCTCTTTCAAAAAAGTGTCAGCGAAGTGCGATAACTCGGAAAGAAGCCGACAGACCATACATTTTATCGTAATTTTACGTCTTTTAAACTTTATTATCGGAAAAAACATCCTTCGCGGCATTTTAAATTTCCTGGTTTTAGCGTAGCTGGGAATTTAGACGAAATATGAAGGGACCGTAACTGATTCATTACGCGAATCGGCCCCAACTTTGGACATTTTTTTTTTTAGCTAAAACCTTGGCATCCGTTTGAGATCATGAAATCTGCTCCGACCTCACATAGGGCAAATTCCGTTTGTAACAGTTTCTGGAATTCTGCGCCCCTCATCTCTCTCGCCAACCGAGGGAAATCCGAAAATCACGATCGCCTTCGACACTCCCAACCGTTCGACAGTCAATCTTTCCACCATTTACCAATGCCACCCGCCCCACAATAAAGCCCCCGGGGGCCTCCCGGGGCTATCACCTGCCTCCGGAATGGATCCTCCCGCCCACGGCCACCGGCGGGGAGGAGGCTGCAGTAGGGTGTGAGCGCGCTGGGGTGGGGACGTGGAGGGGTGGAGGAAAGGGTGAGGGGTGGAGGAAAGGGTGAGGGGTGGAGGAAAGGCTTGTTTGCTCGTCCCTTTGCTGGGTCTCGGAATATGATGAGTTGGTAAACCACCGAAGGAAGTCTCCTCGAAAGACTAGCCTTGTTATCTCGCGGATAATCCTTTCCCCTGCGAATTAAAATTGACGGGTTTTAGTTGGCGAAGGTGTAAGCTGGACCTGCAACTTTAACTCGTCATTTGCACTAGGGGCGGGGGGGGGGGTGAAATGCTTTAAATGTGCGGTCTTCAATGGGCCATCGTAGCCGGTGTTAGCATACTTCGGTTTTGAACAACGGAGTTCGCTCATTATGCACATCTAGGGAAGAATGGTAAAAATCCGGGGAGGAAATCTCTTAAGGTTACCATGGCATCGCCTGTACAGGGATTTATTTATTTATTTATTCTCCGGTACCATCACAAGCATCTATTCATTAGACAATTACAGGAGGTGCTTGAAGAATAATATTAGACGAGCACATACCACCATTCCCTAACACTAATCAGGACTCGAACCCTGGACTTTTGGGTTGGAACGTTCGCATGCTAACCCCTCCGCCACTACGGATAGAGAAACTTTTGCAAAAAAAGCATTTTTGATGAATATAATAATAGTAAAGGACTTTATTCAGGGCGAGATTGAGACTAACAAGTCTCTTCTTACATCTAACCATATATATGATACTTGCGTGCCAATGTGGTGTCAAACCATAATGTGTGATGTTGATATTTTCTATCAATGTCAACAGTGAGGTTAAAATGTTGTAGATTACGTGAATAATCATTCATTTTCACTACTAATACACTTTTATTTACTGTGGAGGTTCATATTTTATGTTAAGAATACCCATTTAGTGCTATTAAAGTTCTGCGAGACAAAAATATTCTCTCAGGAGCTGCTTTCAGCGTGCGTGGCATAGGTTTGCCACCCCTGACCTGTGCCATTAGTGACTTTCGACGTTCAAAAGGACATTTCCCATGGAAGGTTTGAGTACTGTAATTATGTAAGCTGTCATTGTGTCGAGAAGTTATTCCACCCTTGTAACAAAATGTGAACGTCCCCTTCTACGAAAGGATAAATTTGAGCAGAAACTTGAAGTGTAAGGCAGGTTAAATAACACCTGAAAAGCAAAGAAAATTGACACATTATTTCATAGACATAACGACTAGAAATAAATGTTCACACAGAAATAAATAGAAAAAGAAGGTTACGAAATACAAATACTACGGTTCCGAAACAGGTCAGTATCAAGCATTAAAAGTACTAAATGAAAAGACCGAAATAAGGAAAATTAATGAGTTCATTACTGGCGACGAGATTACTAAATGTTATCTGATAGAAGTTCAATACATTTATCACGATTCTAAGTTGAAGATGTCAAAGATATTGGGAAATAAGGTATTATCGCCTAACCATATGAAGGGTTGTCAACCTATCCATATAAAGCAGAAATTCTACGTGTTTCTGAGTTTGTTTGTCTGAGATTGGAGTCCACACCGTTTGTCCGATTTGCGTCAAACTTTGCATACGTGTTCTCTGAGACCCGGAAATAAGAACTGCCACCTTTCCATTGGATTACTATGCTGAACCAAGATCGTTCAGATTGATTTCCATAAGAAATACACGTAAAGTTCGATTTCATTGGTTACAGACTTTATTTCTTTTGTTAAATTAAATGAGAAGGAATAGTCGCATAATATCGAGATGAGTACCAAAAGAGGGCAAATTGAATACACATTCTTATTATTGTCGTGGAATATCATTTTAGATTCGAAGTTGCCTGAATTTAGATAAAATATGCGAATATTTTGTAACATTTTGCTGCTGTAAACAACCCGTCCCCCTGACGACCAATGCGATTGTTGCTTCCGAGTTCATGCATTTTCCCATAAGAATACATTATGTATATGGCCCATTTAAAAGCAATTGACGATATGAAGAGGAAAATTTTCAGAGGTTTTAAAAATTACAGTGACGAACAATTTGTAGTGATGAATCTCAGGGACAGCAAACATACGTAGCACCGTAATGAATTGATGGAGATGATTATGAACGAATCAATGGAGAGAGATTAATTAATGGGTGTTTAAACTATTTGTCCATCAATTCGGACTCTTGACATATTTTACGATTAAATTTCCAGAACCCAGAATCCATTTGCCAGAACCAGAATTTGAAAATCTTGCAAAGTTGCACATTAACTTGAGACAAGTTTCATAAGAAGGAAATTCAATAAAGATATCATTCACTTATTGTTGATTGTAGATTTCGGCTTCGAAGATTGATAAGTAAATTTGTTTTCGATTTCGACCTGTCCCATTAGACCAAACTAAGATGCGAGATGTTATTTTCTCTTATGTACAAATAGGTATACCACATTTAATCCGACATCTATTCTCCCCGTTGAGAATCAACGGGCACTTCAGCTAGTGAGTACTATATAACAAACAATCTAAGCTTCATTACAATTATATACATATATAAACAGCTGAAATGTACGTATTAGTGGCTTCTACACGCGATGGAAACGATTAGAGGATGGGGAAGTCCCGAATTTCAACCATAGGAAAGATGAAAATCATACCATCCGATGTATATCTTTTGTTTTCACCTTCCCTTCCTACCGTTCCCTCCCCTCCCCCGATCATTTTCTTCACTAATTCCCCCTCCTCCCCATTCTGGTTATCCTCATTTCCCCCTTGACTAATTAACCTCCTCCCGACACTTCTCCCGGGCATGGAGGGCCTTCTCTTCCTCGCCACCCCCTGTCGATACGTATTCTTCCATCGCCGCCACAAAGCGCCGCTAATGAAACGAGTAATTGCTCGGTCTCCATCTTCGGGGGGAACTTTCGTTTGGAAGGAGGCCCTTTGAAAAGAGATGGGCCGCCACATTAGTCCTCGTAAAATAATTGATGAAACCGCCCTATATTCCAATCTTGAATGCGTAACATTTGAGATTGGCGAAGCAAGGAATATATTCCCTGTTTTCAAATGAAAATAAAGAAGTATGACTGTTTGTGATGAACTTCGTGATGTGTCTAACTATTTTTTTACGGCGGGATTATTAAATGGCCTTGAATGATTCTATGCAATGGCGGTTAGGATGTACTTGGGCCTAGGAGTCATGCAGGTGTCTCTTACGTATACATGAGGGTTGTCCAATCGCTTTAACTAAAAGGTCACGCAAGAAATTTCATCAAACTTATGAAGTGAGAGTTCCTTTAAATTGGCTACCGTTATCTCGTTAACGTATTTCTTTTTTTTTTGCGTGACATTTTCGCGCCAAGAAGCTCATATATGTAAGCAAATTTATAATTTCATCGTTAAAACTCTGCACACCAACTGGTTAACAGATAACGCTATTCAGTGCTCAAAGTAATTTAGGTTTTAGTCAAAGCAAGTATGTTTTAACGAATAAATTGTATCATATGTTTCCACCTATTTTATCTAGTAGGAAGAGTTAGTGAGATGAAATTTATTCAGAAATCTTACAGAGATTTGAGGGCCGGTTAGAAACATTCAGCGGGTAACATTCTTAGATTTTAAAAAATCCTGGAATGGAACTTATAAAATTGCCATAGTTTAACGAATAGCTTGTTTTTATCGAGAGAAAGATTTTGATATTTTTTTAGAATTGATCTAAAAATTATGTTTCAAAATAATCGTTTAACTCCCAAGGGAAAACAAAGTCTGACAGGTTTCGAACCTGGAATCTGGAATCTTCTAGTTTTATTGGCGGATGCTTTAACCAATTAAGCTATCGAGCCTTAATGAAATCTCAAGTCGTTTTGAAGAGAATTTGGGAGTTTGGTTAATTGGTTAAACCATCTGCGCGGAAAGCGGAAGTCGAGTCCTGATCCTGCAGACTTTTTTCGTGTCCGATTTTCCTTGGGAATATTCCTAGGTGCACGCCTTTACGTGAAAAAGCTATCTCTACCTTTTTCCTTGCATTATCGTTCAAATTGTTGCCACTATAAAACTGATGAAAATGGATTGTTTCATCGAAAGCGAACGCACCGTGATAATCGGCAAATAGTATCTGTGGCGATCGATTAAAATTCTATTCGGAATTAATTCAACATTTTTCATGTATCTAGCTAACTGTATCTAGGTAACTGTATCTAGGTAACTATACCTAGGTAATTGTATCTATGTAACTGTACCTAGGTAACTACCTAGGTAACTGTCCCTTGAAAACAGTACCTTGGTAACTGTAACTTGGTACTGATAACTCTATCTGTACCTCCCGGTGCAGATAACTATCTCTGAGGAGGACGAGGAAACATTAAATTAAATGAAATTCCGATAGATATTTTTAAAGTTTTCCCCCTGAAATCTCTCAAAATTTATGAACATGAGCAAACATCTTTTGAATCATTACATTTAAAAATAATCGCTGGATTTTTTTGAATGCATGATTCAAATATAAGCCGATGGTAGGTAGTCGTGGTATTGCATTGCCGATAAAATTTGCAAAAAAATCCTTTTCTCGTTAACTTTCGCGGTATTTAACAAGTTAATAGCTTGGTAGACCTTATACCATTAAATATCTAGTAGATCTCGGCGAATTTTATTAGTTCCCGGGTGGAAAGTATATATATATATATATATATGTATTTAAAGTAGAGAGCAAACAAATTGATTTGGAGACATGGAATTCAGGTTGTAAATGAAATATCTTTGCCGTCCGCAGACAGAGGACGGCGGGTGCGGTTCGGCATCCTGCTCCGCGTGCAAGGAAACCATCACGGATAAGTACCTTCTGCAGGTGAGCGGGAGGGCGTGGCACGCCGGGTGCCTTCGCTGCTGCGTCTGCAGACTGGCTCTGGACCGACAGCCCTCCTGCTTCATCCGGGAGGACAGCGTCTACTGCAAGGTCGACTACGCAAAGTACGTATTCCCACTTGAAAATTGTATTGAATATTGTCGACTCTTCTTAAGAATCTTTCTTTCAATAGATAGACTGTAATAGATTACAGAAAGACAGCGTAATCAGTGTTTCTGGGCCTTTCAGTTCAGGAGGGCATTCATTATTTTGCTGTACCGTATTTGACTTCAGAGGTTAAGGCGTAAGGACCATTATTCGGCGAGGTTCGCCCCTTCTAATGAGGAAATATTAATATATTGATAATTTCTTAGGGGGATCGTAAAAATCAAGAATTCAAAGATAGGTTTCCCCCTAATAATGGGTTAAAGAGTTGAATCTAAGAGTGCAATAATGATTATTATTATAATTACCAGCATACGCCCCCGTCAAGCATGACGGAATTTAATTTAGTTTAAAAATATATCTATTATCGTATATATCTGGTCCTCCTAAGCCAGAAACAGTCCGTCATAATAACTCAATATATTTCTTACTATTATTTATAATATTGATTCTACTGTTTTCAAGTCATAAAAGCCTACTTTACGTACATTTCTTATAGAAAAATATAAGAACTGATTATTCCCGTGCACTTATATGGGATAATTCATGAAATCAACATTCGACAATGGCCTTAGTTGTAAATCATTCCCATTTTCCCATTCGACCAGAAAGCAATCTGTCTTCTCGTAATGATTTCCAACCGAATTTATCATACATTTTCAATTAGTAGATTTAGCATTTTCACATCATTAGTTACATTTACATCTTATTCGCTGTCTTCAATTTCCTGATAGTAAACGTTCTATCGTAGCATAGATACTCATTTGCTTTTCTATCTATCAATTTGTAAATGATATCCTGTACCCTTATTAGGCGTTATCCGATAAACATCTTCAATTCACATATGTATTACTTTTCATTTACGGCTAGTCTGCAGCAACGAAGCGAAAAATTCGCGAGTTTTTAATTGTGTTTCCGCATAATTCCTATCTCTGCCTCACCATAATTTAATAATTTTGACATCTACCTGTTTTGCGTGGTAATATTCTATCTTAAACGGGTCGTATATATTGCATTGATTGGCCCTCTCTCAGAACTTTCTTATATTCTCTATCATATAGTATGTGTTAACTATATGTTATTAACCAATATCCCTCATCTTGTTCGACTACATTATTCCAACCCCCTAGGGCAGTCCCCTTATATCCTATTTACCACTTGTTACGTACTTGTACATAATAATGTCATGGCTTTACTAGGTACTTTATTGTTATATTTGGCCATGTACTCATCCTCAGTGTGATTTTCCTAAGTATTTAACATACTTCAAGTCGTAATGTTGACAGTGCTATCTTTTTCCTCTTGCCCGAGTGCTTACTAGCTCGATGGCTAATACTCGTCCCGCTTTCTCGTATTAAACAGCTGCAACTACCACTCAATGCTACTTCTCCACCATAACATCATGACCTCATACGTCTTCCCATCCTTTCATCGTATCTTCAGCATCCCTTCCGTATTTATCTTTGTTCCTGACTTTTAATTTTCTATCTCCGCTCATAAACATTGGGAGAGCGTCCCTTTTTCCCCAGCAGTGTTCTACCTTCTTTTCTTGTCCAGGTTTCGAGCTGGATTTTTAAAGACTGAGATGATTTTACTTGCACCACAGTCGAGCCTGACTTATGCACAACAAGTACGAGTCCCGCTAACACCTTTACCTACTGCGGTACGCCACTTGGGCATAAATCGACTATCAGATGACCATGACTATATAGAAGATAGAGTCAGTCGATGTTGTTTCTCCGTGTCTCCTTCGGGGATATTTTTGGCGTGAAACCAAAACTACATACGGCCGATCCTCTAGAGAAGTGTTTCCCAACCTTTATGGTCGCAAGTCCCCACTCACCGTGCCTTCAGGACGACTAGGTCTGCACGAATGTGCAAAGAAACCATTTTAGTGATTGAAGTAATTTAATACTTTATAAATAATCAGTTTATTGGTGAATATCAGTGGGACTATTGGAAGGTTTATTTGCGATCAATGAAATTATTAAGAAAAATGAATAAAATAAAACGAAATCAACCTGCTCTAGTACCACCATAATGGCTCCCAAGTTCCACCAGTTGGACCCGTCTCACCCAGGGTCGGAAATCTACGAAAGGGGTGCGAATTTCTATAGACCCCTTTCTCAGCTTTCTCTGCCCATGCTACCAGTAACTGTGAATCAATAAAGCATAGTTTGGCAAAAAATTATTGCAGGTATACCGTTTACTCTCAGCAAAAGATCCAAGTTGCTTAGTAGAAAAAGGGGCCCCTAAAACTGGGGGTCCGGATGCTAGGCACCCCTGGAACCCTCTTTTAGCCAGCCGTGGTTCCATCGGTTGGGAAACTGCTCTAGAGTACTGAGCCCATTAATTCAAATACATTGAGATGATGAAATTCTAGTCTCACTCCAACCTACTGACATCTGGAATGGGTGAACCTTTCAGGAGCAAAATCCCAGTTAGTTAGGCTCTCCTGTTCATAAAAGTAGAACGAACCAATAAAAGTGTAACCCCTGCAAAATGGATAGGCAACCTCTTTACCCATCATTTTCGAATGATTTCGACTTATTTCAATTAGAATTCCCAAGGAGAAAAAGAGAAGGTGCCACAATACACCTCATCTCAAACTGTACGAGGGTCGTTCAATAAGTCCTTAGAAAATCCAAGAGATTGCGCCCGTAGTATCATAGTTGGTTTATTTTCAGTAAGCATAATTACTCACTAGATAGCTCTTAAAGTCTCAGTTACATCCATCCCATGGTTTCATGGTGATTAAACACTTATATTTAAAATGCTTAACACCGAAAGAGATCAAAGATAGTTGAAGTTCATGGCACATTTGCTCCTGTATTTTCAACTGTTTACGATAGGGTAAATGAGTTTAAACGTGGCCGTACATCCACAAAAGATGAACATCGTTCGGGACGCCCAGTGAAAGTGACTACCTCCGAAATGATTGACAAAATCCACGATATGGTTTGGAGTGATCGACGAATCAAATTGCGCGAAATAGTGGAGGCCACGGACATAAGGCAAGGTACAGTGTTTTCAATTTTGCGCGAAAAATTGAGTGGAAAAAATCTCGTAAAGATGGTCGCTCTCAGAGGAGAATAAACGCAATCGTGTGGTCGATTCTGAGGCTATTTTGGCGCTTTTCCGTCGCAATCCTGACGAGTTTATGCATCGATTCATAGCTGTAAAATCCCCTGTATGTAGCTGTATGCAACATTAACCTTTTCGTTAATGCAAACTTTAGAGGCCCGATCAGCGTAAAAACAAACGCCACTTCAAAAATAACCTCATATCTCATTGATAAACGTGACTATTCATTTTAAAAGGCCCGGTCATAAAGTCTGCTAATTTCGTAAAACATTTTCCAGAGTCCTTCCTAAAATACTGATTGATTAGACACGGATCCAAGTGAACGTCGCACCCGAATACAAGTTCCGATTTCACGAAATAATCCATAATCGTTTACAAAACGATTCATTTTTTAGTTAATGTGAATCCGTCCTTTCCGACGAATGAAATAAATGGCCCATTTTACGGTATTTCCTGTAGAATTCCCTCCTCTCTTGGTCTCCCATGCCGTCTTTTCTTCGCCACACTCTTCCCTTTCTCGGTCTCTCTCTCCTTCACCAATCCGTGACTCTGCAGTTTCTCCTCACTCTTTTCATTTGTCACTCTTTCCAGCACAATACTACACACCAGTGACACCTCACTGTAATCTCGGTGACAGGGCCGCATGACAACGTCCTTTACTCTCCCGTACAATCCTTTCCTCTCTCTTTCTGAACCCCTCCCACAACATAAGCCCAAGAATCCGGACCAGGAGGGGACGGAGCTCGCCCACGATCAAGGCATTCCTCAATCGTGAGAAGATTTCTGACTTGCATATCGTTCTCCCCTCCTCAATGTATCTACAGTTCGCGCGGTCGTATTGAATCGAGAATATAAACCGGAGTAACCTGTATATACTATCATGTAGCGAAGAAGCCTAGAGAAAAGTTGTTTAAAGACGAGAATAACGACACCTTTGCGGATAAGATTCAGGATTCGAGATCCACATTTCCTGGCGCTGAATTTCATCGTTTTACATTCAAAGCACACAGTGATGAATGGAACTTAACTTTTGAAGTAGCAATTAAAACTTGCTTTTTCCTTCAAGCATAGAAAACAAGTCTTTTGAATTAAACCAGAACACACAAGGAAAGGGTTTATGTGACCTGGCACGATAAGGCGTGCGCCTAGGAAAATTCTCAAGGAGAAACGGACATGGAAAAAGTCTGACGGAACCGGGACACGAATCCGGGTCTTCCAATTGCCGGTTGGTTGCTTTATCCATTCTTGGCGATTGGGAGACACGGGTTCGTGTCCCGGTTCCGTCAGACTTTTTCCATGTCCGCTTCTCCTAGGAAACCGGAACAGTTGAAAGTAAGGAAAACTGTGACGTATTCCGAAAATTTCGCCCAATCACGTAGAAATGAATAACAAAGACTTTTCCAACCACCATTGAATTTAAATTATAAATGAGTGTGGAAAGAAATGGAAATAAAAAATATTTATCAAATTTATTTATATCATATTTATGTGTATCTTTTGATATTATGAAATAGAGTGTTATATTCATTTCGATGCACCAAAAATAACTGCCCAAAAATGTAAGGATAGACAAACAGATGCACCTAACGTGAAGATAAAGTGAACGTTTAATTGCTACTTGAAGCATTTTTATAACAGTTAATGTGTAGCCTACATCGACATCTTCAGCATTGGGGTTGATTCTCTTAGAAGTATGAAACTTCACTTATTTAAATTTGGACGATTTATGCCGACTTGTCTACATCTTATTTATTTACTGTTTGTTTTACATGATGTGTTTTATTGTAAAAAATCGTAATAGAACGTTTTTATTTCCATTCTTATTTCTATTTTTATTCTTTTTAGTATCTGACTTGCTATTTTTTTTATGATCACAACACAACTTAGTGGGATTTCCTGTTTGTTGTCATAGAAACAAATAAATATAAATTTATGATTAGATCCACGAGACATGTCTCATTGCTCTTTGGACATTTCTGGAATAGCGGGATGAATGAGTGAAATAATGAACAATTCCATATCATAAGGGCTCCATGTCATAAACTCTCAGCATAGTTTCGTCTAAATTTTTCCATCTTCGAGCGGCGAGAAAATTACCGCTTACGTATTAATTAGTTTACTGAATTTGTAAGTTACAATGGATTAGTATTAGAGCTGATTTTTTTAATTTCCCGGGCTGCATAATTCCAATTGTCAATATTTGTTTCCGTGTATCGGTTGTCCCTGACGTACATTGTTAAGGGCAGCCATTTTGAAAACTTAGTCTATTGTTGACAGTCAAAGAGGTTATACGCGTTTAGCTCCTTCAGCGATTCTGTCTTGATCTCCTCAATGTTGCCAAAACGACGTCCTTCCAAGTTTTATTTCAGTTTTGGTAATCCTCGTATTTCTAAAGAAAAGTTTCAAGTTGAAATGCTTCCGACTTACTTCATTTAAATTAAATGAATCATCTAATCCTAATACACAGTTCATAATTATGAAAACTAGAGCTAAAAGTTTTCAAATTAGTCAATTAAAAGCGAGCGCTCGACGAATTATATGCGAGGCGCTTAGAAAGTGTTGAGTGGTCACCCAAACCTGGACTCGGGTAAATATTTCTGTTATTTTGTGATTTCGTAAAAATTATATGCATTTTGTCCTATGAGAATGCAGTTTTGTGCGCAGCCAGAAAAAAATTTGAGGTGGTTTCGTTAAGTTTAACCTTTAATAATAAATGCAAATCTTCATAGAAAAGAATTGTTATCGTCCTCATGACCCCTCATTGCATTCTTAGCTAAAGGATGTACAGTTTGACAAAACGCACTCGTTGTCATAGCTGTTTTGAAATCAACAGCCATTACGTTATATTTCATGAATAAAAATATAATTTGTCGCAATTTAGACTGATATTCTCCATTTCAAAGCTGTTCTATTCCAAGGATAGGAAACATCATGGCATTATTTTGGTCTTGATCTATGAGGTGAATGTAAACCATCTTTCGGAAGTTTTAATGGCATAATTGCAGAATAATTCATTGAATTTGCAGAGTTTCCATTGATATACAGCACGATGTGCTTCTTTCCGGAATATCGGAATTTCTGGACATCATCTCGCTAGAGAAGGAAGTACTTTAAAGTGTACACCGTATTTCCATATCACGAGTATGGGTTACACCAGAAAGTGAAAAAATTGGTACAACAACCAAAAATCTCTATTCCATCAACCGAGTGGTTGAAGCCTTATAAATTCCATGCTAATGAGTTGACTTGCCTCCTCAGGAGTTTCGGAGCCAAGTGTTCTAAGTGTTGCCGATCCATCAGCGCCACGGACTGGGTGCGGAAAGCAAGGGAGAGGGTATACCACTTGGCGTGCTTCGCGTGCGACGCCTGCAAGAGGCAGTTGAGCACGGGAGAAGAGTTTGCACTCCACGATGGGCGATTGCTCTGCAAGGCGCACTATCTGGAGACGTTGGACGGAGGGAGCACCTCTTCCGACGGTGAGAACGGTTTGCGTCCGTCACACACTAAGACCGATAGTAACTTTTCCTCTGTGGTTTTCCGTGCCGCTGACTCGAAAACTTATAAATAACCCGGTACGATATTCTTATATTTAAGTTGCAATTCCATTGTAGATAATCAAGTCTGGATTTTCATTGACGTAAAATGAAATAAAACTTTTCATAGCCACTGTTATTTACCTAAAACATTCTGCGTACTTTACCGTATCTTACGCTTAAGTGGTCCATACTCAATTTACGTGATACAAAGTAATTTACTAGCTGTTACTTTAAACCATACCATGAGATATGATTCTCAGCCTGTCAAAAATGTCACGAATTGTGTTTTAAATTTAATTCAATTAAATTTTGGATAATGGAGGTTGTGATAAAGAGATTAAAAATAGCCACCCTTTTCCATGAATTTTCTGAATTAAATAGAATATATCTATGATCGGCCAGTAATTCACTTCGTTACTTTCTTAGAATTTGCATTTCAATTGCAACTTCCACTAAGGAGGATTTCTTGCACAAAATAATCCGTTTACGATTAATATAACTTTCAGTTAGAGCACTCTGATATCCTTTGTATCAGTATTTAAATTTGTTGTTCTTTTTACAGCTAATTGAATAATTTATCATGACACTTTCTTTTATGATATAGGATTCACTCATTTTTATTTCTCTGCTCATAAAATTCTGTGATTATCTTTTGTACTTTTGATATCCTTTGTATCTCAAATTTTGTAAAGGACTATGCCTGTTAATAAATTCTATTCTATTCTTTAATTATCAAATGGAAAACCTACGGTTAGTGGGTAACCATTTCTTTACTGAGAATTCAAATTAATTCTGTGGCTGTATTCACCATCTTACATTTCAGTGATTGCATAAATCACATCTTATCGTATGATCTTGTGTTAACTCGTGACTCAGCGGAAGAAATAACTAGACATTTTTTTCTAAAGGCAGCAGTTCTTAGTTACATATGTCACAAAATAGCAGTTCCTTAGCTAAACAAATAATCTGGAATGTAACATTTGTAAAGGATGAATTTGCAGAAAGATTAGGTACCATGTATATTTTGTTGAATATATATGTATATTTAATGTTCTAGAATCTGAAAAATCAAATTAGGTTTCTCGTAGAATGCGTACCACTGGTGGGACTTTGGTCTATTACTGCTCAAGTATGTTGAAACTGTTTTTTGTTTTATGCATTTCAACAGCTTATTTTTCAAATATTCTCCTGCAGATAAATCTTGCGAGAGTTGCATTGCCATTCATCAGCAAATTAAGTATTCCAAAGAATCAAATAGTATCATCAATTAGAAAAACAAATTTTTTTATACCTTTGAAAGACTTGGGTGTTGGGACTTGGGACTATTAGGGCTGGGAAACTCTTTTCTAGATGATATTTGCTATTAGACATACAGTAATATTCTTTTATTTTGGCCACATGTCTCAAACTACCTTTTCTCCATCTATATATAATGCCACCCAATCAGAAGGAGGCGAATCGGAGAGTTACCAGAAGAACAAGGCCAAGAGAGTACGCACAACTTTCACCGAAGAGCAGCTCCAAGTCCTGCAGGCAAACTTCCAGCTGGATTCAAACCCGGACGGACAGGATTTGGAGCGCATTGCTCAGATCACGGGACTGAGCAAAAGGGTGACGCAGGTGTGGTTCCAAAATTCCAGGGCCAGACAGAAGAAACACCTTCATACAGGGAAGATGAAGACTCAGAGTGAGTGAGGGCTGCAGAGTGGTTCTTGCGCATCACGTCACGCAATCTCTGTGTTCCTGCGTTCCCCATCCACTGAGGAGTAGATCATTATTGCCAATAGGAAGCAGCTCTAACCACTACGTCTTCGAAAGCATAGGTTTGGTGACAAACACGAGATAAAAAACTATTTATGGACAGTTAGGCTTGTGTTACTTTTCTGAATACCTTGATGATATTTGTATACTCATATACCCATTTTGTAGCTCATAGACTTAGGTAAAAATATTCCAGAGTTATAATTAAATTAGTCTTTTCAGTATGACTCCCACCCTAACCATTTTCTCGCTCTCAAAAGGCTGGGAGGCTTAAAAAGTTCATGTCTAGAATGTGAGGATACATAAACTGAATTTAGTTTTTCAAGCTGTTTCCACTTCTGATTCGACTCTATGAAAGATGTATAATAATATAGCAAGGTATGCAAAGTAGCCAAATTGCTCTTCAGGTCATCATAATTAATTTGTGATGTATAGTAATCAGTATTATCCAGTAGTATCCAATAGTATTTCGTAGACTACCTTTCCAAGTCAATGGAGCCATTATTTTACTACTGGTTCAAGCATTTATCTTTTTATAACACCTTAACTTTTATCCTTTCAGATTACAATAGGCCATTAGCTATCTTTAAAAACTTAAGGAATGTATAATTACTAGAAAACGTTGTTGATGTGGTTATCCATCCTTTTATTGGCAAAAGAAAGTCTAAGGACTTTCATTCTGTCCACAACGTATGTCATACTATGAAATATCATTTACAACTCTTATATAATTCAAAACGTCTTCCCCAACATAAAAACATTCCCTCCTCAGTGTTCAAATATCACAGATTTCCATTAAACTTGTATTCTAAAATGTATCTACGTTCCCATCAAACTTTTATCCTCAAATCTATTATACTAGTTCTCAGTTAACAACCCATGAGATACCACACACAGCTCTATTAAAATTAAACCCACGCATATCTCAATTTATTCTCACACTAAAAATTACCAGTTTTATCACAGTTTTGCAACCTCATTTCTGAATATAACAGCCCTAGAGCCATGATTTGCCAATGATGACACAAAACATCATCACATAATTTTCACATAATCTTCATCAAAGTTGATGAAGATCATGTGAAAAAGAAAAGCTATGCCTATTTCATATTATTTTAGGAATCATTGGAAATCGTTGAAATATATCATATAGATAGCTAGAAATAGAAAAAAAAACAGATTATAACAAGTGTTAACCAGTAGCAGAATTTTCTATCCAAATTTTGTGGTAACTATTCAGTATTTAGTCATAAATAATCTAAACAAATCATTGCATAGATAAAATCTTTTATAATTATAATTTGGAATCTATCTTCATTTTTAATTTTTAGTTAAACTCTAAAATATGAACATGTTTACTGTCAGTGTAATTTTTTGATTGATTTGACTAAAAATTGTTCAAAAATGTATCAAAGTATAATTATAAAAACATTTCTTACCCTGATAACATTTTGTTAAATCTTTGGCCAAATTATGACCAAATCAAACATTTATAATCTACAGATACTGTCTTAATTTTGTTGCTGTAGCTAACTCCTATGCTTTCTTTCAGTTCACCACGCTGCAGCCCCACTGTCAAGGGACAGTGACCCCTCTTTCGGGAGACACATCAACCTGCACCTCACATACTCATTCCAATCACCCCAAGGACAGCCCTCAGGAGCAGTCGTTCTGAGGGGAGGCACAGTCAATACCGGGAAGATTAATATGGCACCAAATTCACCCATCCCTCCCGGCGGCACCTCAATCTTCTCTCATGGTAACAGAGCAGTTTTACTTTCATATTTCTAAATTAAACAATCACTTGAATGATTATGAATTATGCATGTTCTTGGTCATCAGTGAAGCTTAGAATATTCTAAAATTTTCTGAGGTAAAATATGAAATTTACCTATAAATAAGGGAGATAATCAATTATGTAAAGCCTAAGCTTTGAGTGAAAGTTCTTGAAAATTTACTTTTTAGATAATAACGTTGGATGTGTTGAAATACGTAAAATAAATATTGATTATACACAGCTTGATAACTACCATAATTTGTAAATCGTAGAAAAAAAATAATGGAGACAAAGAATACAAAATGTTCTTATTAATTGTGGGTGTGCATGAGAATATTTAACTGTTTGCCCTAGTTTTAACTAAACCTGATGCATTACAGATAGAAATATTTTCCCACGTAGAATTAAGATTGGATTTCAAAACATACTAAATGACTACTTAGTAAAGATCTTAACTTTTGGTTCAACATAGTTATTTTTACTGCTATTGGATTATATATATTTATAT
>KZ309028.1:155092-234971 GCA_000376725.2 Ladona fulva
ATTATATATTTATTAATTGTATTATTAAAATTAAATAAAATCAAAACCTTTAAAAACAACTATGTTTTTCACATTAATTACATTTTATCTAATGAATTTGCTCAAACCCTGTTACATATAATAAACATATTTATTGACTAACCATGATTCTACAGTGTTAAATTCTAAATTTCCCTTTCCTGTTTTCATTTTAAGCTTTGGAATCGCCACTGGATCAGCAGCACCAAGGCCAGCAACATGCAGCACATGACCCGCTCATGTCCTGCATGCAGAGTGAAGTTTGAGGCACCAAGAAAGACTGTTCCACAGGAAGTTGATCACAAATTATAAAAAAAACTGTTGTGAACAGAGTGAGTGGATCTAGGAGGCTGAGCAAGCCTGCTTTGGCTGCTCCCATTCGTAGACGAGTGGTGGTGTCAGAAAAGACGAAAAACAGAACTACTTCGGGAGATATGTATGTGGAACACAGCATATTTTGTGCCGATTCTTAAGTGTTTTATATTCTGTGAATCGATTCACAAGTGACTACCAGGTCCAATGTTGATATTTAATTTGATTAAATTATTTTCTATATTATAAAGGTTGTTATAGTAATGAAGTGTAAATAAATTTTTAATTTGTCGCAAATTAACAAATCTCGAATCTCGTTTGTTTAGATTTTATTAAATATTTTAATCCAACACAAACTTTGGTTAATCCATCAATAAAATTTCAACGTTATAACAGTTATATTCTTCTGAGAAATTCATTAATTCAGAAATTTTAACGGCATGATTATTTATCGGTACCTGAGTTGATATGCTTTCTTAGAAAGCTGTCTTCATCAGCCTTGTTTTACACTAAACCCCAATAAAATTAAAATAAGGGACTATTTAGAACAGGGGTGTCCAACTTTTTGGTGCCGTAGGGCCACATTAGAAATCTTCTCAGTAGCTCAGGTCCCTTGATTTAGGCAACCCTTATATTAATGAAAGTAAAGGAAGAAAAACCTTTGTAATTCTTCTAGTGTAGAAGAATATGAATTTCATTCACAATGTAACCCAAATACAAATGACCATAGTAAAACAACGTTTATTTTTCAAACATAAAAACGTAAATTTTTTAATGTGAACAGAGCCTGTTGTTTTTTATACCAGTGAATCTATATCTGGTTTGAAGCAGGTAGTTGAGATGCGAAGAGCATTTTGAATATAGTCGTCTGAAAGTTTTGTTCTAATTTTACTTTTGGTCTGCTTCATAAGGGAAAAAAGTTGCTTAAGTCGTTAACTGTTAATTTTCTTAAGATACCCGGGTACGTGATTCTCCCAGAAATACCTTTTAAAATACAAAGTTTTTGGTAGAATTTTCATAATTATATGCAGAATAAAATAGATACATGCTTCTAAAGAGCATTGTTTCTAACAGAAAATATTTTGAAAAAATTTAAGAACTTTTTAGCAAGAACGACACATGTCTCCACCAAATTGCAGAATCTCATTGAGGTTGCCTGTATCAAAATTCAAATTCCCATCAACCAGGAATGCATCATAGCACTTTCGTGACATTTCCCAAAAAACTAGACTTATTTAAAATAATTATATCATAAATATGAAAAAGGCTTGCTTTTTTAAGGTAAATAGACCTTTCCAGTAGAGAAAACTCTCATCTCTAAAAAACGGCCCTCAACTAAAGGAACATAAAGGGGGAAAACGTAATTAATTTGTAACTGTGATTTATAGAAACATTGCGTGTTTAATATTATTTTAAATGTTAAAATCTGCAGGCACCTGGCTGAATTAGACTTTTGGTGCCCTTTTAAAAAGATGCACTTCTTATAAGGAGGATCACTGGCTTGAAATTCCCTACCTGTGATTTTGCATTGTTCACTCATTACACGACGCGGGCTGCACAAATGGGCTATCAGGACCTCATGCGGGTTGGACACTTCTGATTTAGAACATCAGATTATAGTTTAGAAAATTGTAACTGAGTTAGTTACTACATAAGTAGTTATAGATGAAATGAAAGAGAAAAAAGTCTGCCATAGCCAGGATTCGAACCCATGTCTCCAACTTCCCTGGAGGTGGCTCTGACCTCTAAGCTACCACAACAAAACAATCTCTCCTTCGATTTCTTTCATAGGACTTGGGACTTGGTGTGTTCCAAAGGATCTAAGATGGTGTCACTCCTGCTCATGCGGGACATTGAAGATGCCACCGCAATATCATATCAGCCTGCCTGAAGGCTGGAACAACAAAGTAAATAAAAAATGAAAAATGCATTGTTCACATGCATGATTTCACAATCAAGTCTCTAATCAAGATCCTAAATCTTAATTAATTTAAAAATACAAAACTCTTCCAATTTCTGATGTATATATATAGGAATGTGCACTGATGATTCTTCATATGATGCAGAAACTCTTTTAAATTTGTTGTTATCCTCCTCATCAAGTTTGAGAATAGTGAGAAGTGATCTGAGTAGGTTGTAAACTGACAGCTAGGTAAATCACACTTCCATACATTTGCACCCACTGAAATATTGCTCACTTTCCTAAGAATATGAAACTGCTTCATTTTTACTCCATCTTGTTTTCTTAACATAAGTACATGGATATTTTTCAAACATAACAGTTTGAATTGGCAATGCTACGATATCAAATTTCGATGTTAATGTATGCTAAAATTTAAATATATCGTAAACCTACATACATCAGTCTTTGTCACTGAAAACTCATACTTGACATTGTGAGTCATTTATGTACCTTCAATAGGCAGTAAACCTTGGTTACCCTTTTCAGAAAACTATTTTGAATATTTTTGCCCAAATTAATGCACTCTGATGTTTCTTAGCTAATTTTTAATTAAAAGTCTGTTGTTTTAATTTTAATGTGTTGCCCAAAGGAAGAACAGGTGAAAAATCTGGTGATACTAGGGCCTAAAAACGTAAGTGAAAGATATGGATATGAATGGCATACCCTGAGCAATGTATTATCATTTAAGCATTGGGATGAGAGTAAATTTGGAGGTCTCCTCACTGCAAGTGATATAGGGACCCATTACTAATAGCAAATGTGGGTCCTGCATCTTGCGGATTTCTGTGGTCTATCAGAACACCTCTGCATTTGAGAAATGCCTTTAAATCACAGCCCAAGTATTTACATTAGGATTGGTCAATCATATAAGAGTAAAGTAGCCACAACGTGGCTTTAGCAATCTAATCACGTGTCAAGTGCATACGTTACAATGCTCTCCAGGTGGTACAATTTTAAATTATTAAACCAGAAATTTATTATTTGGTAGAAATTACCACTAAGCATTGGTTTACGCAAAATTTGCATCTGAAATCGAAATTAGGCAACCACACACACATATTACTATGTGATCGCTGGATTGATGAACCTCCTCCCTTAATGTTACCAGGGAAGAAAATTAGCACAGTCATTCTGGGGTTAATCTAGGTCTAGCAACTACTTCTATCACTCAGAGAAGTATATGGAAACTACAGGGAAACAGTATGAGGAATGCCCAGAGAATCAAGAAGTAATGGCTTATAAGGTAATTATCATAAAACACTACTATTTAATAACAATGGAACACTAATTTAAAGAAATCTGTTGGTTTCATTTGTTTTTTTTTTAGATTTGGTATTTTGAAAACTTTCTTCAGGGTCATAAATCTAATCAAAAATTCACAAGTCTGTTGAAGATTCAAAAGACCAGTAGACTATCTCTAGTATTTTCAAATATTGTGGATTCCTTGGAAAGAGCCTTCCTCTTCAATCTAAGTTTTCATTTCCTTGATCTTTGTAGGCATTTCTGTCCCCGAATGAACTCTTATAGACCTCCTGACTTATTTCACACTAACAAAAGACCTGCAGGTGACACGTCAAAACACAATGTGTAGTACTCTCTAGCATACACTCTCTCTTATAGAAGTGTAAGGTGATTCTCATTCTGTGGATGCAGTTTCCAGCCTGAAAACCAGTTTGAGCACCAGCTTCTCCTCCATTAGCCTCCAGCAAATTTGGAGAAGGGAAGCTTAGCAGTTAAACAGTTTACCATATCTTTCCTTACAGAATGGTACAAGCATAAAACAGCCATGTAAATGTGGTACAATGACCCTGTGAATTACATTTTTCATGACACCCTGAAAGGAGAGACCTAAATGAATGCCATTATGCATGGGTTATGTATTAAGAATGCAACACTTATACCACAGTAGTTTTCATGTTGTGACAGCCATAAGCAAGGTTGAACCATGTTAGAGTGGATGGAAGATAAATTTTCATGTCTCATAATAAAAGGATTAAGGAAAGGTTTGATTACTTTGCAGGATAAAGTCCTGCAGCTGATCCCAAAGGAATAACAAGTGCGAAAAATAGTGACATGACTGGGACTCGAACCCAGGTCTCCCACTTTCCGGGCAGGTATTCTAATCACTGAACTACCATGCCGCATCTCTTCCACTAAATGGAGGCTGTTTGCCTTGCTCACAATGCATTCCCTTAACAGTGTGGAAGAGAGACAGCATATTAGTTCAGTGGTTAGAATACCTGCATGAAAAGTGCCTTGGTTCAAATCCTAGTCATGTTGCTATTTTTCACACCTGTTATTCCTTGGAATTCAGCCACATGGCTTTTCCATACTTAATCAATCACCTTTCATTTTTGCTTTANATCAAAGTACAGCAGCAAAATTTGATCTCATTCTCCTAATATGAAAAAACTACTTGTTCTAAACTAACAAACACCTTCCTCAACACAACAGACTAGTTATCGATGACCGAGTAAGCATAAAACATGTCCAAACAGGACAACAGCAAAAATACAGACTCGTGAGGAGTATCTCATTGATGATGAAGAAGCGGTCATTCAGAGCAAAAATTAAGTTCTTTACAGGGAAATAGGTTTTTGATAATATCGCGATCATATTAATCACATCTTTATTAGTCTCTGAGGCCGTACATTTAGATAGACAAGGGAAACTAAGGTAACACAGGAAATAATAAACAAATAATTATTTGAAGACTTGTATTTTAAAAATAAATGAATTATATAACAAAAGAATATATTATTATAAATCAATAATATAAATGATATATTATTCTACATCAAACTTTTAGTTGGACATTAGCTATTTTCTCAACCAATGACTTCACTGACTCTGAAACAGGTGCATTGGGCATAGATTTCAGACAGCTTTGGCCTTCTTCACTCAGTCTTGCCAACTTGGGGTCAAGGGGTAAGCACCCAAGGAACGGAACTTCAGCAAATTCTGCGAGAGCTTGCCCTCCTCCTGTGGAGAATATGTTGGTGCACTCCTGGTAAAAGGGATAGCAAGAAAATGTGTGAAAAAACAAACATTTTTCTATGGTAATAAAAACTGGAAACACATTATATATTCACAAAAAATTAAACTTACGGAACAGTTTGGGCATACATAACTACTCATGTTTTCAATAATTCCCAAAATTGGAATTCCTGTCTTACGACAAAACGTAAGTTCCTTCCGAACATCTTCAATGGAAACAGCTTGAGGGGTGGTTACTATTAAAGCTCCATCACACTTCACTGATCTGCAAATAGATTTACATAATATCACTGTCTCACAGAATCACTACATGCATCACTGAAAAGGAAGAAACATTCCTGTCTCAGAGTTATCAGAATATTAGAATTTCCAAAGCATTTCGTCCGACTACGAACTGAGCCATTCGAATAGGGTTTGAATTACGGCCAAAAAATAATTCCATCCAGAATTTAAGTTATCAATTTATCTTAATTAAAAATATTTACCTCATGCTCTCCATGACAGTTATGTGTTCATCGGATGTTCCGGGTGGGGTGTCAATTATCAGGAAATCTATATCTTGCCAACATACATCGGTAAGAAACTGTTTGATCATAGCTAAAAGCAAATATTGTTAGCGTTAGAAATTCATCTACTTTAGGATGCTTGATTACGACGACAAATATTTTTCAAACCATTTTTCTTCGGCCCTCTCCAAACAACAGCATCATTTCTGTTCTTCAATAGAAAACCAATGGACATAACAGCTAATTTCTGCTCCTGATCCGCATAAACCGGTACCCACCTATGAAAATGTATTATAGTAAAATATGAGGAAATTGAAGGCAGATGACAACAGTTGCTTCACCGAAAAAGAAAATATTTACCCTTCATCACACTGATGAACATCCCTATCTTCTAAATTCAGTAAATAAGGCACACTCGGTCCGCACAAGTCTACATCAAGGAGGCCTACCTTTATCAAATACAAAATTGTAGATTTATTCTATAAATTACGCAGAAATTAATCGATAAATACTTACTTTATATCCCAACTCTTTCAATCCTAGAGCTAACTGCGTGCTCACGGTAGATTTTCCAACCCCACCTTTACCAGACAAAACTAGAATTACATGTTTCACTCCCTGCATTCCAGACATGGCTCTTAATGAAATATTTTTAACGTATATTACAATGATGTATCTGAGAGTGAACTAATAGCGAACGGATGAAACAGCGATACTCGAATCGCTAAGATCTTCAAAATCAAGCAACCAAAATTTGGCGCTCAGCGTTTGTCGGATTTTTGTTTACAAGTTCTTGAGTGCTAGATTTGATCCGTTTGATCAAACAGAAGTAATAGTTATTGATCGCTTACCTTCACATATTTTGTTAATGCGGAGTTGACTGCCCGTATTTCAATCTGACTTGACTAATAAACAACTGAGAACTCTATTTACTCCACTTTATCTGAAATGGTATGATATCTTCCATGTTTAGTGAGATGAATTGTTTGAAAACAGGATGAGGAAATTTTTGTTTACTATCCCTTAAATTTCTGTCCTCGGAATTAAAGCTATATTGATGAAATAACTGACGCTTTAATTAGATTTTTTATTTCCATTCTAGCTGTGATTCATATAATGAGATTTCAAATTAATTTTCGTAAATAAGCTTATCTACTCGAATATTAATGTTATGTAAAATATTTACGTAAAATACTTGCAGATACTTTCGAGAACAAAACCAGCAAGTAGTTCTTCGGGTGGAAATGATGATGTAACCGTATCAAAACGATTACCAAAGTTGTCTGACTTCCTTGAAGCTAGAGACTATGTTGGAGCTCTTACCTTGTTAGAGGTGGGTGATCGAATCGCACCAGCTGTTAGTTCTTTTACAATGGATTCCATGTCTTAATTATTGTCTTAATGAGTTATCGTCAATGAGGGCAATAATTTAAAAAACAGAGATGGAATTAGAGCCAGTAAGCTCACATTCATTTTAAACTTGTGGAGAATCCCACCAATTTACAGCTTAAAGAAAAATGATGATCTCTTAAGTAGAAGATGTGATTTGATTGAAAGTTTTCGTTCTGAGCAATCTTTTTATTTTCCTTTGGTGTTCTTGATGATTCTTTACTTTATTGGTAAAATATTCAACTTGTTTCTGAAGATATGCATCTCATTGCAGTTTAATCGAGGAAATTTGAAGAACACTCATGAAGTAGATTTATGGATTGGATACTGTGCTTTTCACCTGGGTGAATACAGTCAAGCAATGCAAGTTTATCAAAATCTTTCAAAAAATGGATCTGAACCAGAATTTGATTTAAATTTGGCATGTTGCTACTTTTTCCTTGGAATGTATATGGAGGTAAATAAGGTATGTCATCTGATCAAAGGCTTCTCTCCAAAAAATAATATACGTTTAAAGGATCAATAAAATGTGAACTAATTCCTTATAACTTGGAATATTAAATTTATTTTGTTTAAATGACTCTAGAAATGAATTTCATCATCCAAGTTATTATGACATTAGAAGTAAAAAATAAAATATTCCTTTTGAAAGGCATTTTGCAAATACACCAAAACTGGAAACAAGCTCTTTAAACTTTCCAGCTTATTCTGTGTTTTTTTATATTTCTTATAAAACTAAATTAACAATTCTTAATTATCTCCTGGCAGTAATGTAATTTTACCATTTGCCCTGATACAGAATTTCATTTCCCTGGACCTAACAAAAGTTCCTTTTCGTTTTACATGTCATTACAGATTTTGCAGAAAAAACTTCCAGATAATAAGCTTAAAAGCAGACTGCTTCTCCATTTAGCAAATAAATTTGCAGATGAAGCAAAGGAATCTGATTATGAACAGAAAATGGGACAAGAGATTGAAGATAAGCTTAGCATAGCATCTTTGAACTATCTAAAGGGACATTATCAAGAAGCTCTAGATATTTACAAAGCTATTTCTTTGGACCACAGGTGTGCATCTTTTAAATATACTACCGAGAAATTATCATTGTAAATGTTATAGCCACCTTTTATGACTCCACATGACTGTGAGAGTTACATATAAATATCTTAATTTTAGTAAATCTCTTTCATAGATTTATATTCTCCCTGTTACTGTAAATTTTTATGATAAAAATGCTGAATGAAATATGGTGAAATCAAGTAATGTTGATAACTCTTAATATCTCATGACAAGATCATTGATAACCCTCTAAATTGCGGTTAATTCATATCCTTAGCATACAGTTTCGGTGAATGGCTATTCAAGTTTATTCAAGCGTACATTTTAAGGGGTTAACAGTTCACAAGCCTTTTTTATGGAGTCATTTAGATAAATTTCCAAGAATTTTGATAAAGGACTTTTTTACTCCTTCATTCCAGCATATTTAAAATTTATGTGAACGAAGAATGATTGATTTGATCTATTTCAGGAAGAGTAAATCATATGTGTGCAAGAAACCATGAGTTTGATGAGCTGAATTTCTTTGCGAAGATCTGCGCTTATTCCTTCAAATGATTCATTATTTTTTAAATTTTCATATTTTTTTGCATTATTTCTATTTTAACCCATTTTCTAGTCTCTATAATGGGCATACGATCACTTGTAAATAGAATACTTTTCAGGGTTAACTACCAATGAGACAGATAAAACAAAAACATCATAAGTCTATAAATTAGTGTTTGTTTGAATTAGCAAAGGTTGGCTCTATTCATAACCACCTTAGGCTAATTAAATACCCCTGGGCCAATATATGAACTGAATTATATTTTATCACTAGTAAACACCCCCATCATGCATGACGGAACTTAATTTATTTTAAAAATATATCTATTATCGTATATATCTGGTTCTCCTAAGCCAGAAACAGTTCGTCGTAAGATCATAATAACTTAATATATTTCTTACCATCATTTATAATATTTATTCTATTGTCTTCAAGTCATAAAAGCCTACTTTATGTACATTTCTTATAGAAAAATATAAGAACTGATTATCCCCATGCACTTATACGGGATAAATCATGAAATCAACATTCAACAAGAGCCTTAGTTGTCAAGGGGATGGGTTGTTTATTTTTCAGATATTTTATGAATTTTCTGTGTGTTTTATCAAAATTCTCAAAATTTTGGATCTATATCAATATTTATTGATTAAAATAAGATTCAATGATCATTTTCCTTTCTTTAGTCACTCGTCTCAATTTCAATGAACCATTGTTTCTAATTTAATTTTGTAAAAGAAACAACCTCTGCAAGTCATGAAAACGTACTTTATATTCATCTCTTATGGAAACGTATCATGGACTCCTGGGTTCAAACCTGGGCTTTTACAGAGATGAGAATAGTTTTCCTGAGAGTTTCAGCATCATAGAAACACCATGTAGTTTGTTTCAGATCTCTAAGTCAAGCCGTTTTTGAGATAGATAGGGGGACGGACACACAGATGGACACACATTTGCTTTTTGTATATATTAATTAATTGGAATCCCTTTTGTGAATTTAAACTGCTATTTTTTCATTTCAATAAATAGGGAATATCTTGCTGTGAAAGTGTACCAGGCTTACTGCTATTACAAAACTGGTTATCTGGAGAAGGCTCAGGAAGTCCTTCACTCTTATCTACAGCAATTCCCTGATTCTGCAATTGGCATCAATTTAAAGGCATGCATTTATTATCAGTTATACGATGGAAAGGCTGCTGATGCTGAACTGAAGAACATTAAAGTGAGTGAAAACTCCCTCATCTCTTGGGTTTTGAGAAACATGATTGTGAAAGCATTCAATCAAAATTGTGCTTATTTAATTCTGTTAGATAAGAGTAAGATTCAGAAATATTTTAGTCAAAAATGTGATTTCAGAATATTTTTTGTTTGGTTTGCTGTTTCATATTGGACTTTTATATCTGTTTTTTCTTATACCAAATACGTCATAGATGTGTATAACCATTTGGGTTATCCGTCTGAATTTCAGACTGAAGATCATGGGAAAATTTATGTTGCTTGCAGATATTTTTCCTTTTCTCTGTAATTCCAATTAGTTTCCATATCATCATTTCAAAATATCATTCATACCGTTAACCTTTGTTGGTGTGCAATATCCTTCAATTTATTGCTGAAACTCTGGTGTTATTTGTTTTAGGATAAAGTTCTCCAAGGATTAAGCTGTTACAGGGATTTAGTTCAGCATAACTGTGTAGTTTTTCACAGAGGAGAAGGTGCTCTGCAAATACTACCACCACTTGTTGGCATTATACCGGAAGCTAGGCTTAATTTAGTCATCTATTACATATTGCAGGTATAAAATCTCTGAATTTTCCCTCTATTGCTCCACATTGTGGATTTTTTAACACCATTGATTTGTACACTAGTTTCAAAATGGCAAATTTCTTTAAATTACCTTTTTAACTCATAAAAATTAATTTACCTCACATATTTTTATCTTTCTGTTCATGCTTTTAAATATAAATCAGGTTAATTGAAACCAAATTGTATTTAATGGAAAGGATGTATATTTTCAACAAGGAATTATTTCTTATCATTATCTTTCTGCATATTCATGATATCTGTGGCATTTCGGTTTTATTAACAGTAAAATTTGATTCTCCTCTTATGTGTATATCATTGCTCTTTTCTGAAAAAGGGTTCTGGCTCCAAATATTTAATCCAACTCTTCAAATCAAGTCTTAGGTTTAATTTTCATTCCTTTAACTTTTTTTCTCCTTTGCCAAATTTGGTCTCGGATTATCCAAACTATGATACCTTAGCCTTTGATGAAGTCCCTGAAGTCCCATGAGCTGAAATTTTCTCAACCTCTGTAAATATCACTTGTCAGGGTATAAGCCCTGCATAGCCCTTTTGGATTGTTATTTAATATACTGTGTCTAACATATTGCTTTTTTCAAACTATAGGATGATGTAACAGAGGCATATAATCTTATAAAAGATGTGAATGCTTCTGAACACTCTGAATATATTCTGAAAGGAATAATTCACGCTATCATTGGACAGAAAAACGGATCAGTAAGTAGATGACCTGTTATTTTAATTCCAAAGCTCATTTTTACTTTTTCCTAACTTAACACGTTCATATTTTAAGAGAGAAGAGATAGAAATCGCTCAGCAGTTCTTTCAAGCTGTCGGAAACAGTGGCAGCGAGAGAGATACAGTTCAAGGAAGGCAGTGTATGGCTTCTTTTTTCTTCCTGCTGCATCAGTTTGATGAAGTCTTGAGGTATTTAAACTCAATACGCAGCCATCACCACGGAGACGATACTTTTAACTTCAATTATGCTCAGGTAAGGGGCAAATGTATGTATTCTATATATGTATATATGTACCTCTGTATCCATTGGACTCTTTATCTCTTCATGATTGATTGATGAAAGAAAAAGAATGTTAGAACACAGCTGTTAATGAATTAGAGGTTTAAAAACGTTTAAATTCTAATTTTTATGCTTTGTTGATAACTTAGAATAATAGGCTTCCTTGTATTTTAACCAGACGAAACTTTTGAGAAGGAAGTAGTATGAAATTTTTAGCTATATCGCAAGGGGTATTGTACATCAACATAGAACCTCTTTCATCGTCTTTAGCTTCAGTCACATCAACCTCAGCGTATGAAATATCAAGGTGCAATTTTATTGATAATTATAGAATTTAGTTGCCATTATGTGATATATGCCAGTGATGGAATAGGATGTTGCTGGTAAATTTCTCTCTGCGTTTCCTTAATAATGAAAATTCAACTTATTTTCATAAATTTATGGAGAGGAAACTGATATCATTCTATATTTTTAATTAAATAAATTAGTTTACAGTAATCTCCTGGCTTGAAAACTGTTGTGGTGATTATCCCCTATATCCATCATATAACCAATAAAAAACTACATAAATAGATTGTTGAATCATAACTCATATGATTATATGATTTAAAATACAATGCCATTCAAATAGGGTAACGCAATTCACCATGAAGTGAGTATCAGATGGTGAAACAAAAATTTGCATAGTTAAGTCAATACGCAGCCATCACCATGGAGACGATACTTTTAACTTCAATTATGCTCAGGTAAGGGGCAAATATATGTATCCATTGGACTGTTTATCTCATCATGCTTGATTGATGAAAGAAAAAGAAAGTTGGAACACAGCTGTTAATGAATTACAGGTTTAAAAACATTTAAATTCAAATTTAAATGCTTGATTGGTAACTGGAAATTCCCTAGATATGGCATAAATTGTGTCCCTCAGTATTTAACGCTGAAGAAGTTCTTATATCTTAGGTCAAACGCTGTAACATTCTTCGGCCTTGTTAGAAACTTAATTTTATATTTATCAAAACAACTTTCCCAGGCGAAAGCGGCCGTAGGCAACTACAAAGAAGCTGAGGAGGCATTTCACCTAGTGCAAAATGAAAAGTTAAAAAATGACTATACGTTCATCAGCTTGCTGGCTAGATGTTGTGAGTTTACGCTTGGAAAGTATTAACCTGCACATGATGCATGATGTATTGCCATTTCACACTCGCCAATTTTGTACCACGTTATTGCATAAAATAGGCTCAGGGATGGTTTTTTTTTATATTGGTAAGAAAGAGTACTTTTCTGTCATGGCGATTTGTCCATTTGAGTTCCTGCTTTTCTTTTTTGCAAAGCAATCAATCAATCTTGCCCAACCTGGTCTGGGAATGTATTGTGGGTTCATTTTGCAAAGCAGTGTTTACTTTTTCAAAGATAAAGGTTGCGTTTGCTTGCTTTTTCAAGGAGTTTGCAAATTTTCATAACTGCTGAAAAGTTTATTAGAGATGATGTTGTAATAGCTCTGTTCCTTTAGTCAGATAATTATCGACTATGTTTATATTGTTTAAGATTCAAATAAAAAGGTATATAATGGAAAATAATCAGTTTAGGCAAGGAAAGTTTCAATTATGGAAAATGTTAATCAATACTGATTACCCCACCCGCATGGGTGGGTTATGTAGCCACTGTAGAAAGCATGATCACAACAACAGAAAAGTACTTAAGAAAGAAATATAGTGGTTTTTACTGATTTAAAAGGGAACTGTAATGCACCACTCCTTCTCACCATACTTCAAGCACCAGTACATTTTCTGAGGTTATTCATTTCATTCTTAATCCCAAATGACTTCTTTTTATACTATATTAGTTTATATTATGTACTATATTAGCTTATCCTGACTTATCCCTTTCAAATTAATGAAATTATGAATGAAACGTTCTCCTTTGCTTCTTAATTCTCAGCGTTACCTCTCACCTATTTCATATGAAAGAAATTCAATGTGCTATTTCTTTATGTATTCAGTTTTCCTCGTTCATGTTCACCCTATTTGCTAATCCCTGAGTCAATATTGTTGGGATTTTAAATAAAATTTCACTCACTTTGGCAAGCTAATACATTTCATCTTCGCAAAATGCACACCTGTCATCAAGTGGTCCATCCATCCAGAGATACAGCATCATATATTCTACTATGTCCCCTTTTTCCTTCAAGACATGATGAACAAGAAGCCGCAAGATGCATGGGAGCTGTACTTGAAGATGGAGGCTTCACCCGATTCATTCAACTTGTTGCAGCTGATTGCCAATGACTGTTATAGAATGGGCCACTTCTACCATGCTGCCAAGGCATTCGATATGTTGGAGAGATTTGATCCCAACCCTGAGTATTGGGAGGGCAAGAGAGGAGCATGCATTGGAATGTTCCAGAAGGTCGTTGCCTGTGAAGAACCCAAGTAAGGAGATTTTTTTCTCCATAACAGGTCCGGTTTGTGGTATAAAGAAGCTGTTGCTATGATTCCAAAAGTGCCTTGAAGAACAGTGAATATTTGTGAAAGAGTAGAGCAATGAATAGAGATGATGCATTAATATTTTTTGTTGATATGATTCCAAAAATACTTTAAAAAACTGAGAAGATTTGTGAAAGAATATAGCAAAGAGATGATGCATTAATATGTTTTTTATTTTGAAACTGTTTTAATCTTTGTAGCCCTGGAAACCTTAATGTTGTAGCCCTGGAAACCCTGGCATTTTTTATCGATCATAATTTATATTCTCTTTCCTATGTTCACAATCTCCAAATTAATTCTTCTCCTTAATTTTCCCATCCAAGATTCAAAAATCAGCTCTACTAAAACTGCATTGAATGTAGAAACTCTGTCTTGGAATCATTGCGTTAATTTATTTTTAGTCTTTGCAGATTAACTTTGTTTCAAGATGTAGTTGTGTTGTGACTCAGTTTTTAATCCTGTACTAAAATGTTGTATTTACTGTTACAGGAGCATTTTAAAGGAAGCGATTCAAATGTTGAAAAATACCAACAAATCTGCTGTTGATGGCATGATTAAAGTGATGAAGTCATGGGCCAAAGAGAACAGGGTGAATGTTTTCTCATAAACCATGAAAATCCTTGGTGTAATCTCACCAGTGCAGTTTGTTCTGTCCAGAATCTGAAAATATTTCATAAAATGAAACTTTTGTTTATATATTTAAGAAAAATTCCATTTCATGTGATAATATTTTTTATAAAGATTGCAAACTACTGCAGGGAATGTAATTGAAATTTTAGAATGCTGGAATCTGTTACACTTCATTAGCATTGTGGGGCATTTGATTTCTAGAAATAAATTTTTGGACGGCATGATGTTTTTAAATTTATTTTCCCAACTTTTTTAAAGTACAGCAGGTTCCATTATAGGTCAGTGGAAAAATTAATTAAATTTAGATAGGGTTGTATCAAGCCATTTTGCATCACTGAACTATTGCCTAAACATCACCTTGGTTATTAGTTTTTTCATACATTCCATTAAATATTATTTTGTCTTTGTTAATACCACTTTATTCTTCCCATTGCTATGCTATTCTAGTGCAACTTGTTACCCTCAGCAGTTTTTCATGTTTCTTCGTGCAGCTAACTATTCCCATGATACAAAACCTCAGATTTTTCTTTAAGGCAGAGAATCACACAAAATTTCACATTGATCACCTTTACTAACCCTTCTTAGCAGGAATTAACAACCCAGATTTCACAAGTCCCATTAAACAGTCTTAAAATAAATATTATTTCACTGCAGTTAACCCTTAAGGGACAAATATGAAACCTATGAAATAATGCAGGAAAGTATGAACCCTCTTCCATAACATATTTTGTAGTTAGCTTAAAATGGCTTTGATGATTTCTGTGATACTTTAATGGCTGAAGAATCTTGTGCATTAGCCTTGAATTAAATGCATATATTTATCAACTGGGTTAAATATACAATTCTCAATATTATAAACAAATTGTTATGAATGAAATAAATATAAAAATAAGTGTGAATTATTAAATGATAAGTTTACCACATTTATCAAATTCCGCAGTGGGGAGGAAAGTGAAACGTGGTTTACCAGGCCTCTACCCAGTCTCCCCAACTTATATAAAACCCAACTGGTGTAAACTCATCTTTGCATCAACCTTCCACTCAACTCTCTTGAATATCTGAGAGGAACGTATGCAAAATCCAACTTACATTACTATTAATTTTTAATTCAAAACTGAGGTCATTTCATACACATGAACTCCCACTAGAAATCAAACCTAGGACCACATTCACCTCGAATTTAAGCAAAAGAGTATTAAACTTAACTTTAAGCCAGGGATTTGATGTGCTTTGAGGGTCAAAACAAACTGCCAGCAGTAATAAAAAGTATCACTTTCCTGATTTACTAAGAAATAGCTTAACATGAAATAAACTGAATTTAGAATTACCTAATATGAAAAATGCATGTAATAGTGCATGATTACATGTACATGATTCGTGTATCGTATTTTAACACATTAAATTCTGAGAACCGACACCTGTTTTTCTTTTGAGAAGCAGATGACTCATGTATGTAAGTCATCCAAACTTTTTTGTTAGATGGCCTATAACCAAAAAACCTGAATAGTCTAGTAGATATCTTCTCTTACTTTGGAAGTATACTATCTTAGGATGGGAGGTGCGCAGATGAAGTTCAAAAAACAATAGCATTGGCCAAGGAAGCTTCCGTGAAGCAAGGGGAACTGATGGCTAGAGATCTCAATGAAAGAATCAGGAAAAGATTGGTAAAATGCTTGGTGTAGTGTGTTGCTGTATCAATGTGAAACATGGGTATTACGAAAGGAGAACATCAAAAGAGTAGATGCCGTTGAGATAAGGATATGGCATAAAAAGGAAAAAATAAGTTAGGATGCTAAAAAACGAACACAGAGGTTGAGATAGTTTTAATCGAAATAATTAAATGAAGATAGAAAAATTGGGTGGGTCAAATATCGAGAGGAGAAGGACGGCTAAAGAATGTTATTGATGGAAAAAGCAGAAGGGAATTCCCTTATGTATTAAGACAAAGGCTAAAGTTGTTAGATGACATAAAGGCCGGGGTAAGTTACCAGGAGATGAAGGAAAAGGCGATAATGGGAAAATTTGGTCACAAGAACCTATCAAAAGATGGAAAACTTAATGACTGATATAATTAATGCACATGTTTTGCCCAGAAGTAAACAAAAAGTAACAACAAACTAACAAAAGTCGGAATAGTTCACAAACTTTGAAGAATAATATATTTATTTAATATTGAATAACACGGTTGCTACATCGCACTTCATTTCATTTCTAGAATAAAGCATTTTTAAATATGGAAATTGGATTTTGTTGAGGAAAGCTTTATGAAGACGTATTTTCGTCCTTCCGAAGAGATATTGATCCTTTGAGGTCTGGTCTAGGCAAATCCTAAAACAAATTGAGTTACAACAAAAGCAAATTAATTTTTCTGAACAAATAGCTGATATTTTCCCAATTTATTATGAACTTTCTCTCAAAATCCAACTTACAATAATTTGCGCTGAGCGCCTAGAACTGCTTCCTAAAATGTTCGCTCTGAAAAAAAAAAGAAAAAATGTACGAAGGTGCGAAATCTTAAGATCTGCTGCAATTACGTTTTATTCGAGGGAAATCACTCTTCAACAGCATTTTGCTTCGTAGCTTCACAAAAGGTTTACGTCACCATAACGTTTTATTGCTGGTTTATTCTTTGGTTAAAACTCGCGGGTGTATACTTCGTGGAATTTGTAGGAAAAAGTTGAGTGATGAAAAGGAACTATGGTAAACTGGCGGTAAACGAAGTCGGCCCAATGAATTTTAGGCAAGTACTTTTTCTAACTATTTTTCTGATAAACTGTTTTTTTAAGTGGAAAAGGTAGTTTTAAAATGACTGATTGATCCTCTTAGAGGCTATGGATTAACTGCTGTAATTATGGAGCGGTACAATAAAAAGTTATTTACCAACATCTAAGATAAGCATCAGAAATGTTTCGTTGATATTTATTTCTTGTCCCGGTATCATATATAGTAGTTTGGCTGGTAATCAACGATTCTCATAATCATCGATTCTCTAGATGGAAATCAATTAATTTGTGGAAAATTGTTGTGATTTATTATAAAGGTGCTTAATGATTTGTCATTATTAATTAACGACATGTGTAACTTACGGGAAATCGCGAGAAACAACAAGTATTTGTACTGTTAATTTTATTATAGCTGCTATTTTATTTAGGGTTACGCGTAAAGCCTTACTGATAGTACTTACCGGATAAAAATATAACTCGGTCCAAAACGTGAGACAATATCTAAAATGGATAATGTACTAAGTTAATTATGCTTTTAGATAGACATAACTTTTCATCAAAGATATCAATGGTCACTGTCGATACTTATGTGTTAAGTTTAAACGAAGTTAACCTTAATTTGTCCATTTAATGACTGCTGAAATAGTGAACGCAATTAAGCGAGCAGGTAAGAACATCGTCATCTTAATTGGAGAATGCCTGTGATTACGTTATATAGAGTTGGAATGTATTGTATGAGGACTATTTGTAGAAATATTGATATTTAAGACAGGGCAATAAGTGAATGTGTATTAAAGCTTTCAGGGTACGTATGCAGATGCATGTTTTCACCCAGAATAACATTTAGGTATCTTCAACAAGAGATTCTTTAGAGGTTTAGGAAAAATAAAACTCATTGGCAATGACAGGTGTAATGTCCCTCTAAGTAAGCCAGGGATAGATTATAATCCAACTTGGAGGTGGTAGATTCCAAAAAGAGGAGTGAACGTCGATACACAGCTTTTAACCAGTTAATGTAATTTCCATGCGCATCATCGCCTTTGGTAAATGCTAAAGGCAGCTGTCATGTTGCAAGGAAGTGATGTGCAAACTATGGCCAGTGGACCTATTAAATCAAACTTTCATCTGAGCTGCAATGATATTACTAGCATGAAACATTAGCGATCATTAGTTAACAGCTTGGAATTTCATAGTCTGTACTATTACACATGATGTTTTGCAGATCTACGTAAATGAAATTCAAGTAAAATTTACAGTTAAATTAGACCTTAGGTGGCAAGAAATGAAAGAATTTTTGAATAGCATATTATGTCCTTAACCAATGTATTTTCTGGCCCTGTAGGTTAAAAGTGGACTTTAATGTTTTAGGAGGAATGTGAATCTAAGAATGCTACAAGAGGTTTTCTTTTATATATTTTGATCTTTAAAGGCCTTGGATGTAAAAAATTCATTCAGACCATACTTTTAAACTCTTCAACAATTTTTTAAAAGCTGGAGTTATTGCTACTGTCTTCTTATGCTGCTCCTTTGGATGATTACTAACTAATGTAATGCACTTCAGTTTAAAATGATGGAAGTTTGGATTGGTATAAAGCGAACAAAAAATGTTGGAATAAAATAATTCCACATTGATTTGATGACCTCACATGTATGTACTTGGATTAAGAAATAAATATTTTTTGTAAAACTTTTTAAAGTTAATATATGCAAACCAAATTCTTCTTTATTTAGAGCCTCATTTTGAATCACCTTACCTATTAAACATATAATAATTCTTTTGCAGGTGGTGGTGTCTTTTATATTGAAATAATCAGCTTATCTAAAGATGCAGATTTTAGTGAAAGCGTAAGTCAGGATGAAACAAAAAATAAGGCATATTAGAACAATACTTAAGTATAAATAAGTGGAATACTGAAACGTAATTAAGAATAGACAAACATAGTTTTAAAATAATTTTCCTTCTAGAACATCTGGTGAAAATCTTGGAGAGTGGACGATAATTGAATTGCAAGGGGAGCTTGAGTCAAGAGAGCAGGAATCTTTATCTGGAAAATTCATTGGAGATCTTCATTTCTCTAAACAGGTATTTATTACATACATAAAAAACTATTTGATAGTGGAAATGAGCAATTCATTGTAAGCACTTCATTCTGTCCACAGGGCGTGCCAATTCTGATAATCGGCCATCACATTCTTCACGGGAAAATGGCGAAGTTGGACAAACCACTGGCAATAATAGAAAAAGTGCCCATTGAAAGTCATTCCAACGACGTAAAAACATCTCGCACGTACAATGTTAAGGCAATTATCTCGAAAAAAATATTGTTCAGAGTAAGACCCAAACCAATTATAGCGAATGTATTATCAGGGCCAAACTGACACTGGTGCTCTGCCTGATCAGTCAATACATCAATTCAAGTGATGCTACGAAGAGGTAACTGGGACCGCACGATTCACTCCAGTCACTGCAGTGTTCTCAGACTTGAAATTTTGTTTCACTTGTAAATTTTGCGCAGCTGCAGCAATGGCTGCCTTGAGTTCCTTTTGCCGCCTGCGCCATTCAATCCATCGAGCCACTTCCGGATTGTTGCGGTCACCCTTTCCCTCGAGTTGTTGATAATATGCTTCTCGAAGTATCCGGAATGACTGTAAATTGCAGTAGGGTAGTTCTGTGACTGGGTCATAGTACCTCGCGGGAAGTCTGGAAGGAAGTTAAGGTATAATAATAACATACTCTAAAACCCATGGATCTGAACCATAAATTAATGGCACATTGTGAAGTTTATAATATGCCACAACCTAATTCAAATTCAGTAAACAAGAACATTAGTTTTTTAATTCGTTACAATTGTTCTGAGTGTTAAGTGGAATTGTTGTTATTTTACTAAGTATTTTACAAGACAAATTCAACAAAATAGAATGTAATAAAATGGAATATTGGCATAATTACTATGATTTTCAAATGCTACCAGTTTCAAATTTAAGTTTTGTTTACATCAACTGCAAGTATTCTTCTCAACTGATTAATTAATGTCATACATCTAGTATCTATTTGATCATTGTAAATTTATTCCTTTTATGAATCAAAGTTTGCACCTTCGTATGCATATTTCGTCAACCTGTAATCTGAAAGGTAAATTTATCTTATAAGTAAATATATAGTCATTTGTAGCTTCCATTAAGTATGTAGTCGAATATTATGTGAAACATTTAGTGGAAGTAACGAAGGACTTAGTGTTTGTTTAAACCTTGGCTTCCCATGAACTCAGGCCAACCCATATTGATTATAAATTTAAATTTAAGAAGTAAGGACACATTTCTTGATGATAGAAAAAGAAGCACTGGTCGATCTTATGAAGGATCTACCAACATTTAATGACTATTACGGCCACATGTTTAATATAAATCACAATCTACTCTTATATAAGTAGCATAGACATAAATTTGTGACTAAGGTCTCCTGGATTTTTAACAACCTTTTAAGTAGACAAAAGTTTCAGAAATTTTAAGTATAGCACATATAACAGATAAAATATTACTTAAAAGGTAAAATGTAATGTGATTTCAGAATACCGAATTCTCAATATGAGAGACAACAACATCTCGTTTACTGAATTAATTTACAGTATATAGTAAATTGGAAATTTTAAGCATTTCATTTGCAAGTTTATTTTAGCTAATGTACATTTTAAAAGTAAAACAGAAATTAGTTATACATACCTAGTCAAGGGACAAAATGCTTTTTGCGGTGTCTTTGGCATCCTCTGGGAGAAAACTCCTTGAAAAACTTGTTCATCCATAAAGGTGATGAAAGTTCTTTCACATCGAGAGCCTAACTTTTCTTGGTCTTTGCTATCATTTTCTTTGGGGCATGTCACTTTTGTATCTTCGCTGGTTTCTTCAGAATTTTCTAGCCTCAACACATCAGGTTTAGACTCCTCCTCATTCTCCTCTGAAACTTTCTCTTCCACATCAACACTAATCTTTTCTAATGGAACAGCCTCTTCTACTAATGGCATGGACACTGAGTGGTACCTTATGATTGAACCTAAGAAAGTCTTTTTCACAGATCTTGTCTTTTTCTTCTCCAGTTCAAGCTTCTGGTACTTTTCTGTAAAGATATGTCACATGAATCAACAGGAGACAACAAATAGTAGAGGGAAAAGAGAAATACAAGTAAAACTTAAGGTAAACTCAAGGTGTTCTGGTTCTACTGAGTGGAACACCATCTGAAACAACTCAAAAAACAGTGTTTCATGTTTTCTACACGCTTTATTCATTATGACTAGTTTCAACAGTAACTGTCATCATTGGGTACACTTAAAACCAAAATGGAAAATGAAGATGACCTTCATGGTTGAAACCAGTTGCGGTGAAAAACCTGGGGAAAATACAAAGCACTGCTTTTTGAGTAGTTTTACAAGGGAAAGAGATCACTAATCAATCATAAGTTGGATGAAATCATTTGACTTAAATCAATCATCTATCATTTTACATTAATAAACAATCTTGGATCCCTATCCTTGGTCTAATGTCCTGATATTTAAAAATCCTTATTTCCCAAAGTGGATGTTTAAGTTAAAAAGTACCACACCATACATATTTTATTTACTCCAATGATCAAAAATTGCAATTCTATTATTCAGAATTATGAACTTGATTTGATCTACCACATATGAGAACACGAGAATCATATCTAAAGGAGCACTGACTGTTTTTCTACAAGCTCCAAAGCTAGTCTTTATCAGGAAAAGAATTTATCAGTAGGTTGTTTCCAGATGACATTCCTTTCCTTCAGTATTCCCTGAAGGGAAACAGTTGCTTTCAGTGAAAATATCCAGCTCTGGTAATGTAATATGAAATGGTATCCTATAAAATTTAGAGGAAACAGAATTTGATTTGACCCATAGGGGTAAAGCACCCATGTTTCACCAGTCTGCTTTATTATGCCTTAAGTTAATGAGCTGGCAACTCGCCGGTCCAGTTATAAATGTATTTATTGTTGCTTGTATGAAGGAATTCTATGTTCTAATGCTATTCTTTTCTTTCCTAATGATACATACCACTACTATTTTTTATTTGGTAAAAATAAGTTTTAAAATATTCATTGTAAAATTAATTTGATAACAAGGTAAACTTTGCTCAATTTCGAGTTTTTTCGTGACATTGCTATATTCACATTTAGATATTCAAATACCTTTGTAGACTATACCTTGTGTTGTAGTTGATTTTTGGTTGCACTACATCCCTATCATTCTCTATTTTTGTACTTATTGTTTTTTCTTTGTAACAAATCTTATTTATGAGCAATATCCAACTGATAAAATATGTTTGAGCCAGCACAATGTTTCCTACGNCTTTATTCAAGTCCGTTTTTCTTAGGGATCATTCCTAGCAATACCTTTACGTGCTATGTCACCTGTACCTCCTTCCCTGTAAAATAGTTTATTACAAAAATCTCCAAAATATCCCTTAAGGGATTATTAAGTTGCTCAGATGTATGCACATGTGTGAAAATGACGTAATTATTGACCCTTAAAGAGAGAATAACGCAGATGTATTTTCTGTAAATCTTAAAGGATTTGGAATACAATGAAGCAAATAAAAAAATGTTAAAACTCCAACCAATTACGACATAAAAAACAGAAATTTACCTTAAAATCAGACTTCGTTTTTAAACAAAGACAACCAGAGTAGCTTATGTGTAGACATAAAAATTTTGGGCCTGGAATCACGTGCCCTAAAATGACTGGAGGAACAAAGCAGAACATCGCTTGAATAGAATTGAAATTTTCCTCAGATTCGCCCTACAACACGCAAGATTACTTTTATCCCAGATCAAAAGAAAACCCAGGAGAATCGCATTGTTTCTGCGGGTTGCGGAGGACACGCTGGAACAAACAGGAAGTTCATTATCGCGTCTTTTGATCTACGGCTATTTTTGTGATAAAAGCACGTGCTGATTCTTGAATCACGCGGCTGAAAATAGTACCTTTGGCACGCCACCAGGGCCGAGAGATGCAATAATTTATAACAACGCGAATGGGGTCAGATGGGGTTTTTATGGCGGTTTTAAGGCACTACTGCGCTAAATATGACGCCTACCCGAGCGTCCAGAATGGGATCGCAAATTCGATAAGTGCGCAGATGCTAATACTTCAGAAATGATGGCCCGAATTGGGAATTGAAATTTGGTAGGAGAGTTACTTCTTCCGAGGTTTGACCCTTGAAGATGCTGTGAAAAATGATAATGGCAGGATCAGATAGGTCCAGCCTATCTGCCGCCTGAGTGCGAACATAATTTGCAGCCCCTTAAAATTAAATACCAAAACCATACATACCCTGAATTGCAGGTAAAAATATTTTCTAAGACTTAGAAAAACTACTGTTTTATGACGTCGTTCCCAAGCATATGCAGATTCCATATGTTGACATAGTGAATGTTCATTATAAGTTAATAGTTCACATAACTTTTTATTATCATTACCTTAGCAGCAACTGTCTCCGAAACTGTCAATAAAGCACACAAAGCTATTTGCAAATTAGGAAAGACTCCGATCGAATCTCAAGAAAATATACGTTTTAAAACCAGGAAAGGATTCCCAAGGAGAAACAGCCATGAAAAAAGTCTGAAGAAACAGGGACTCGAACCTGTGCTTCGAACAGACGACCTCCAAGAAAGTTTTGCGTCTCTAAATTCAGCCACTGATCGCATTAGTTTCGCAACGGATAAATCCTACCGATAGAACTTCTTAAGCGATGTAAAGGTACAGATCAGAATGCGGGTCTTGCAATTTTAAGGAAGAACAGTGACTTCGATGTTCGGCCCCCTGCGACGCTCACTCAAACTGCGCCGACGATCATGTAAATCATTTAACTCGAAATTTCGGCTTTACTTTCAACGAGGGGGAAAGCTGTGAGATAAACACGACGTGCGCAAGAATAACAGGAAAATTGACGTAATAGAAGAAAGATATTTTAGCGATAGAATGCTAAACAATCCTTCGGGGGTTGTATTTTTGCTGCGGTCGCTCGTTCCCAAGTTTTCTTTCATCAAAGAAAAAAAGCGTCCAATACATGACTCATATGTACTCAGACCATCAGGACGTGTGAGCGAATTTGTCCCTTTTTTGACGATTCAAAATGAACGAGCTAAAAGGTTCTTAATTAGGCAGAAATGGGCGAAATAGCGTCGCGTCACTCACAGATGAATCGACATGTCATCAGAACCCGTCGACATGGAAATATTTTCCACGTTTCAACTGTTTTGGAAAGTATTACTGCGATAGGACACGAACCAACGACAGGAAATATTAACTTCGAAAGACGAAGAGAAAACCCTTTGTATACGTCATACACATGTTTCACCGAAAACTGTGGATTCGTAATTTAGAGCGCATACAGCTTTTTTATGGCCCTGCATAAAATGTGCATAAATAAAAGTGCATGCGCTGCGGTTTTCAACTGACAGTAGTTCATCGTTGTCTGTTAGCTTGAAAACGTGCACGTTTACTTTCTTATTACTGAAGTTTCTGAGCGATGAAACTTCTATTTGTCGATTAAAGGATTGATTTTGAATATGGCAGGTATTCTAAGCACTGAACTACCATGCCGCGTCACTTACCATTCCTAAGCATTCCCTTAACAGTGTGGAAGAGACGTGGCACGGTAGTTCAGTGGTTAGAATACCTGCCCGGAAAGTGCGATAACTGGGTTCGAGTCCCAATCGTGTCGCTATTTTTCACACTTGTTATTCCTTTGATATCAGACTAGTTAAAAAATACTTGTAATAGCTATAACATTTTTCGCGTTACTTAGGTCTCCTCTTCAGTATTGTATGGGACCCAGCCGATATTTATTTATTTAAGAATTACCCGTCGCGATTGGGTCGTGGGACCCGGTGGCAACGGTTGAGGGGGTGCAAAACAATGTACTAACTGTCCGGCATTCGCCCAAAGACCGGAGGAAAACCCCCCCCAGACAGTACACATTCTATAAAACCAATTAATATATACATACAATACATCTGAATAAATATTAATTTTCATATTTGGGGGGCAGTGGTATGGATCCAAGGGGGTGGTAGCATGAAAAAGTTTGGGAAACACTACAGCAGAGTATACTTTACCTAGAGATTTAAGATTCTCTTGCTCAGTGATACGAGCTTCTTCCAGAAGTTCTTCTTGAGTTAGTTTCCTCATGTCTTCTGGACGATAATGTCTAACTTTCCTTTTCCGCCTCCCTTCAGTTCTTTCCTTGATAAGGCGCTGTGTTTCAGCCGATTTTGCAGCTGTTGATTTCCTAATGGATTTTCTTTCTGTAATAATTACATGACGAAAGGGTAAAATGATGTCTTGAAATTTGTTTCGCTGAATAAAACTTTGAATCATTCACATATTTTCAGTTCCAGAAACCCCTTCCAGTCTAACAGGAAGCATGTAATTGCTACTAATTCAATAACTATTTCATAATAATATACACCTTTTCAATCACTGTCACAGAACTTGATTTCCAAGCAAAACTTGTCAATACTTAATGAATGTGTCACATAATTAATGCAACAAGAGTCAATTTTTCATCTCATGGAAATTTCTCTGATCAATTCAAAAGACCATTTTTACTGAAATAGATGGCTACAGGCTTTCTAAAGCAAATATGAATAGATTTTACAGTCAGCTATTGACTAGACATGAAAACCTCCAATTGTCTTCATGTTAATCTCACACAACTCCTGAAACAGGGTTTAAAGAATTTTTTACTTCCTTGTTTCTATCCAATCAAAGAATGCCACAACCACCCAAATAACAGTTTTCTTTCCAGTTTCTTAGTCCCTTTCTAATGCTGAATTTTAGAGGTTGACTTTTATGAAGATATTCATTTTTAGGGGTGAAATTCACGTTTAATCTGGATCCAAATTTTAATTATTAACAGCCTAATTTGAGTATAAATCATTACAGAACAAAAATACAAAGATTAATCACGATTTATGTATGATTTTATACATCAAAATAATTATCAAGTTAATAAAAACTAGCTAATGAATCATTAACATGCTAAAACAAAAAGATTTCTTTTGTTTTTTCCTGCTTTTCTGGATTTGTTAATTTTAAAGTTTGTCTGCATTTAGGCAGCCATAATGAGTGGGTCAAACCCTACAAGTCATGACATACTATATTTGACTTTACATATTTATCATGCACATAAATCAAGGATCGAATTTATTGGAGGTACTGAAAAATTCTTTAACATTCCACAAATTAGGGGGATCAACTGAGTTTGAGCAGTTCTTGTATATGCGTGGTGCTTATGGGAAAGAAATTCTCAGAATGATCAAAATATTTCACAGAAACAACTTAAAAAATGGTCCACGATATGGAGTCAAAAAGAAAAGAACACCTCAAAGGCTATCCTGGTAATTTAGGTTTAGGAAAACTGCAATGAGATATTCTTTTAGTTGCAAAAAAATTCAAATTAATCTATTTTCTGTCATTAATCTTTGGCAAGGTTGATTTTTTCCTATGTTATGCAGCCTGCAGTTGTTTATTATGAACATGAATGCTATCTGGTCCACTTTAATTACAAAGTTCATCAGGATCTTCTTATTATGTTACTGATATGGGAAAGTTGGCATGAAGAAGTTAAATTTGTGATTACTTTGTTTAAGTAGAGTATATCTATCTCCCATTTTCAGAAATACCTGACTGATGATGTGAGGTGTAGTTTGAAATGAAATCAAAGAATCGGCCAACTTTTTCTAGTAGAACACAACATCACTTAAGTAATTCTAAAAATGAATCCCTTCTCTACCACTACCACCGGCTTTGTTACCTGAAACCTGGTAGGAAAATTGAGGCCGAACCATGAGTTGAAACGACTTTAAGCTGCAAAGCACAAGATGTAAATTGGGCTAATTCAGCCCTAATAATCTCTATGACAAATCAGCCATATTTCAAGAATTCTATTTTCACTTTAAAATTATGTTTACAATAACCATGAAAAATTAGTTCAACACCAGAGAAATTATGGAAATATCAACCTTACCATAGAAATCTGATGAAAGTTTTTTCCTTGGACCACGTGGTCTTCCAACTTTAGGCTTCTCCACCTTCTTGGCAGGTACTGGTTCCTATGATACACAAATATAATAATTGTAAAATTAACTCCTGAATAACTAAATACTCGAATTACATACACACAAGCACTTAAATACCATACATATATTTACTCCTTTATTTGTAATGTTTAAGGATTTTTGAATTTTTATTTCCTTTTGTACTCCTTAGGTGGTAGCACACACAAACCTCAGATTACGAAAACCTTTTAAAATATTTTAGCAGTAAAAGGCGAAAGATTTATTATTTACTACCTCAATAAGTATTCCATTTTGTTTTTTCATGCCATAATGACAGTTATTTTGGGCAGAAAACATGACAATCTTTTAAATAATGTGGATGGCATACACTAAAAGTGCTAAAATACTTAGTTATAAGATTTCATAATTATTATAAGGTACTCTATGTGGTTTCCTGCCATGATTTTCCATAGCACTTCCAATAATCTGTTACCATATTTATTTTATGGAGAAATTTTCATTTTTAATCACCTTTTGGGCCACAAAAATTCACAAGATCATACAGAATAAGATTACCTTATAGGCTTTGGTGACCAGGCGCCTTTTCTTTTTGGTACCTTCCTCTTCTTGGTCAGATACTGGTTCGTCATTCTCTTCAATGCTAAAATCTGAGTCCACTTCATCTTCAACCTCCTCCTCTGATCTAAAGAAACAACATTTGTACAGCATTAAAATAAGGGTTACATCGAAAATTTCATATATTCAGAAAAATTCATCGTAATCAAACAGATAATGGAATTCATGTACACTAAGAACTTGTTGTCAAAACTAATCAGGATTTTCATCTACATGTCAAAATTTGGTATCAATGACTTAAACTTTCAGCATACACTACGTATCATCTTTATAAATAGATTCTAAAACGATGCTTACTTATGAAGTACGATACAAAGTGGAAAACTATACCGTCGTAACTCATAAATGAAAACTAAAGATACTTTACAAAATTTACCATGTCTTTACATCGATCAAAGTTAGAATTGTCAAGTTTAATTTTACTGTTGATGCCGAAGATGTTGTTCAGATGAGAATTTACAGAAAATAAATAGTTCTTACTTGTAATCGTCGTCATTCTCTGCTTCGCTAAACCCGCCGTAAGTAGTTTTATAGAATTCGTCTTCCTCCTCCTCATCGAGAAGTCGAGCCAAACGATTTCCGGCAGTTGACCTACGGTCTCGATCCGATGCCAATGCCATTTATAAAAGTTATGGGCTACCAAAGGAATAAGCGATTAAAATTAAATGTCTATCATCCAGTTCCAAATGTTAAGTTTTAAAACAAGAAAATTCGTAGCCGAATTATTTCATTCTTATTAAACAGAAAATCTTGAAAAAAAAAGGATACAAACCAATACGTACGAACTGATAATTAATGCTGGCACAATGAAAGTATATATTCAATGAAATAAAGTATATACTCTAATGAAAGTTAATATTCCTCCCGCTTGCTTCAATGAAATAACTGAGCACAAACAAAACAAAAATATATGACTAGCGAATTTAAATGTGAAAACAAATGATGGGCGAAATTTAGGCTCCTCTGCTCTGAGCCGCTTAGAGCGCTCTAAGCAGTTGTTGCGCGCCAAGGAGGAGAAGACGCAATTGTAAGATTCAGCGAAGCGGGAAATGGTGGAATAACAGCAAATCGTTTTTGGTCATGCATTCGCTGCAACAGGAGCGAAAATCTGGCGGGCATGGTTGGAGAAGAATCGTGGTGTTTTCAAATTGAGCATTAGCGTGATATGCGGTTATTATTCTGGGAAATAATACGACACAGAAATGCTTTTCACATAGTATCTGAAATCTTTCCCTCCATATTGGTTTTTGGTGTCTATGATCGGTCGTGTATTACATAGTGCGATGGAAACTACCCAAGCTTACTACTGTTGGTGGAAAAGTTGCTTTATAGATGCAAGTGTTGTTTTCCTGGGTGTGTTTAGCATATTTGATGGTGCTTTACTTATTTCATCATAAACAAGAATTGGGGTCCAGTACCAAAGCCACCAAATACCCGTTTTCGAGTTGATATCGATTCGTTGTGCCTCTTCAACTTCAGTATACTTATTGTCATTTCACGTATTGTGGTAATACATGGAAATCTCAGAAACAGTGTAATAACTTCATCGTTGAAATAGTCGAAATGTTTGGATTGTTTCACTGCGTCCACTTACCTCGTCCTTGTAGTGATGCATACATGCTATCGTGAATGAATGGTTTGGTTCAGTGGCTTAGGTATGAATCCGAGTTTGAGGAATAGTTTTCGATAATTACTTTTGCATTAGCATTTATTATTTTGTCGTGAGGTTGTTAACTTTGTCAAATCCAGTCTCATAAAATCATCTGAATGGAGTCGTTGAATCTTTCAGTATTCTTTTCGTGGTGTGGATCCTATGGATTTGTGCATTTTAGTCATCCGTTTTCCAATGAAAAAGATGTTCGATATTATCATGACATTTTTCATCTCAGAAATCAAGTTATCGCTTTCAATTCTTGTAATCATGGTGCCGTAGGCAGTTTGTGGTAAGGGATAGAAGATTGGCTCTCCAGTTTTCCAGGCTTTTTTTGATTTTATGCGGTCAGAAATAGTAAAAATTTGAATCAGCAATGGTGCAAAATGACCTTGGCCGTCGACGCACCTCTAATTAAATTCCACTACTACTACTACTACTTCTCCAGTTTTGCCTCTTTTGAGTGCTACATCAGATATATACACACCTTTTCTACAACCACCATCGCTTAAATACTCATCATTGAAAATAGGGACAGAAAGGTGATTCTCAGTACTCAGAAGTACTTATGGAGATAATTGATTCGAGGATGAAATGTCATGAATCCCAAAAAGTACGTACATACAATGATAATCCATGTTTATTGGATGGCATTTGTTTAGTATACGGTGAAGAGTTTGAAGGTACTCTATTTCAGGGAAAGGTGAAAATCAAAGTCACACTTCACATTTTTCTGTTACAGATTTCCACACAGTTAAGCCTTCAACAAATGATTTCAAATATTCCATTTGTTCTCTTTGTATACAAATGAGCACCTTGGAGTGCTTCTGAGGACAACCATTCCCATATCATTATCGGTTTGACTTCATCCTGCAAATTATTCATTGTAATTGAAGTTGGAAGTACTTTATTTTTAAAGTGCTTCATCTTATTTGGGACTTTGTGGAAGCCACTTTTGGCACAGCTTGCTCTTTTACTCCTATCTTTAAGGATCAATGGCTATGGATGCAGGAAATACACAGTTTTGTCTGGAACACCTCTTGGAAGATAAAAGTTGATCTGACACTTAATTTGTTTTAGACTTAGTAGACATTTTGGTAGATTTTCTCTCATATTCCATTGAAGGAGAATTTACTCATCCCCCTGTTATAATTGTGTTGCAGTTTCTGGCTTGCTTGCTACCATGTTATTGCCATCTCAGAGGGATAGTATAAATGTGGTTGGATTTTTTTTATGAATCCTGGTAGGGCTGGGCCTCATAACTTATAAATTTGTGGTCATCATGGAGTGTATAGTGAAGAAGAGTGCTCATGGAGTGAAGAAGAGTACTAAAACATTTCGAATTGAATTGAAATCCTGCTCTAAGGAGTGAGGAACAACAAGTGTGGCAGTTTCTTGGCTCAATGTATTCAACCATCAGAACTCTTTCTTGGTCCTAGAAGAGAAAGAAGAATGTATTTTTCCACGTTTTTATTGCAACCTCTTCGCTAAGGTTCTAGCATCATCAGGGGGTGCACACAGTATTTAAAAGATAAATCGGGAGAGGGTAAGATGGGGGTGGTAGGAGATGGATGGAAAAGCTTCTTGGGGAGGGAGAAGAGGGGAGAGGTATGTGGGAAGGTAAATTTGTTGTTGAGGGATCCTTGTGTGGGAAATTTGTAAATTGTCCTAGAATTCATCAATGATGTACTCTATGAAGAAGAATGTTTAATTTATCTTTTTGGAAGCATCACTTTAGAATATTCCTTTGTGACCTTCGACTGGAGTTCCTTGCTTTCTTTGTTGAAAGATTCGTCTCATTGTATTTCATGTATAATATGAAGTTACTTTGGGAAATAGCAACATTCATGAAAATGGATCACTTTGACAAAGTTGGAGAAATGGAGTTAAGGTGGTTCACTGCCTACTCTCTCTGCTGTTTCTTTTGTAAAATATACCCTTTGACCATTGTGTAAATGCTCTGTCAAATGAACAACTGCTGGTTGTCGATCATGTATTGGGAAACCTAACATTATCCAAAGTTCTTCTTGGTTGTTTTGGTGTTTTGATGACTGTCGCCATGGTGTTGGCATTTCAGTCTTGATCTCCCTCTGCTAACATGACCCATATGCAGTGTTTATTTTAAGTGGATTTGTGGCATTCAAAACTAAAATTAGGCTTAGGATCTAATATTTACATTATTTACAGAATATTTACAATTTTTTCTTAACATGTCCTCTTCATCACTATTTATATATCCGCCCATTTGATACTCAAGTATTTCATGTTTTGGATGTTGTTCTCTGTTTTCTCTGGTTATTGCAAATACAGCCATATCACTGCCTTTGTTAGCACATTTGCACTCATATTTAATTGATTTTACTGAGTTGCAGTACTCCACGTTTGTGTGTGCTTGAAATTTTTATGAGAGAAGCAGATTGTATGCGACCACCCATTGATTATCTACTTCTATCTCTTGGTTACCTTGCATTCTTTTTGGCAGTGAAACCATTTTCCAGAGATTGCCTTCTGTACTTACGATATCCATCTTCTCCTGTTTGTGTTTCTTTTAATATGGCCTTTAATATTTTTGTACAATTGCCTTCACTTATGCATGATAAATTCATGTTAAATCTTGCACATGGACCAGGAATCATGTTTTTCACTATTATATTGTGTAATTCTGAATTCTCTTCTGGATTTGGAAATAGGCACCTGGAGGGAATGGTCATTTAGGGTGAGGTTGGTTATGTGAGAATTCTTGTTGTTGGTTGTTGGGTTTAGTGGTAACGATTTGCTGAACATCTTGGATTGGGAATCCTTAAATCTGTGAGATCAGTGGATGCTGGGAGATCTCTTATAGTGTTGGTTTCTCATTGTTGGTATTTGGTACATGTAGTACTCTATACCATCCAATGTGAGAAGGCCTTTGCATTTTTAGAAGTCTGTGATGGTGTGGCATTACAATAAGATGATAAGAGACGAGGTGGTTTAGGTTGGATCGTGGTGGACATGGATGGGGTAGATTCAGCAATATATTAAGTTTGGCTTGGATCAAACCTTTCTTTGTGCGAACAGGGATTGGTGGAGGACAAGAAGGGGTGGGATGAGGATGTTTTCTATTATGATTGATAATGGTGAAACCGTCGTCATCGGAAACAGGCTTCTGAGTCACACTAGCAGAAGTTATATTCAGCAGTAGTTCCACAGTTGGCACTCGGAGAAGCTATGAAATTGGGATAATTGGCTGCTTGGGTTGGAGAAGGCTGGGTTGTGTAGGGTGGAATTCTGGGATGTAGGAATTTTTTAATGGATCAAATTGATTTTTGGTCATGATTGGCAGAGCTGATGAGGAAAGTGGGGTAAAAATAAATAAAATAAGCTTTATTATAATGCTCTAGGTACCATAACCCCTATGAGCAAGGAAGATACAAATTAATTTGGCTTGTGGTGTTTGTTGTACAGAAAACAAAAAAATATATAATATAAGCAGAACAGGGAATTATAAACAATTTGGTTACATAGTGATACATACAATTAAAGACATGAGCTGCAAAACAGGAAAATATGACTGTAAACAAAAAAAAAGTGCTGATTTTCAAAATATAATTAATTAAAGACANGTACAAACAAAGAACAGGCATGACATGTGAGTTATTGGTGCCAATGACCATAGTTGTCGAAGCACCTTTTATTTTAACTACTACTACGATTGGTAGATGGTGTGAAGTTAGATCCTGTATTGTGAGTGGTGCTGGCGTGCTTTTCGTATTTTTGTATATTACGAAATCTAATGTGTTAGCTGATTTTTTTCCGTAGCGAGTGGGTGCGTTGGGGACTTGTATGGATAAATCTTGGTCTTTAATAAATGTTTGAGGAGTGTGTGTCTGTTTGCGTTTGTGTTCGATGCACCCCAATGTGTATTTTTTGAGTTCCAATCCCCAAGAAATATTCCTTTTGTTGTCGAAGTAAATAGTTTTCGTAAATGTACGGATGTTGTTTCTTTGGTCGTGGGGATGTAGATGCTGTATAATGAAGTTGGAGTGTTGTCTATTTTCACTTCGATTCCATTGTTTTCAATTGTGTCGATGTTTTGGATGTTAATTGGTGTGTGAGGAATCGTTTTTCGTCTTAGTATGGCCACTCCTCCACGTTTTTCTGTTCTGTCGCATCGGTGTAGAGAGTAATCGGGAATGTTGAATTTCTGCGTTGGTTTGAGCCAGGTTTCTTGTAGGCATAGAATGTCGATGTTATTGTTGTGTAGAAAGTTGTTCAATTCGTATTTTCTTTTTTGTAGTCTGTTGCAATTCCAGCTGGCGATGCGTAGTGGTTTTGGTGTGGGTGTTGAATTGTTTGCGATGGTTGNGAAGAGTTTACCTTCTCCAAAAGATTGCCATGATTTTCAATAGCACGTTGCCAAGTGGTAAGCGACTTTTTGAGGTCCTCCTGATCCTCTTGAAGTTGCTTCACTCGGACGAGAAGCTCAGCCAAAGGGTCTTCATCGCGCGAGGCGGAGGCTGGGGCACGAACAGGGGTGTTGTCGCCACGCTGATCCCGAAGATTACTTAGGCAGGATGCACAGGACCATGCTTGATGCAATTCTTCCAGCGACTGCACATCAGCATCAGTCAGAGAAACACAGATAGGATGGAAAAGACCTTTACAGCGGTCACAGTTTATCACTATTTGATTCCGCTTCACGCTCTGACTGCATTTAACGCAAGCACCAGGCATTGTTACGGAGAGCGAGAGCGAGCTATTACACGTCCGCACACCACAGAGGCAGCTGAGAGAATCGGGTAGGGTGAGGATGTTTAAAAGAATTATTATTGACGACAGTGAAGACATCATTAATGACTTTTCTGAGATTTGGCTGGTAATTCAGTGATATTAGAGGGATTATTGGTAACTGCTTTAACATTGCTGGAATAGGCCTGTTCACCAGGCTTTCCATTGCTGCTTACCGAGATGATGACTCTGCAATGGTCTGCCATTCAGCATCAGGCAGCATCTTGCAAAGGCCTAGAAGATTGGTGGCAAAGTTCTGGGCTGCATGATGCGGGGAGTTAAACATCTACAAGTCCTGGCAGTGATGTGGCTTCTGCAGTTGGTAGCCAGAACCGGCCTTCTCTGTAAAGGGGCCTGGGTGCAAGAGATTATTTGGGGCCCTAAATTTGTTGTAAAGTAAAAACAAATACAAGCATATATAACAAATGCATGTTTATTTAATGCGTGGTTTTGTTTTTGCTAATGCATTTATTACTTCAGAAAAGAATACATTATTTTAGTTCTTGATCATGTTGGGACCCCCTCAATCGCAGTGCTCCAGTGCATAGCATCCGCCACACCCCCCAGATGATCCCCCTGTTGGTAGCACTGTCATTAGCATGGTCAATCAGAGGGGCAAACTTGTCACAGGGATCATACCCAATTTGGCCTGGCTTCTTCAGTTTGGAATTATCCACCATGTGGAAAAAGTAGAAGCTCAAATCATTCTCTTGCCATCACTTCCCCAAACCATGGGGTCCTCTATGTCTTGGATTTACTCTAGTAGGATTTGATACTGGGCTTTCTGATTAGGTCCATGTTCATAACAATTGCAATTAAGGCCTTCATCTCATTAACGCTTGTTTCCTTCCACTTCCTAGCAACTGACTTTGCAGTCTGTGTTGTAGCTTCAAGAAACTGGTTTGCATATTTGTTAGTTTCATTCATAAAGAAGTTCAGAAGCTGAAGTGAAGACAGGAGTATGAAGAATCCCAGAGGGTGGTAGAGAGGGGTAGGGCACTTTTTCAGTCCAATGTTTTTGTGGAAAGGAAAGGGGTCATCCAAAACAAGCTCCTCATCACAAACACGAAACCATGGATTGCAAGGCCCGACTGTTTCTTCATCACTTTCGCTGCTTCCATCACTGCTTTCTATCACTTCCGACCTAACATTTGTACTTAGATAGGACAGAATATATGTTATCCTGGCTAGGAACTTATTCTATTGTCTTGGTAGATAGCTCAATAAAATTAGATCTTAACTTTACTTGATAATATTTCTCTGCATACATAGAAATCAAGGCAGAAATATGTCTTCAAACAAAGAGGTAGAAGTGATTCTCAGTTGCTGAGGACATGAATGAACTGGGCAGATGATGCCTGGAGTTTTCTTATTGTCCTATTAAGGTCATTCATAGAGACAATTTTGTTGAAAGGCATTTGTCAGCCCAGGTGGAAAAGGGGACGATGTTCTTTTGCAGGAATGACTTCAGCTATGTTAATGCTGTGGTAGAGTATGCGATGACTCGACAGTTGTCACCCACCGCTGCACCGAGTCGTCCCGTTGGTCCAAGGCGCTGCATTGTAAATGTTTCCTCTTATAAGAGAGATTTTAGCTCCTTTGCAAAGCTTTGGACGTCAAGAATGCCATACACGATAACAGGTGCTTGGTGTGGAGGGCCTGATATTGCTGTAGTCGTCTGGGAAGCCAAACTTTCCCCTTGCTGCTGCCGGTGTGGCGTGGAGGCTACGACTCTTTCATAATGGCTGCGGTCTCTGGTGTTCAACTGCGCATACGCAGGTGGTTGGTTGATTCTACCATCATTGTTCGTGCTTCCCTGCCTTGGCGCTGGGCTGGTGGTGGGGGTAATTGGTGCATACCAATTTGTGGTCGCAAAATCCCAGAATCTGGACTGCAAATCTGTTGTGGATTTGTAATCTATGACCGCTTTTTGCTTTGTAGCGACTAGCTGAAAGTCGTTGTCAGCTATGGAATCTTCTTCCATGTGCTCCGGCGCTGCTTACTTCAGCCAAGGGTCCCTCAGCAATGTTGTGGCTGCCCTCTTGGCTGCCGCCTCAGATGGTGGAGACGTCGGTTGTGCTGCACTGCAACATCTCCGATGCTGGTGGAGGTTCAATAATGGTCTTGGTTAGGGGTGCAGAGAAAAGGAGTCTCTTACAATCGGAATGTTGGTGATTGTTTGATCAGCTGCCGAGCTTAGAAGAGCTGGCATTCGGGTGGTTTGGCACCGCGGCGCTGGTGACTTTAGAGACTCTGAAATGGTACAGGTACATCGTACACAGGTCTCGGAGCTGATTTCAAAACACAATACCTCGTCACCTAATGAGCTCTAATTGTCTGTATTACTGCTCAACTAAAAGCAAATGGTCTCCTTACAGATATGGTTCCTGCAAGGAGCTGCTTTACCCAGCCACTCCATAGAGTAATCATGTTTGCAGATGACCTCCAAGGCTCCATTGATCAGCCTCGTTCCCTCAAAAGAGGGTAAGGCTCGAACCTCAGGAGTAGAGCCCCAGAGCTCCTCCAATTTGCCCTCCATCTCGATATGCCACTCCTGAGTCATGACAACTGCAGGGTAGCTCTCTGGGATGATGGCCATCTTTTTCTTCCCCTTGGCGGCCTCAGCATAAGAACTAGGCTTGGCCTTTTTGACCTGGGACCTGGAACACTCAGGAGTGTCACCCTGCACCCTAGGTCTTTTACTTCCTTTCTGGGTATGGCTCTCCCCACTGCCTGATGTCCCTCGAGGTTGCCCTTGGGTCTCATCTTTGACAGTAGATGGACCTTTCACTTCTTTGCGGATCCTCTGCCTTCTCCGTTCTGCCCTGCTGGCCCTCACCTTGGTCGTGAGTTTCTCCATTCTGTGAGAAACACTCCCAAGGGTGGCACCTGACGCTCCAGAGTCGGAGTCACCAATTCCTGGTGCCTCCTTGACCGTTGACTCCAAGGAGTCTGATAACTCACCCTTCCCAGGTGAATTGATCCTCCCCAGAGTCTCTTGTGAGCCTCCAAGAGAGGAATCCTCTACGGAAGATGTCGGACTGAGACAGTCCGTATTGAGGGGGCACTTATCAGCGCCCTCCAAAGATGGAGTAAGAGGGCCCTTTGCAGAGCCCTCAGAGGTTTTTAAATTTTTGGTATCCATATTGGTCCCACGAGTAGCTAGGGAAATAAGGGGTCCACCCATGCGGAGCCCCGCATGTATGGGTAAGGCTAAAATAAAACCGTAGGTTGCCCGGTATCCGGAGTTTCCCCTGCTAGCGACTTCTAACCCTCTGCCCGGGCAGATGCGGTCACCTTGGCACAGGGGGCCACCCTAGTGAATGGAGCATTTTATCGACCAGCAAGGTCTAGATCAGTCATGTTTAGCAAAACCAGGAGCACCTCGTGGAGGATGTGGCTCTGCACCACGCATGACGGTCTTGACAGGCATCAGGCAGCAGATTGCTGCCCAACGACCCTGCCCTAGGATCACATATCCTTCGCTCTCTGCTTCGAATTCAAATGATGAAATTTCAAATGATCACATAATAATAGGTAATAAATGCATATCTCTGATATAACAATTACCGGAATCCTATTTTTCCCAGGAGTATCCGAAGAGAACTAATTTTTCCTTCAAAGCTTGTTTTCTCTCAGACAATTGGAAGGAGAGCACAGAGTGTTGGATGCTTCTTTTCTTCCAGGTGAAATTCATTGATGGTTCTTCTTATAACCTGAACATCGAAATCGTCCACGGTAGATTTTGAGCACCTCTGCGGCTTACTTTTTCTTGGAGACGCGAATGACTGACTTAATCCATCACAAATATCCTTTCCTTCTTTAGAAATGCGTTTCAGAGTGCGTTTTGAAATGCCAGTAGCGGCGACCACTCGTTCATGCACACTTCAAAGTGGAATAGAAATTCCTTCTACTGCTTCCTTTTTCAGAAAAGCTAGCACACTATTAATAATCTCTCGCGCCTGACTATGCAACACCTTTGTATTTCCTATCTTGGAAGATGACATTCCTTCCATATTTAACCCCTTTTAAAATAATCGAGTAACCTAAATTATTAACTAACAAAAATACCCTCACTACCCCTCGGTGTGGGTTCCTCCACGTGGTGAGGGGGGGACACATAGAGGGCTCTCATGCTTCATCATATCTTTTCTCATCATCAATCACCCCCATCATTTTCTTCTTTTCATTTCTTGCTGGCCCTCTCTGTGTGCGGAACGCCCACCCATGCGTTTGCCGTGCATGGCAACCCGTGTCGGGGGGAAAGGGGATCCTGGTGGCTGAGGGGACCTCTCTTGCGGGGGAGGTATCCCCAACACTCCACTTTGGCCCCTGCCTCTCCTAGACGGGCGGCTGGGAACTAGCCCACTCCCAGTCAATCGGCTGCTGGCGGCTGGGGAGCCGGGAGGCTCCTTTCGAGCGTACGCCAGCTGGGTTAGCTTGGGGCCACTGGAGATGCATTTGGCTTGCAGGGAGAGTGGCTGCTAAGCTATATCCCCGAGATAGCCCTGGCGCTGAAGTTCAGCGTCCCCTTGTTGGGCTCCATGGTGGGTGGGGAGTCTCGGGGATGAAAGTTACCATTCTATTATGGATGATAATACTTTCCTTAACAAAAGGCATTGCACCGATGCTGATATAGCAAGGAAAACTAATTGTAACAGTAATGAAAGATTTTTCATTATTTCAAGTATAGTGGAAGGAGCCTTAAAAAAGATATCTCCCTTTGCATTACATAGGGTATTGAGATTTCTGGCTGGAGAAGTGACCTCAGTAAAGCGCCTCAGAGATGGGTCAATTTTAGTAGAGGTAAAAGATGAAAAACAGGCAGCGAAACTCAAGACAGCCACCATGTTTCACGATGTGGCTGTAAAAGTTGAAGCTCACAGAACCCTCAACTTTGTTGAGGGTGTGGTCTTCAGCTACGATTTAATGGGCATTAGTGATGAGGAGATACTGGGAGAATTAAAGGAACAAGGTGTTGTTGGTGTGCGGAGGATTAAATCTCGCAGGGATGGTATACTTATCGACACACCAAATCTAGTCCTAAAATTTGCAAGAACTAACCTCCCTGAAAGGATCACAGCTGGATATCTCTCCCTGCCTGTGAGAGTATTTATCCCGAATCCGATGAGGTGTTACAAGTGCCAAAAGTTTGGCCACACCTCCTCTCGGTGTGCTGAGGTAGAGAAGTGTGGACGCTGTGGAGGAAATAAACATGAAGGACATTGCCTGACTGCCACGAAGTGCTTGAACTGCAGTGGTGAGCACCCTGCATGGTCACCCAGCTGCCCCATATTCAAACAAGAGAGAGCAATTCAGGAGATCAAGGTCAAAAGAAAGCTATCCTATATGGAAGCTAAGAGAGAAATGAAAGCCTTAACACCTCAGCATAAGGGCCCCTCATATGCCGCTGTAGCTACCAGAGTGGTCGAGACTAAGGAGATGGGTACTCAGACCCAACTCCCTCCCGTCTGTGCTCCCTGTAAAGTGATATTGACCACCTTTGCTGCCACTGTAACGGAAAGCCAGAAACTGGCCGTTCAGTCAAAGAAGAACAGAATGCCCTCCAAAACAAGTGCCATTCCGGAACATCCCCAACCAAGGAACAAGTCCCCATCACCAATCCCCTCTGATATGGAAGACATATCAGAGGAGGAATTGAAAAAAATAAGGTACAAGAAAAAGGGAGACCGGCAGAAAATTATTAGATGATATGGATAACATATCATCAAGTCCCCTTTATTTTTAATCTAGCCTTATAAAGTTTTTAGCGGTCTATTTATTTATTGATTAATAACTATGCCTTGTAACAACTTCATCATGCCTGCAGTACAACCAAACATGAATGGGTTTGATAAGGGGAAGAGGTTTCTGTTGTTACAATGGAATTGTAATGGTTTCTACTCCCATCATGAGGAGCTGAAACTGTTAATTAATGATTTTAACCCAAGTGTTTTGTGTCTCCAAGAAACACATTTTAAGACAACTGATAAAGGCAGCATAAAGGGATTTAAAGTTTTTAGATTTGATGACTTGCTTGGCAACAGAGCTAGGGGTGGGGTGGCCATAGCTGTCCGGGAGGGTCTTTTTACCTCCCAGGTTGGACTTCTCTCACCACTTCAAGCTGTGGCAGTCACTGTTGCTACCCCTACAAAAATCACATTATGTAATATATACTTACCAGAATGGGCTCCGGTGAATAGGACCAACCTTGAAGATCTAGTAAAACAACTGCCAAAGCCCTTTGTACTGTTGGGAGACTTTAATGCCCACAATAGGGAATGGGGAGATGATTTAAGGGACCATAACGGCAGAGGACACCTCTTGGAAAATTTTTTTAATGACTATGACCTGATTTTATTGAACAACAATGAAAAAACCCATTTTAACCCTTTTAATGGTAGGTACTCTGCCATTGATTTGTTTTCAAGTTCTAGCTCCATCGCAACACATTTTAACTTATCAGTGCATGATGACCTATGTGGTAGTGACCACTTCCCCTTGTTAATAACGATGGCAGGTGGGCGTAGTCCTACATATGAAGCTCCAAAATCCTGGATCATAAGGAGGGCCAATTGGGAAAAATTTAAGGAAAAATTTTTATTTAAATATGATCCAAACCTTCAAGCTTCAGAGAATATAAAGGCTCTAACACAGGCTATCATACAAGCTGCCAAAAATAGTGTTCCATTATCATCAGGAGGTCCCCAACGACCATCAGTACCTTGGTGGAACAATGAATGTGCAGAGGCAGTTAAGAAAAGGAAGAAAGCCCTCCAGATTTTCAAAAAATATCCCACGGAAGGTAACCTCAAGGCTTTTAGAAGACTGAGGACAAGAGCTCGCAAGGTAGTGAAAGAAGCAAAGAGATCTGCTTGGATGAAATACGTTTCATCAATAAACCACCGCACACCAATAACACAGGTTTGGAGGAAGGTCAAAAGGATGTTCGGCACTTGGCAGCCCCCTGTCTCACAACTTATTATTGGTGATAAGATTTTGACATCCCCAGCAGAGCTCACTGAGGAATTTGGGCTGCACTTTAGCAAAATCAGCAGCACAAGTAATTACCATCCAACCTTCGCAAGGTTTAAGAAACAGTCTGAGCGAATACCTATAGATTTTAGCAACACACAACAGTTAGCTGCCTATAACGAACCATTTACGAGGTGGGAATTACTTGCTGCCATTAATGATACAAGGGACACATGCCCAGGAAATGACGGGGTGCATAATGCCTTTTTGAGGAACCTGCCTGAGAATGCGATTCAGGATGTACTTTATAACATCAATAAACTCTGGTCAGAAGATGCGTTCCCCGATGCATGGCGTGAGTCAATTATTGTACCAATACCAAAACTAGGCAGAAACTGTAACCACCCCTCAGACTACCGCCCTATAAGCCTTACAAGTTGCATGTGCAAACTCATGGAGAAGATGGTCAATAAAAGGCTGATATGGTACCTTGAGAAAAAGAAACTTATTTCAAACATTCAGTGTGGTTTCAGGCACAGTAGATCTACCACAGACCACCTAGTAAGGATTGACAACTTCATCCAAGAAGCTTTTCTTCTAAGACAATATGTAATTGGTGTGTTTTTTGATATTGAGAAGGCTTATGATATGACATGGCGACACAAGATTTTAACAACTATCCATCGTTGGAATATTAGAGGGCATATAGCAAAATTCATAAGAAACTTTTTAGAAAATCGGCTTTTTAGAGTTCGTATAGGGAATACCACCTCAAGGCCATTTACACAAGAAAATGGTGTGCCCCAAGGCTCAATCTTAAGCGTGACACTGTTTGCAATAGCAATTAATGATATAGTCTCATGCATCAAATTGCCAGTGGTTGCATCATTGTTTGTGGATGACCTAGCCATATTCTGTAGGTCATCCAAAATATCAGGGGCATCTAGGCAAGTACAGCTCACACTAAATCGATTGAATACATGGTGTAACAGTAGTGGTTTTCGTTTCTCAACCACCAAGACTAAATGCATCCTCTTCCACAGGAAGCGAGGAGTTTTCCCGTATCCAAATCTTACACTCGGAAGACATGTCTTGCCTTTTGTTGAGTCCACACGTTTCCTAGGGCTTGAGCTTGATAAAAGACTTAATTGGCGAAACCATATCAGTCTTTTAAAGGAGAGATGCTCCAAAGCCTTAAATATCTTAAGGATTTTAACTAACTCCTCCTGGGGAGCAGACAGATCCTCCATGCTTCAATTATATAGAGCATTGGTGCGTTCAAAATTAGACTATGGTTGTCTTATATATTCTTCAACCCGCCAGTCTTACCTTAGAATGCTGAACTCAGTACATAACCGTGGTCTAAGGCTATCCACAGGAGCATATAGAACCAGCCCAGTCCAAAGTATCTACTGTGACTCAGGGGAACCTCCCCTTTGGGTGAGGAGGAATCTATTGATGTCTGGATATGTGGCAAAGATTTTATCTATGCCCTCCCATCCCTGTTTTAAGATAATTTTTAAACCAAAGTTTTTAGATGTTTTTATACGACGACCAAGAGCCACAAGACCTCTTGGGATCCGATTTTATAATTTTATTCGCGAAACTACCTTCACACTTCCTGAAGTACATGAAGCAGGGTTCTCAAGTATTCCACCATGGAAAATCCCACTACCTATTTGTGAGACAATCCTGCTGCACTATCCGAGATCATCCACTCCTGATGTCATGTACAGGAAGAGATTTCATGAGATCCTAAATTTTTATCATGCATATATTCCATTTTATACCGATGGCTCCAAGACAGAGACTGGCACAGCATGCGCATTTACCTCGAACGATTATGGCACTATGAAAATTAGGCTCCATCCACACTGTAGCATATTCACTGCAGAACTTTTAGCCATAAGGATGGCACTATCATATATAAAAGGAAAAAATGGGAAATACATAATATGTACAGACTCACACAGTGCTTTACAATCTATCTCAGGGTATTTCCCTCTCCACCCCATAGTGCAAGACATACAAGCCCTGCTCTTAGAGCTTAAAGAGGAGGACATAGAAGTTCTATTCTTATGGGTCCCAGGGCACACGGGAATACAGGGAAACGAGAAAGCAGATATGGCTGCAAAAGAAGCTCTGAAAAGTTGGGACAGAGACTGGAAACTAGTACCAGCTCAGGATTTAAAGAACTCCCTGAGAAAAATAAGCATAGCTCAGTGGAAAGAGGAATGGCAGAGCTTATTAGGGAACAAACTCCAAGCTGTGAAGAAGGAATTAACCCCTTGGGAATCCTCTAACAGAAGTTGTAGGAGGGAGGAAGTTGTCCTCACTCGCCTTAGGATAGGACATAGTGCTTTGACACATGCCTACCTCTTCTCTGAAGAGAAGATTCCGCCTCATTGCGAGGAATGTAACTCCCCCCTCAGCATCCAGCATCTCTTGCTGGAATGCAACAAGTACCATGGGATCCGTAGTATGCTTGGAATAAGAGGAGATTTAGCCACAATCCTAAAAGATAACCCGGATACAATTTCCATAGTTTTACTCTTTTTAAAAAAATCTGGCCTATTTGATAAACTTTAGTTGTCAAGAAAAGAGAGTTCATGATTATTATTACCCTCTTTTAATAACATATTTATTTACTGACCTTTTATCTTAACCTTTTAATAGTGCTTCTTTTATACCTAGAGAAATAATTTTGAAGAACTAATTATTTATTTATTTATTATTCATTTACTTTTAATCTTGAGAAAGGATGCATGCAATGTACTAGGTACAAACAAAGAACAGGCATGACATGTGAGTTATTGGTGCCAATGACCATAGTTGTCGAAGCACCTTTTATTTTAACTACTACTACGATTGGTAGATGGTGTGAAGTTAGATCGTGTATTGTGAGTGGTGCTGGCGTGCTTTTCGTATTTTTGTATATTATGAAATCTAATGTGTTAGCTGATTTTTTTCCGTAGCGAGTGGGTGCGTTGGGGACTTGTATGGATAAATCTTGGTCTTTAATAAATGTTTGAGGAGTGTGTGTCTGTTTGCGTTTGTGTTCGATGCACCCCAATGTGTATTTTTTGAGTTCCAATCCCCAAGAAATATTCCTTTTGTTGTCGAAGTAAATAGTTTTCGTAAATGTACGGATGTTGTTTCTTTGGTCGTGGGGATGTAGATGCTGTATAATGAAGTTGGAGTGTTGTCTATTTTCACTTCGATTCCGATGTTTTCGATTGTGTCGATGTTTTGGATGTTAATTGGTGTGTGAGGAATCGTTTTTCGTATTAGTATGGCCACTCCTCCTCCGCGTTTTTCTGTTCTGTCGCATCGGTGTAGAGAGTAATCGGGAATGTTGAATTTCTGCGTTGGTTTGAGCCAGGTTTCTTGTAGGCATAGAATGTCGATGTTATTGTTGTGTAGAAAGTTGTTCAATTCGTATTTTCTTTTTTGTAGTCTGTTGCAATACCAGCTGGCGGTGCATAGTGGTATTGGTGTGGGTGTTGAATTGTTTATGCTGGTTGTAGTATTCATTGTTGATCTGTTTCTTCTAAGAGGGCTTCTATCAGTATCATATTTTTTGTAGCATGGTGGGTGCAGCATTTAGTTTGACGTGTAATTGTTGAAACCATTGGAATAATGTTTTACTGCTCGAGTTTACTGCAGAGTTCGTGTCGATCAGCTGATGCGGTGTGGCGTGATGTGTCTCTGGCGGAGGGGTGGTCGTCGGGCGGTCGGCAGCTCGGCACTTCTTGGAGGCGGTGTAGGGGAGGGCTGAGACGAGGCATACGATTGTTGGTGGCGTGATGTTGCGTCATCAGCTGGTCTTGGCAGTGTCGGGAAATCGTGTGGCGTGATGGATGGTGTAATTGATGTATTTTGGCGTTTTACTAATGCTATTTGTTGCTGGTGGTATGCGGGACATCCTTTGTAGCTGGCTGGGTGTGGTCCGTGGCAGTTGAAACATGTCGGTTGTATTTCTTTCGTCTTTTTGCACTGTGTTGTGTGGTGTTGTCCGCTGCACTTGATGCATTTTGGGTGTAAATTGCAGAAATTTTTGGTGTGACCAAATTGTTGGCAATTATGGCATTGTACGGGTGTCGCATTTTTTCTGTATTTAGCCACTCGGATATTTAAAAGCCCTAATGTGTTTTTATTGATGAAATCTTTCGTGTTGTCTGCTGCGTTTAACGTGATTTTGAAAACAGGACATGGTCGTTTGTTGTGAGGGAAGTTTCCTTTGACAATGTCTTCCTCCTTCGGTTTCGTGGTGTAAAACTGTTCTACTGCGTGTACTTAGTATCCTTCTTCCTCGATAATGCACTTTAGTGTTTCTGTATTGGTGTTTGTTGGCACTACGCGTATTACAAATTCTGATTTGCGTTGTTCTGGTAATTGATATGTAAAGAATTCCACTTTTGACTGCTTGAGTAGGTGTAGTGTTGATGTGTAGTCTTTAATTGTCGTAGTTTTGATTAAACTCCCTATCATGTGGCACGCTGGTGGAAATGTACAAGTTTTTTTGATGTTACTAGAGATGTTCAGCCAATCTTGAGGAATTTTTATCTTGATCGAAGGTATGTTAGTTTTTTTTGGCGATGTTTTCGTGGGTTCCGCAATTAATGTATTACTAATTGGATCGAATCTATTGTGTGTTGTGAGTGGTGTTGGTGTAACTGATGGTGGTGTGTTAACTCGTTTTCTTTTTGATTGCACTACCTGAAATAGATTGGTTTCGTCACCTACCTCGCTCATGTTGTCTTCTTCGATGGGTGTATTGATGGCGGAGTCGGGAAGTGTAGCGTTGGATGGTTGTATGTATGTTATGGGGTGAAAATAACCGGCTGTCGTGTGTTGAGATGGTGAGGCGTGTTGGTGAGCAATCACGAATGCTGCACTCCGAGGGCAGCGACATGGTGTCTGCGTGAAGGATGGTTTATTCTGGGTGGCGGTTTTTATTCAAATTTATGTCTAAAGTTGAAATATAATCACTAAGTATTTAAAAAACACTTTGTAAGAGTTATCCCAATGCCTTTCTATAAGCAAAATGCCACTGGGCGAAACCAGTGCAACCGGAGAGGTCACATTATATCCACAATTTTAAATGATTTTAATCTATTTTTATTGAATAAGGGGGAGAAAACGCGTTTTAATAGTTTTAATGGCAGTTTTTCTACAATAGACCTAAGCATGTGCTCCAGCAGCCTCATGCTCAAACTGTCTTTGTCCGTCCATAATGATCTCTGTGGGAGCGATCACTTCCCTCTGGTGATCCAAAAGGAAGGGACATCATCAGGGATGATGATGGGCCCTGCCCCTAGGCTAGCTTTCCCCAGACTGACGCGTCCAAGCAAGGCTCCCTCTATTTATACCTGGCTTGACCCGTAGGCTAGACCAGGCATAAGTAAAGGGATTGCCCTGGAAGGGCGGTCAGCAGGGTTAAGCCAGCCTGGGACATGGACCCAGTCCACAAAATTTGGACATTCCTTTATTAACTCAAGGTACATAGATACAATATTTTCACATTCGAAAAGAACACCGGAGCCATTATTAAGAGCATTGACGGCTGCCATATTATCACAATATATGCGAATTTTACATGGTTTTTCAAAATTATTATCAGTCAGAATAACATATGCGGCCAATAGGGCCATAAAACCTTCTGCATAGTAGATGGAGGTCTGGTCTGGGAACTGGTGCACCATTTCTCTCTGTTGTTCGGGGAAGATGATCGCTCTCTGTCTCGGCGTTGCGTCCGTGTAGGCCTTGTGTGTCAGTAGTCTCCTAACTCGGAAGCATCTGGTTCTGTGGAAGATGTTGTTATCCCAGAGCTGTGTGAGCCATTTGCTGTTTCGTCGGTACGCCTGCCTCGTCAGGAACTTTGGTAGGTTCAATATGAATACCACCCAGGCAATGAATCCTCCGGCTTTTGGAAGGTCCTTAGCTGTGAGCCGTGGCACAAGATTTATGACCAGGTGTAGTTTGGCCAGTGTGCCGGGTAGCAGCGAGAGTTCCATGGTGCTGGTTGATTTTCACTCCGAGGTATTTGATTTTGCACGTTGGTTGCAGGATGCCCTTTGGGATACTAAGGGTTATTCCTAGGTCGCTTGTCAGGAACTATTATCCTGTCTACGTCCGTGGGGCTTAAGTTCCACGCGTACAACAACCAATCGTCTAGGTAGGCGATCATTCCTATCTCGAATATGTCCATTATTTCCTTTGCCACACTGCGGGCCCACCTTTGCAGGATTGCGGGTGCCAGTGCGTGGCCCATGGGTAGTCTGGTAAGCGAGAACTTTTCTTCGTCTAGGGTAAACCCGTAGTATTTCTAATGTTCAGGCCGAATCGATATCTGGTAGAACGCGTCTTTCAAGTCGAGTTTGATCATTTTGGTCTGAGGGCCTAATTGCACTAACGCCTTGGCGGCGTCCATAAGGGAAAACTTCGGTTTGGCATAAAACTTGGTCCAGGGACTTAGGTCAACGATGAACCGGAAGGAGCCTCTCACCTTCATACTTAAAAGTTAATGGAAAAGTTGTAACATCACCTCAGTGTATAGGAGATATCTTCGGTCAGACCTTTTCTAAGGCTAGCAGCAATGCAGAACTGGATCCAGAATTTATACAGCACAAAAGTATAACAGAAAGATCAGAACTATGCTTCCAAGAAACAGGTACTAAAGCCGATTATAACTTACCTTTTACAATGTGGGAACTGAAGGCAGCAACAGGGAAAATAAAAAACACAGCCACAGGTATAGACGATATTCATAATTCATTTATAAAAAATATGTCGGAACAAACAATGCAGGAAGTACTAAAAACAATAAATCAATTATGGGATGAAGGATCTTTCACATCTGTCTGGCAAGAATCAATAATTATACCTGTTCCTAAACAAGGCAAGGAAAGGTCTGACCCAAAGAACTATCGGCCAATCTCTCTCACCAGTTGCTTATGCAAACTTATGGAAAGATTAGTGAATGGGCGACTTGTGTGGTGGTTGGAACGACGGAACCTCCTTTCAAATATTCAATGCGGATTCCGACGTGGACGCTCAGCCTTGGACCACCTTGTAAGAGTTGATAACTTTATACAAGAGGCCTTCCTTCTGAGACAACACACGATAGGAGTCTTCTTTGATATGGAAAAAGCGTATGACCGAATCTGGAGATGGAAGATCCTAAAGAAATTACATGAATGGGGGTTTAAAGGAAATATCACTAATTTTATAAAAAATTTTCTGTCAAATAGAACATTCAAAGTCGGAATTGGGAACCAGCTATCAAAGTCTTACGTACAAGACAATGGAATACCACAGGGCTCTGTGCTCAGTGTAACTCTATTCGCAATCACAATTGATGACATAGCCAATTGTATCAAAGCACCAGTCATAGGCTCCCTTTTTGTTGATGACCTTGCAATTTTTTGCAGATCAAACAGGCTAGCTAACGTAGAAAGACAGCTACAATTAACAATAAACAGGATATACGACTGGGCTAAAAATAATGGCTTTCGGTTTTCATCAGAAAAGACTAAATGTGTGCATTTCAAAAGGCTGAGGGGAATCTTTATCCCAAGACCATTGCATTTGGGAGGAAGAGATCTTCCACATTCATTGTCAGTATGTTTCCTTGGAATAACTCTTGACGTCTTAATTGGCGGGAACACCTACAGCTTTTAAAGAATAAATGCCTTTTAACCCTAAATATTTTAAAATTTTTAACCTACTCCACATGGGGAGCAGATCGCTCCACATTGCTTTTATTATATAGATCACTTATCCGATCTAGACTAGACTACGGTTCCATTGTATATGCATCCGGATATCCATCCTATTCAGTTCAGTTCAGTTGCTCGTTTTTCGTTGCTGTCTTATTGCTCAAGCAATGTGACAGCCTGCAGTACTCATAATGCTAAGTAGTGACCCATAGTAAAGACAGTGACACACAGGATAAAATGAGGGTGAACGTTGCAGCAATAAAACGGTGAAGGAGTAGTTTAAAAAAGAAAAATAATAAAAAAGAAAGGCGAATGAAATAGAACCCAAAAGAAAAATAAAAAAAAATTAAGTGGGCGCAGAGAGAAAATCGTGGAGAATTGAAGAAAAATAAATAAATATGTTGATGACATTATTTGTATCGATTTTCTAAACAAAAAATAAAATAAAGAGTTTTGGATTGGATAAAAGTGGGAGATTTGGGGATCAGAGAACAATAGTGTAAGTGTTATAGAAGAAAGAAGAAGAAAGATGCGTTGGTCGGAAGGGAGAGCTAATTGAATAGCAATGCGCAATAAAAGGCCCTATGTAGGGCCATGAATGATTTGGTTGACAAGAAGTTTGCCATATCTTGGATAAAAATAATAAAATATAAATGAGAATTATTTGATGAGTTAACGGGCGTAATGGTGTACCTATAGTATGACAAAAAAAAGTAAAAATAAAAGATTTGATAGCTGGATAAACAAAATATAAAATAAAGAGTAGTAAAGTCAAAAAATAAAAAAAAAGAGAGATTAATGAGTGAGATATTGCAGTATGAATGGTCGTTGTTCCATGGTTCACTCAGGTGGAATGAAAAATAAAATAAAGATTGGTAGAGATTTTTTCGAATGCAAAAAAATTTGATTAGAAAAGGCAGCAGAATAAAATATAAAATGAAGAGAATAATAAAATCCAGCATACATTGCTTTTTAATTGGAGATCCATAATAGAGAAGGGTGTGGAAAGACAGAAGATTGTATTGGTGAGTGTAAATGGTAGCAGTGCCAGAAAAACGGCCCTGTGTGGGCCAAAACCAGAGAGTTGACTAGTGCTATTGTAACAGAGAATTTAAATATTAAATATGTCGTCAGCCGCCCGAATGCGTCAGCATCGTTTTAGAATCTTGGGGTGCGGCTTCCAGCAGTTGAGTAATAGAGGGTTATTGAGGAGAGGGGTTTTCATTTTAAATTTGAAGGCCAGCTTTTTACATTTTTTGATAAAGTTGTGAGGTTGTGGAAGGTTGAGATTTCACGAAAGGGGATGAGGCGGGAAGCACCTGTTATGATGTGGATAGATTGTCGGTAGAATTTTTCATATTTGTTGATGGTGGATTTGGCAGAGTTAAAGGTGATGGATGGAAAGGTACGGTTAGATCTGCCTCCTCCTCTTCCTCCTGGTCCTATGAAGCAAGGGCGTCTCGTGAGGGGCCGTCAGCCGGATTGGCCTCCGAGGGGACGTGGCTCCAGACCACCAGGTGGTCTCGATTCTTTATTAAATAGTAAACATACAATTGCCGAAGCAGTACATTATTAAATACAATTCCTTTCCCCTTCCTTAGGGAATATAAGGCACACATCGAATCTGTATATAAATTTAACACCATGGGTTGTTCCCATCCCATGTCTTCAAGCATTTGTAATACACAGATTAAAGCAATTACTGCAGCCAATGATTCCATCAAATTGATAGAGTACATATTCCGGAATTTGAATGCCTTTTTCAAATCCCATTCTGGTACCACAAAAGCCACAGTAGCCGGCGTTGCATCACTGTAAATCTTTAGCTCGCGCTCCCATGTGCCTATTCTCACTTTTCTATTAAGAATACGTTGTCTGTCTAATAGGTATCTTAACCACACTGTATCCCGTCTGAAAACGTTACACACTAGAAACAATGGTAACTTCATCATGAAGAGCACCCATGATAGAAGCCCGGCGTAGCGTTGTAGGTCCTTTCGCCATAAAGTATCCACTTTATTTAAGTACCTTAATAACTTTTCTCGCATTTCGGCTTTCAGACTCACATACATTGTGTTCAGGTTAACACGTAAGCCTAAATATGAAAACTGTTGACAAGGGATTAGTATGCACTTATCTAGATTGAATTCAATTCCTAAATCTAACATCAAAAAATTTACAATTTCAAGGGCTAACATGTCATTTAACACATCTTTGTGGCCCAATATAAGCCAGTCATCTAAATAAGGCAGAAATAAAACTGAAAACTTTTCTTGGATAATCTTGCGAACACACTCCGCCCAACGCTGCAAAATATACAGGGATAGAGCGTATCCCATGGGCATTCTGTTAAGAACAAATTTTCTGCCATTGTAGAAAACACCGAAATATTTGCGGAATTTTTCGCAAATTTTGAACTGATAAAACCCGTGTCGCATATCAAGCTTGATAGCGACCCAATCTGGTTGTTTGTAAATAATTTGTAAACCTGACACTGCATTATACAGGGATATCTTGGGAAATTCGATGTCGATACATAAAATGTACGATGAACCTCCCTTTCCCATTTTCTTTTGGCACCATAAAAGCCCTAAATGCACAAATACAGTTTTCTTCTGTGATGATATTATTTTCTAATAAACTTTTGATCATTTGCGACATTTCGGGGGTCACACGCGTCACTTGGAATACTAATTCACTTCCCTGTGGCTTCGTGATGTAGGCACCATCCGAAACCAAACGATTTGACCACTGATCACCGTAGTTAAAATTAGGGTTTACTGTACTTACGGTGACTGTGTCAATACTGATGATGGGTGGCGGCTGCTGGGCTAGGAGTCCCTCATCATCAACAACGGCTGGTGCTGCGTCGTCCTCTGGGATGTAGGGCACATTCCAGAGGATGGATCCATCGTCTAAAAGGGGTTCGCTGTCGTCAGCTTCGCTTTCGTCGCCCTGGGATCCTCTGTCAGCTTCATCGCCTTCCTCTTCCTCTGAGTTGGACTCATCTCCTCCCACGGGATCACTTCCCAGTCCCCTGAGTAAAGGGTCCCGGATTTCGTCCCTGATGGCCGCGAAATTGAAGGTATTTGGGATCTCCTGGGGGACGTCCTCGTTACCGATGGCATCCCGTATGATTTCCAGTACGTCTTGGAAATCTTCCTGGAGGTCGTCTTCCCGCCAGCTCTCAGCCGGCTGTGGGTCGAAGGAAGACTGCGGCCCTGCATCCGATGCATAACCTTCCTCCTCGGAGTCACTGCTGAGGAGGATTTGGACCCTTGCGCCTTCTCTGTTGGCCAGTACCCGGCGCCGGTGTCTTGGCCGGCTGGTGAAAGGGCTTCCGTATTGGTGCTGGGAGAGGCGTAAATCCGGCCGGAAGAAGACAGGTCTTGGTCGCTGGTCGCTGGTAACTGCGGGTAGAGAGCAAGCAGATGAAGGTTTGTCCCTGGTCGTTTCCACTGTTGTCCTCTTCCTCCTCGGTGTTGGGTTCTCCAGATCCAAGAGAACGCAAGACCGGAACGTAGATCCTTGCCCTGATTTCTGTAAAACTGTAGGTGCTAATTGGAGGTCCGGGGTGGAGATAGGAAGACCGTGAATTACAAAATCTTTGTTACGCTGGCTGGGAATTTGATAAGTATAGTACTCAAATTCGCTAGTTTTAAGAATATTAACACATTTCAAGTAATCGGGGATAGTCTGGCACTTGATGAGAATGATTTTATCACTGGGCATTTGGCAAACTGGTGGCAAGCTACATTCCCGCACAAGTTCTTTCAAAAGATTGGGCCAATTTTTATTGCGCACTAATTTGATGGACGGTATTTTACTTTTAATTTGAGCAGATGGATTGGGGGATGGGTTATTGACAGAAACTGGTGTTGAAGACGCATCATAAGAATTGGAAAGTGGATCGAAACGATTTTTGATCGGAACAGCTGGCGGAGTGGAAGTGGGGGAGGAAGTAGCTTTCCGTTTATTTCGAACTAGCTGGAAACCGCGGTCATTGGTTAAAGATTCGGAATTATTAGCACTGGCACTGCTACACTGAATTTGTTCATGCAATACAGGGGGTTCAACCGGGATAACATGCTGCAAGCTATTTTGGTCACTACCAACATCAGAGACTAAAGGCATGTCACTTACGGTGGGCGGGTTTGGATTGACTGGCTGATGGCGTGAAGCGCGCTGCGGCTGGGCGGGAGCTGGCGAAGTTTGGGCTGGGAGCAAGGAACTGGACTGGAGGGCTGACTGGTCAGATGATTCTGAAAAGTAAATTTCGGTGTTTTCTGGGAGGCCAAGGGAGGCGATGAGTTGACGTCTTCTCGGAGAAGCCATCTCCTCCCGGGGAGGCAACAGAGTGGATTGGCGAAGAAGCTGTTAAAAATGAATTACGTAATAATATGCTCAAGTTGATGGTGCGAATGTTGGTGTGGGTGGTGCGCAGGACTTTTCAAGCGGCGAAGTGATGCTCTTGAACTTGGCAAAGCAATGCCGTAGCTAAGGAAGCAGGAAAGAATACAGAAAGTTCTTTAATCACAAATTCAAACCTCACTGCCTAATCAAAAATTGCTTTTGATTCATAAAATCAGGAGGGAACCGTCAAGATTCAATTCGCTCTGTTTTCCGTTGCTGCCTTATTATTAGCGTAATGTGACAGCCAGTGGTACCCTCAATGACCCATAAACAAGTAAATTGATACACAAGAAAAAGAGGGTAGACATTGCAGCTAATATGAGATAAAGAAAAATAAATTAATGTCAGTAAATGTATCGATTTTCTAAACAAAAAATAAAATAAAGATATTAGTTGGATAAGATTAGATATTGTTGGGACAATAGTGTGTATGTGATAGCGGAAAGAAGAGTTTGGGAAAAATAATACTTTTAGAACAGATATGTTAATTCATTTTTTTATAAAGTACCTTTTCAAATACCTTTGAGAGCGATGACAGAAGAGTGATTGGTCAGTGATTATTGATAAGTGTAGGGTCTTTTTGGGGTTTTGGAATTAAACTGACAGTACCAAGTTTCCAAGATTGAGGTAAATAGTGAATTTTTAAGCACGAGTTGACAGGATTAAGGAAATTCCTCCTCAGTTACAACAGGGTGTATCACTTGAAGGTGAGGCTAGCTTTTGGGAAGGAGAAGCTATTGGATATGCATCACCTCCCCTTACACCCTGCCCCATCCACTAAGTCTAGGATATTTCCCTGACAATTAGTGCTGGGGTCAACTGTTCAGCTCATGGCATTACTGATGCTCCTGAACAGCTGTTTTTCCTCTCCTGGATGCCTGCTTCAGCCAATGCTGCATTCTCTCCTTGACAACCGCTTCAGTCACAGTTTCCTGCCCTACATGACTGATAACTGCACCTTTAAAGAAAAAGGAGAATTAGAGGCATGCACCTTATACTTGAAAAAATTGATAATTGATGCAAAAAGGCTTGAATTCTGAGTTTCTGCCTTCAATTAGCACCACATAGCTTACCATGAACAATCTCTAGAAGATGAGTTTTCCAGTGCATGCTTATTGCCCCGCTGACCCTTCCAGTTGCAAGTTTCTGCAAGGGCATTTGCTATTATGCGTGACATTATCCTGTTGACCAGAGATGTTGTGTCTTTACCTCCCACCTTGCTGAAAAAGGTAATCTACAAAAAGAAATATTCACAAATTACTACAAAGCTAGTGATAAAGTTAGGCCAACATAAATAACTTACAAGGTATTAAACCATCTGTCCCCTCATCTCATCATCCTTTACTCTCTCCATCACCCCACTAAATTCATCCCAATAATTTATTGGGAGGGGAAAATAAAATGTTGCAGGTTGGTTCTCCTTGTGGACAAGAGTCTGCAAACCCTCACTCAATCTATCACTTAAGACTTTCTGCATCCCCTCCAGTGAAAGAACTTTCACTGCCAAGCTCTTCACACTGGACTCTAAACGAGTCATTATTTCCTTCTGCCTCTCTTCCATTCTCTCCATGCCACTTGAGATTTTCTCCAATGTACTGAAAATCATAGAGGCATCCACCTGTACCAATTGGCTTGAAAATAGAGTAAAATAACAAGGTGTACTGATTATGCGGTCAATGGAGGACTATTCAGTCCCAGAATTCAGCTTAATACGGCTTTCGTGCCCTTAGGGTTTTTTTTTCCCTTACATTTGTCTTGCTACATTTACAAATATAAGAACAAAATAAGAAAAGAATGCATATAAAACCAACATATAGGGGTTTCAACAAAAATTGTTGTTGAGCAATCCACAACTAATTGTTATAAAAAAGCACTTAATTTCCACTAACCACAAGATCAACTTCATCGCCTCCATCCTGTTCGGTTATGGTGGCCATATCCCTTCATTATACTGTCCCCAATTCCCTTGTGCCTGTGTCCCGGATTCTTTGCAAGAAGGTTCCTGTTAATTGTCGCAACATATTGGCGAGTTGTATGGGACCTCTCCCACCTAATGATACGGTGTTTCATAAGCTCGTCAGGGGCCCTAATGATTGGGCAATCGAGCTTTTTTTGTCTGGAGGGTAACTCATTCCTTCACACAGGGGCCTATGCAGGTTTTATTCCAAAGGAGCTCAACTTCACGACCTTTGTAGATCTGTTGTCTGAGGATATGACCATCTCATCTATTCCTAGGTAAATTCAGAATTCAATTCAATTCAATATGCCCATTTTTACGTTGCTGTCTTATTACTGATGTAATGTGACAGAATCTTACCTCAGCCCTCCTGTAGTTGAATCCTAGGGTGAAAACTAGAATGGGGTTCCCAGCCAATTGTCTGCCACATTGCGAATATTATAGGTGAGACCATAAACTTTGAATGTCTCCTCCACTATCTTAATGGCGGTAGCAATTGGAATTGATCCTGAAGTTTCCCCATCAATAGCACAAGGAGTTTGCCCCACTATCTTTGATTCCATTGTCCCACCTTTGTTGTTCATCCTCTGCCTCAAGACATTATGACAGGTAGCTATAATGTTGGTAATGTGGCACGAGGTGTTCAGGTTATTCATCACTTTCTTATTGAACATGAGGCCCTTGAGTCTAAGATAAGTGTTCATCAGCGCCAGTAAGACCTTGTTCCTAATAATGTTATCTTGGGTCACTCTTGGGCGCTTGGGATCAGGTAATTGAACATTTGTATCTTCAGGATCAACCATGAGTTTCCTCTTTGTTGGTTCTGTCCGGTCCTCAGAATCAGTTTCCATTCCTGATGTGCCGTTAAAGTTAATAGCAATCAATGTAAGTCATGATATACTATAGTAAGTAGCGGCGTTAGATCACTTGTGAGAAATCGAGGAATCAACGATTAAACAAGAGAAGGAGAATAGAACAACATAGTCGAAATAGCATGAAAACACCAATGTAATTACTTTGAAAATAAAGGTCTCACAGTAACAGCTGTGATGACAAAGTCCAAAAAATCACTTCAGAATATGTATAACACAAAAGCACTAGCAGATTATTGTCCCAAGACACCCCTGTGGGTAGGGGGATGGAGAATACTCCCGCGGCATCCCAGCCTGTTGTAAGGGGCGACTAATCGGGCAGGGAGAAAACCCCGAAAACAAACCCCAAGATCAGCAAGGGCTGAGACCGGACAGTGACGTGGATCAGCTGTCTGTGTGTGGTCATGCCAGCTGACCAAGGATCCACCCACGTGCGGGAGACCCGTAAGGAGGAGATGGGTGTCCTGGAGGTTGAGTGCCAACCATTGGCACAACACACCTCTTTGGCCCCGGATTCGCTGTAAACGGGAAGGCCAGGGAGTAGCTCACCCTGGTCAATCGGCTTCTGTTGGCTGGGGAAATTTCCTTTTGAGCATACACCAGATTTGTGCGAGTCTGTTGTGTGTCCCATAATTGGTGTGTGTGGAGGGAGATGGATGGGATGGGCATTGGAGGGCCCTTCTTGCCAGAAATCTTGCCTTGCACTGCATCTAGGGAGCATGCAGGCTAATACCTCTCAGGTAGCCCTGGCGACCGCACAGGCTTGCTGTGCGTCGTCCCAGTTTGTGTGGCTCCGAGGTGGGTGGGGAGACTGGGAGTTGCACCCGTCAGGGTGGATCTGGAACATTAGACTTCCGGAGAATCCACTCTGACTGTGCATTGAATTATTTTAGTGGTCTAGCAGTGGGATATCACGAGAGNTGCTGTGCGTCGTCCCAGTTTGTGTGGCTCCGAGGTGGGTGGGGAGACTGGGGGTTGCACCCGTCAGGGTGGATCTGGAACATTAGACTTCCGGAGAATCCACTCTGACTGTGCATTGAATTATTTTAGTGGTCTAGCAGTGGGATATCACGAGAGAGATGGACAAAACATCAAATAAAACCAAAGTGTAATTAACAAATTAATTGTTTCATGCAATAATTAACATAAGTAATATCTCAAATAACAGAATATGGACATTTCGAAATGGCCCTGATAATTACACAGATCAAATATTATCATGTGATACGGTCGATAAACAAAGGTTGGAATATAAAACAACTTAACTGAACAATACATTCGCCAATAGCTTGTTGGTCTTAACACAAAATATCTTCTCCAATTCTCAGCATTGATGTCTCTTCAAGGTGACTCACATTGCACCCTCACGTCTCTCACCTCGAAGCGTCCAGCTCGAACTCCCATGTCTTCTTTCCCGAAGCAATTAGCAGTGTCCGGAAAACAAAAGAATTTAGAAATTCGCAATTTGGCAGGAATCAGACGGCGGCCAATAACCTTTCCTGAAATGATTGGAACTGTCCGCGGCAGGAGCTAGTTCAAGCCTCGATCGGGTATTCATACTCACTGGGTATAAAAATACGAAACCTAAAGCGAGGCCTGTAGGTCGTAGGACTTTTTGTCGTAGACATTTTGTCAGCTACTTTACAATTGGCTACTTGTAAATGGGCAACTGAAAATCGGCACATCCCCCCCACTTTGAAAAAATTAAACCAATGTTTAATGTCCAAAAACAAGAGTCCACAGTTGGGGAGATCAAGTGACAGTCCACCTTTCACAAGCACCATATAGTAGTTAGGAAATTCAATTTTCAAAAACAGTTTACATATTACACAGTCCATTGCTTCTAGATCCCAGTTCATAAGACACTATACACACTGATGTGCACAATAGAGACAAATATAATAATGCATAGTAATAAAGTATCATAACATAGTAAACATAATTCATAATTACAAGATAAATATTACTGGGCAGAAATATATATATTTGAAGTTGGGGCATCCTCCAGAAATAATCTTCCCACAACATTCCCTAACCATCACTCAGAGTGATGCAAATTAACTGTGTGTCAGGACAAAACAGAGCAGAGACAAGGAACTGTCCAAATAAAAACAGTCTTTGTTATCCTATTTGGATGGTATTAAAGGTACACTTCAAAATATTTTGTACAAAAGAGGATAAATACCAGAAAATCAGGAACATACTAACACTGAGGTTAGGTGGTAGTTGCAGAGAGAAATCTCTCTGGGCAATGAGGGCCCATTCTCTATGCCAAAGTGTAATGTGTGTGTGTGTGGGTGTGTATAACTCAACAGAATGAAACAGAAATGACTGTGCGACTTGCACAACAGATTATAATTAATGATACTGTTTTAGTTGAGACACATGACATATCTTCTCCTGTGATGACCCAGTCTTCAGAACAACAGTTACAGGAGTTAACATTTTAACAATTTCAAATGGACCAGTCCACAAAGGCTCAAGTTTAGCAGTTCTCTTCTTAAATTTTGAGCTTAAAGGGTGATTTTTACAAAGTACAATGTCTCCGACTTTGAACATAGGTGCACAATGTGATTTATGATAAGTATGTGTATATCTCTGATGGGCCCTCTTTAAATTTTTAGCAGCTTCCACCCAATATTGCCTTATCCTGTCTTCAGATGTAGTGACATCTTGCAATAAGACCCAAATCCCAAACATTATTGAGAGGATGGGGGAGATCCCTGCCTAAAAACAGTTTACAGGGAGGAAAACCAGTACCTTCATGAAGTGCTGTGTTGAAGGCAAAGGATAAATCGCCCAACATTTCATCCCACAAGACATGGTGTTCCTGACAAAATGCTGACAATGCAAAACGTAGATTTCGATGGACTCTCTCACCTAAATTGGGGTAAGGATAGTAAGGGGATATGAAAACTTGCTTAACCCCATAATTGAAACACATATTTTTAAAAATTTCCGACTTAAAGGCAGTAACATTATGTGACACCAAATATTTAGGATCTCCAAACTTATGAATAGATTGTGGAACAATACCCTAATAGCACTAGCTGAGGAAGCATCCCTTACAGGTTCCAAGAATGTAAATTTAGAAAAACCATCAATTACTGTGAAAACATAACAATTTCCCATCTTAGAACGTGGCAAAGGACCAACATAATAAAGACTCTTTCCCAGGGTGCAGATTGAGGTTGAGAGGATAAACGACCAGGATGGAGACAATTCCTGGGTTTAGAAACCATACAAATGTGACAATGAAGGACCATATCTTTTATCTCACCCCTACAATTAATCCACCAATAGTCTTGCATAATTTTGTGTAGTTTTGGTGATTCCTAAATGTGCACCAGATGGTATGCAATGGAAGTATTGGAATAACATTAGAGCAATGGTCTTCACTAACGAAGAATAAGTTACGTGCAATCAAAGAAACCGATGTTTCTTCCTTCTCTAATGAAATGGGAGCTGGCAGGGTGGAGAGATACTGCATCTGGAACTTTTCCTTGGTCTTTTTTCTGGACCAAGGCACGGCGCCATCCTTCTTCCGCTGCTTTCCTTAGTAGAGGCACTGTTTTCCTTCGATGTGTCTGTGGGAGGATGAGGGTCTCTGCTGCTGGCGATGGATGCTGGATTCTGAGAGAGGCTTCCTGCCTGGCATCGCTCCATTCCCATGATGCTGCGGAGGGTGCGGGTTGCCTTCCGCACTCTTGTCCAGAAGGATGCTGCATCTCCAACGTAAGCTCCGAAGCGATTCTCCATGGAGCCTGAGAGGTATTCCATGAGGGCAGTATTTGTTGGGATCTGGGTTCTCCTTCCAATTTTTTGTGGAGTCTATCTCTCAACGACTCCCAAGCAATTCCTTTCATTAAGGGATCTGCACACGTCAGCATTTGAAATCCATGTGTGGCGGTCAGGATATCCTTCAGGACTGAGGGTGGGAAGAGGCCTCCTCCACCAAGATGGGGAGGTAGGTGCAGTGATTCTCTGCTTGACCTTTGAGGAAGCCACATCCAACTGCGGCCCACTGCATTAAGTTGTTTCTCCAATTCATTAAGGGCTCCTTTTGGAAAATCTGATATCCTCATAGGATATTCTAGTTTTGGCAGGAGAAATGTTCTTGTGGCATCTAATTTCTGCCATGGGGCGAGATTGCTATTGTTGATCGCTCTTATTTCTTCCTTAAGGGTAGCAATGGTTTCAGTGGGCGTGGCAGTTACATGCCACCCTAGTGGGGCTCCAAGGTATTTATACGACTCTCCTTCCTTAAGGGTCCTCATTGCTCTTCCTTGGATGTCGAAGGAGGAGAGTAGCAGCTGGCGATGCCCCTTGGTGCAATCAAGGAGGAGGGATGCGCATTTCCTTGGCTTGAATCTGAGGCCGCTCCAGGTTGCTGCCATGCTTACAGTGTGAAGGACTTGGTGTAGTTCTCCTGCACTTTTGGCGATCAATACTATATCATCAGCGTAGGCTAATGTGACAAGTTTTTCCTTCCCTAGCTGGTAACCAGCAGTCACCCTTTTGCTGAGAGCAGTCCTCAGAACCTTGGGGTTCTTCTGTCAGAAAGAATAGGAGGGAGGAAGTAGTTTTAACTCGTTCAAGAATTGGACATAGTGCACTGACGCACTCATACCTTTTTACAATTCCCCGTATACCTCCCCACTGTGACAAGTGTAACACCCAACTCTCTATATGTCACATCCTCACTGAGTGCAGGATCTATTCTAGTGAACAGGAGAGGTGTTTGGGAGCAAGCACACTGAAGGATGTCATTGCAGATGATCATGGCAAGGCAGACAAAGTTATTTCTTNCTTACAAAAGATAAAAATTCGCAAAATTGCAAATATGCCGATGTTTTGAAAAAAAAATCAATTTTTTCTTATAAACAATTGCGTATAACTATTTTTTACTTCGGAAGACAAAATATTTGAGAGGTTTGTGCAAAGGCCAATTAGTTAGAGAATATTCTCCCAAAGTTTCATCCAAATCGAACGAGTAGTTTTTGAGTAATCCTTCCCGGCGCGCAAAATTTAGCGTTACGAGAAAAACGCGTTTAAAGTTTCGGTAACCAAAAGATAGTTAAAAAATCGTAATTTATTCAAACTTACAGCAATTTTGGCCTAGTCTGCGATTCCTGCGCCGTAAAATAAGTCTTCCTCCTCCTGAAAATTATCTAATAATTCCAATTTTTCCAGTTTTCGAGTACTTCTAGCCTCTTTGGTACGTTCGAAACTTCTTCGTTCTTGGCGGTTGATTCGTTGGTTATCATGTACGTTCGCAAACTTATTGCTTTGCTGGCCGATTATTATTCCCATATCTTGCATACAATGAAGAACGAACTTGTAGCCTTCGTTGAATATTCCAGCGGCTAAATAAGCGGACATTTCAATAATTTTTATGCCGCAATTCAAATGCTTAGGGACCAAACGCCAAATGGTGGCATTGAAGCTCTCATTGGCATTTTGAGAGTGGCCACCTAAGCATCGTTCAAGGAGATCATCTCGAGACAAGTCTTCATAAATCGGAAGAATACACTTCTGCACTTCAGGGTTGAGAGGTGGAGGATGCTCGAAATTCTCTCCCAGAGCTTGAGCGACTTGCCACTTACACCAAGAGTCGGCGCCCGGAGGACAGTTGTGGTGACGAGGCTTCTCATTAGTCGATGACAAATGATAATAAGTTGCCAATATTCCTCTTTTCATATTTTCCACAGACTCGCAATTTCGGCGAATTGCAAGTCCGTAATATTTTGTCAATTTCTTTATAAGAACGTCAGTCAATTTTCCTTTACCACCTATCTTCGCTGTCTTTTTCACGTTGCGCAACCGAGTTCCCATACGTTTCTCGACGTGACCGACGCACTCACTCTTCTGAATTTTAAATTGTTCTCCATACGGCTCAACATCTAACAGAGCTTTGAATGTCTTTGTGTCGCCATCACCCACATAAGTGCTATAACGAACTCCGTGGAACTCTTCGGAACGAAGAAACATTTCTTTTACGGCGTCCACCTCCATTCTTATAATATGTACATGTTTGGCAGTCCTTCCTTCCTTTTACAATTATATCAACGACTTTCCCTGAATAGTATCCTATGAGTGTCGCAACACCATAGAGAGAAGAGTACCCTTTTTCCAACTCCCGTCTCCCGAAACTATTAGATTCAGTAAAGGCTTATTATTTTCCTCGTTATGAATCTTTTCTTCATCTACGGCCTTCTCACAAGAATACTTAAATAACTTTTCAACAGAATTATGCATGTGCTTAACGACACCTTCGTAAGCCTTCTGGCTCAATCCAAAGCCAAACTCCATCATGCCGCAGAACAAATTTATGCCTTCACGAGAAACACCGAGGAGACGCATCGAGAACACAATACGGCGATTTATTTCGTAACCGTTGTTTACAAATGGTCCAGACTTGATCAAGAGAGTGCCACACAAACACTTCACGGATATCTTAAAACCCAAGCCGCGGTTATTCACTTCACCGAAGGTTTGTTTCTGTTTGCATTTTCGACATACAGAAATGTCAGAGAGAGCGGAAAAAACACTAAAAAATTCAATAATCCTGTAGCAGTGTGTCAAATTGACAACTATGTCATCAGCTGCAGTCTTGATTTTTCTGGCAGAAACATTGGCTCCTTCGCTTGTTCCAGCTTCTGCGGCGTGCTCCGATGTCTCCGTCACATCATCGACGCTGGACTCAGCATCCAACACGTTGAATTGATTGCCCTGATACTTGCGTTTCCGCGGCTTACTTGGACGAAAGTTAGGATTGTGCCGAGGCACTTTCCAAATAATTTTCATCCTTTTCCGTAAGATTTTACTCTACTCAATGCACAATGATACAACTGCTTTTCTCAAGAGACGCTCCTGAACTGATGCGTCTATTCCAGAAATCTACCGTTAAACCCACAAAAGCAATGGAACTGCCACTTTCCCTTCCCTTAACCCTTATTTAAGACGTTGTGAATACATGTGGCCAGACCTAAAGACAATAGGGTCCATTACAGAAGGGACACAAGGGTCCAAAAGCTGCACGCCCGCCTCATTCTATATACCTGCGCTCTCCCCTGTGTTTCACTTTTCGGCAAAAATAACGTAGAAGGACTTCTCAAATCGGTTTCTACTATCATTTTTCACACAGTATTTCCTATAAATTTAGGCAAGGAAATAAAACGGAAAAAAATTTCGGTCTACATGAGTTTTCAGGTTTCCCCCCTTAAGTTTTGTGACTTACTCATTGACCATCTTCTCTGCAATTGCAGCTAAACGACCTAAAATGTCAGCCAATGTCGCTGCATTGCATTCGGCAGCATCAGCTCTTCGTTCAGCTGCTACTGCCAATCTATCCTCCACTGAGGCATAAACTGAAATGCATGTTTTTAATGAGACATTAGATGCAACAAAAAGAGGTCAAGTTATCTGTGTATGATTATCACAGGGATATAATTTTTATCTTAAACTTATGTCAATTACTTTCATGCAGTTAACAACAAGAACACTTACCATCATCTCTCCTTTGCTTCCTCTTCCTTCCTCACACTTCCAGTTTTGATGATTGGGATGGGAGTGGGACTGGGTTGATGGGATGTTGAAGGGGTTTCAAAGGTGGAATGGGAGATGTGGAATGGATAGGAGAGCTGTATGGAAGGGGAGAAATTGATACAGTTAGCATTTCTGGCATCCTCTGAAAGAGGAATCCCATATTAGATACCTCTATTAGACATTATATTGTATGATGAAATTACTAAGACTCAAATTACACCATAAACTTTTCATCGTAATTATAATCTATTACACCAAGCTTGTATGATGCATTATGCATACTATTGTTTACACAATATCAATTTGCTCACTAATACAAAATCCAATTTCTACATAAAGATATACATGAAGTACTAAAAAATTTTTTTATACATATAGGGTCTCCGGGATACCCTGTACCCCCACAGAAGCTGTGGCTCCCATCACCTGCAGCAGTCTCTCCTCCACTTCCATGAGTGGAGGCAGAGGAGGCCCTGCTCCTGTCCCCTGGGCATACCTCCTAAGCCTCTGCCCCTTCAACTTTATATCTGACTTCCAATCCTGCCATGACTGAGGATAAACATTATATATAGATATTCTTGTAAAACAGCTATGTAATCATGACACCTCATTAAAAGGGAAAGTTTTACTTTTATCCACTTCTCACTTGATTTTCTTGCCCCTGTGGAGCAAGCATTTAGTTTGCTGGACAATTCTGCCCAGAGTTTCTTCCTTTTGGCAGCACCCTGCAGCCCACAGAATTTATTTTGGGCCATGCCAGGGTGCTCCTCCATAAACTGGAGCATGAGTAATCTCTGATTAACTCTGAACAACGATGATACCCATGCCGTACTTCTCTTTTCCCGTTATCCCTAGCTGTTTGTTAGGGAACTAGATTAAGGAGAGTTGTCTGCTACACTCTACCCTTGCTGACATGGCCACTCATCCACGAGGGGCCTAGCACTACAACTCGTAATCATTGAACCTAACAGGTTGACTGATAACCCACTGAGGCCTTGCTCTGCTCCTGTCATCAGATCCTTCTGATTGGTCCGCCGGGTTACCACCACTACAGGCCTCCACCACACTGCTCTCTTCCACATTGTCATCACTTGTATGACCATCGTATGGGCTTGAACTGCCATCCTCTGTGTTTGTATCACCGCTGTAATAGCCCTCAATATACAACTTCATCCCCTCAGTGTGGATTCCTCCACGTGGTGAGGGGGGGACACAGGGAGGGCTCTCATGCTTCATTACATCTTTTACCATCATCAATCACCCCATCACTTTCTTCTTCTCCTAGATCGGAGGCCAGGAGAAGCCTCCTCCTGGTCAACCGGCTGCTTGCGGCTGGGGAGTTGGGAGGCTCCTTTCGAGCGTACGCCAGTTCAGGGCCACAAGAACCGCATTAGTCTTGCGTGGACAGTGGCCACTGTGCTATATCCCTGAGGATGCCCTGGCACTGAAGTTCAGTGTCCCTTGTTGGGCTCCATGGTGGGTGCCTCAGGGATGAAATATATGAAAATCTTATGGATAATCAAAATTTCAATCCCCAAAGTAAAAAGCAATGGAAAATGGAAATGTAAAGGCAAAGAGGATTTCTTTGTTATATCAAGCATAGTTGAAGGAGGTCTGAAAAAACTGTCACCTTTTTTGTTACACAGGGTGCTAAGGTTTCTGCTTGGAGAGGTAACCTCAGCCAAGTGTCTGAGAAATGGGTCACTGCTGATGGAGGTGAATGATGACAAGCAGGCCTCAAAAATAAAGACTGCTACCATGTTTCATGATGTGGCCATAAGAGTAGAGGCACACAGAACTTTAAATTATATGGAAGGCGTAGTTTTTAGCTACGACCTTGTTGATATGACAGAGGCAGAGTTACTGGAGGAGCTGGAGGATCAAGGGGTTGTTGGGGTACGGCGCATTAAATCTCGCCGGGATGATATTCTTGTAGATACCCCAAACATAGTACTCAAATTTGCAAAAAGTGAATTACCTACGAAAGTCGCTGCTGGTTACTTGTATTTTGCTGTAAGACCATATATCCCAAACCCTATGAGATGCTTTAGATGCCAAAGGTTTGGCCATACCTCCTCCCGCTGTACAGAGGAAGAGAGGTGCGGACGCTGTTGGCAGAATAAGCATGAAGGGCAATGCACAACCGCAGCCAGGTGCATCAATTGCAGAGGAGATCACCCTGCATGGTTTAATACATTTTTAAACCTCCGTGACTCACACCCTATTTACGAACATGAGAGCTCGCATGGGGTGTTTCTGACACCCCACTCGTTTTATTTTTTTGCTGTCTTCAATTGTATAATCCTCTTTTGCTACAATTTTTTCTATTTTTCAATACTTTCGTAACTTCTGCCAATATTTCTTAGTTAGATATGAAAAATAATCACATAAGAGTAACTTGATGTACTTTTGTGAATTTTCATAAGGATTTGATATACTAAAGAACTGGTCGTTGATATAGTTAGTACAAAATTTCAACATATTGGCTGTAATCTAATTAAAGCTATAATAATTTTGTTCATTTAACTTTACAAATTACATTATCTGGCTAAATAAATTAATACGTTACTTGATTTCATTATTATCTACGTATCAATTTTTGATTATTTGAATGAACAACCGGCTTTGAGACTTGCGATTTGCCTTCTTTAATTGCGGTATGGATTAACCCCATAATTGAAACACATATTTTTAAAAATTTCCGACTTAAAGGCAGTAGCATTATCTGACACCAAATATTTAGGATATCCAAATTTATGAAATAGATTGTGGAACAATACCCTAATAGCACTAGCTGAGGAAGCATCCCTAACAGGTTCCAAGAATGTAAATTTAGAAAAACCATCAATTACCGTGAAAACATAACAATTTCCCATCTTAGAACGTGGCAAAGGACCAACATAATCAATAAAGACTTTCCCAGGGTGCAGATTGAGGTTGAGAGGATAAACGACCAGGAGGGAGACAATTCCTGGCTTTAGAAACTTGACAAATGTGACATCGCCAAGCTAAGTTTTCTCATTGTCTGGTCTTGATGCCACTTCACCTCCAGAGGAGGTATTATGGAGTTTGCTGGTTTGTTGATTTTAGGTGACAAACACTAATATTCCAGCTAGTGCATTTTTTTTTGTAGTTACGAGTTATTTCATCGTCGCCTAAGAAACTGCCATTTGTAGGGCCAAATGTTTTTATGCAGAATGGTGTATGTTTGTTTTAGGTGTGTAAAAATGATTGCATTGATGGGAAAAGCAGCGGGGAGATGAGAAGAATAGACGTTGTGTGCGCAGTACGTTGACCCTTTAGTGTAACGAGTGTATTTTGGGTTGTCGTTTTTTTTTTCGTGATGTTTTAATTAGTTCGATTTTTTTGTATAAAATTTATTTTTGAGTGTTGGTGGTGCAGAGTTCTTCATTGTTGTTGTTGTATGTTATTGTTGTCGAGGTGTGGAGAGCAGGGATTACAACTTTACACTTCTTCGACTTTGGAGGCTTCTAACAAAGAATATCATTTTTCAATTTATAAACATTCCCTTCAATAACCAATTCCCTATTCTTTGACGTGGAAGTTTTAAAGAACAACTGTCCCAAAGCTGGATCATTCTTCTGATGTTCCCTAATATCCACAAAAGATAGAGGAATATTATGTAGAAAACATGTAGTACCCTGAGCAATATGCAATTGATGAGGAATAACAACTCTTGACAAGTAATCAGCTGGTTTATTATTGTTGCCCCTAACATGATGTATAATGTATTTGAAAGTTGACAATTTCAGTACCATTCTGCCTATTTTTCCCGGAAACCTAGGGGAAGATTAGTAGCATGAGAAATTACATCAGAATTACCACCAGCCAAATTAGCCAGCATTGGACCAGTCAATGGGACCTGGTCCATTCGACTACTATCAGCCTCTGATGAACTACGAGGGTCGTTCAATAATTAATGCCCCATATTTTTTTCTCAGAAACTATTTATTTAAAAGTGTTAAATTTTGGTGACAATATAGCTACATGTTTCTTCTACACGTACTATTTTTCAACATAGTCTCCATCAACTTGTATGGTCTTACGCCAGCGTGAAACAAGTGCCTGTATTCCCTGCCGGTACCAACTCTGGTCCTGTGCGCGAAGCCATGTTTTCACCGCTTGAATTACGCTCTCATCATCATCGAAGTGTCTTCCACGCAAACCGTCTTTAAGAGGTCCGAAGAGATGGAAGTCTGAGGGTGCCAGATCTGGGCTGTATGGTGGATGGGGCAATGTTGTCCAACCCAATTTGGTGAGGTGTTCCCGGGTTCTGAGACTTGTGTGAGGGCGTGCATTATCGTGCAGGATCAAGATTTCAGCCGGATTCTTGTCATGCCTAACACGCCGGAAACGATTCTTGAGTTTGTCCAAGGTCTTCACGTATGCTTCGGAATTAATGGTTGTCCCTCTTGGCATCACATCAACAAGAATGACCCCTTCACTGTCCCAAAAAACAGTAATCATGATTTTTCCAGCAGAGGGAGTTGTCTTGAATTTTTTCGTTCTTGGTGACTGAGGATGGTGCCATTCCATTGACTGTCTTTTGGTTTCCGGCTCAAAGTGGTGCACCCAGGTTTCATCACCCGTCACAATCCGGGACAGAAACGCTTCCCCCTCAGCATCAAACCTCTCCAACAAATCAGATGACATGGTTGTTCTTTGCATCCTGTGTTCTGCTGTGAGACTTCTTGGGACCCATTTTGCGCAAACTTTTGAATATCCGAGAGTCTCGATCATTGCACACACACTTCCACTGCTGACTGACAGCTGTGACGCCAATTGTTGCACTGTGATGCGGCAGTCCAATTCAATAATGACATCCATGCGCCTCACCATGTCTGGAGTGATGGCACTGACAGGACGCCCGGAACGTGGCTGATCTTGGAGTTGAGTTGTTGGACTTTCTGACGCCTTAACTCTCTTTGCCCACCTCCCGACAGTGCTCCTATCGACAGCACAATCTCCATACACTGCACACAAACGTTTATGGATATTTCCCACAGTTTCTTTCTCTGCAATAAAGAACTCAATCACTGCTCTCTGTTTGTAACGTGGATCACTAACAGACGCCATTTTAAAAATTCACTACAGCTGTGCCATCTGTTGGAATGATTTGAAACTTCATCCACTTGGAGGAGAAACACTGAACTTAAAGTACCTAGAAGTACAACTTTCAGTTTTTGCTCATTGTGGAGAAAAGAAATATGGGGCATTACTTAACGACCCTCGTATGACTGGGTTGGCCATATGCCTCCACTGGCTGTGTCAAGTCGACATAACGTAATTTGAGGCTGGTAGACAATGCAAACAAAAAATATTCAATTGCCAATATCATTTTGGTTTTCACCATGAAATCTCTTCCCAAAAGTAAAGGCACAGGCAAAGGAGATAAGTAAAATTGATGGCTCCATGACATTGTATGAATTTTAACATTTAATTTAGCTTTATCGACCAAATGCAGTTTAACCCCACTAATGCTTTGAATTTGCAATATAATTTTTAGTTTCTTCCCGAATTGGGGATCTAACAATGAAACAGACGAACCACTGTCGACAAGGGCATAAGTACGAACACGTCTGATACATACGGAAACAAGAGGCAAGGAATTCAATACCGTAGACTCAAAATTGCCCATACAAATTTGAGGCATTTTTCTATTCACAGCCTCGTTCTGCGGCGACAAGTTGAGACATCATGCCCAAGCCGGTTACAAAAAGAACAGCTTACGCAGGAAACATCGCGGCGATTGAAATTAGAAAATGTGTGCGCATAATCAGCTGAGTCCATCAATTGCTTAGTGTCATACTTCAACAATGCATTTAATTCGTCAAGAGTTGTCGGACGAATTTGGAAAATGAAGGTGCTCCATGTCAAAGGATTTTAATCCATTTAAAATTAAAGAGAGAAATTCTTCGTCCATGTAAGAGAGTCCTAAAGCAATGACAGCATTATGAATATCATTGAGAAAATGAAGTGGCCTTTCATTAGGATATTGGAACCTCTTGACCTTGGCCGCGACTAATTTTTCGAATTGGTGTGAGCTTATTTTGTCATCCCAAAGCTGCCGAGTAATTTCTGCCCAATTTAACTGATTTCTGATTGCCGACAAGAAGGAATTCCGTAAAACCAAAGGTAACTTGCAAACTAACAGCGTCAACAGAGAATTCAAAGGCATAAGTTCCAAATTAACGACTTTGGAAGCAGAAGCGAGAAAAGCGAATAAATTTTCCGGATTTACTTCGGTCAAAGGAGTTGACCAAATCAAAATCCTTATCCGGAATAGACGAAAGCATTTTCCTTGGCTGAGAGACCGACATGCTTTCTTGCCCACACCCCAACTTCGGAAGACCTCCAACACTCCCGACCCTCGCCGGTTTGACACTCATTGCCCCAGCGTTGTCAGATTTAGCCTCCATCCTAAGACGACGAGATTGGGTAGTAGAAGCAAATTCCCTTTGATATGGGTTTAGAGGCATGACATGTACAATCTATCACAAATACCAAAGCAAGCGTAGTGTCATGTGTAACGAAAGATTCACCAAACTTCCGAACCACGAGACAAAAGATATAGAACTCAGAATGACAACTACTCAAAGAAACATATATTCGAAATATCTCAACCACAGAATTTAGACCACAAAAGTGAACAAACCACTGGCTCTGCTACCATTACTGCACCGGTCAGGGTGGATCTGGAACGTTATATTTCTGGAGAATCCACTCTGACTGTGCATTGAACTATTTTTGTGGTCTAGCAGTGGGATATCACAAGAGAGATAGACAAAACATCAAATAAATCCACCATGTAATTAACTAATAGTTTCATGCAATAATTAACATAAGTAATATCTCAAATAACAGAATATGGACAATTCAAACTGGCCCTGATAATTACACAGATTGATATTATAATATGCGATACGGTCGATAAACAAAGGTTGGAATATAAAACAACTTAACTGAACAATACAATCGCCAATAACTTGTTGGTCTTAATACAGTAGTAGTAGTATAAGTATTGCCCACAAAGACTGGGAACAAGCTACGTGCAATTAAGAAGGACACAAAACCCTGGATCTCCTCCATCAGAAATAGCAGAAGGGAAGAGATAGTGATAAGTCGATTAAGGATTGGACACTGTGCATTAACACACTCCTACCTCTTTACTACTCCTCGGATACCTCCCATATGTAATAATTGCAACTCTCCTCTCACTATAAAACACATCCTCACCGACTGCCAGATTTACACCAGCCAACGTAGAAAACACTTGGAGACAGGAACCCTGAAAGACATTCTTGCTGANTGGCATCACATCAACAAGAATGACCCCTTCACTGTCCCAAAAAACAGTAATCATGATTTTTCCAGCAGAGGGAGTTGTCTTGAATTTTTTCGTTCTTGGTGACTGAGGATGGTGCCATTCCATTGACTGTCTTTTGGTTTCCGGCTCAAAGTGGTGCACCCAGGTTTCATCACCCGTCACAATCCGGGACAGAAACGCTTCCCCCTCAGCATCAAACCTCTCCAACAAATCAGATGACATGGTTGTTCTTTGCATCCTGTGTTCTGCTGTGAGACTTCTTGGGACCCATTTTGCGCAAACTTTTGAATATCCGAGAGTCTCGATCATTGCACACACACTTCCACTGCTGACTGACAGCTGTGAGGCCAATTGTTGCACTGTGATGCGGCGGTCTGCACGAATAATGACATCCACGCGCCTCACCATGTCTGGAGTGGTGGCACTGACAGGACGCCCGGAACGTGGCTGATCTTGGAGTTGAGTTGTTGGACTTTCTGACGCCTTAACTCTCTTTGCCCACCTCCCGACAGTGCTCCTATCGACAGCACAATCTCCATACACTGCACACAAACGTTTATGGATATTTCCCACAGTTTCTTTCTCTGCAATAAAGAACTCAATCACTGCTCTCTGTTTGTAACGTGGATCACTAACAGACGCCATTTTAAAAATTCACTACAGCTGTGCCATCTGTTGGAATGATTTGAAACTTCATCCACTTGGAGGAGAAACACTGAACTTAAAGTACCTAGAAGTACAACTTTCAGTTTTTGCTCATTGTGGAGAAAAGAAATATGGGGCATTACTTAACGACCCTCGTATGACTGGGTTGGCCATATGCCTCCACTGGCTGTGTCAAGTCGACATAACGTAATTTGAGGCTGGGAGACAATGCAAACAAAAAATAATCAATTGCCAATATCATTTTGGTTTTCACCATGAAATCTCTTCCCAAAAGTAAAGGCACAGGCAAAGGAGATAAGTAAAATTGATGGCTCCATGACATTGTATGAATTTTAACATTTAATTTAGCTTTATCGACCAAATGCAGTTTAACCCCACTAATGCTTTGAATTTGCAATATAATTTTTAGTTTCTTCCCGAATTGGGGATCTAACAATGAAACAGACGAACCACTGTCGACAAGGGCATAAGTACCAACACGTCTGATACATACGGAAACAAGAGGCAAGGAATTCAATACCGTAGACTCAAAATTGCCCATACAAATTTGAGGCATTTTTCTATTCACAGCCTCGTTCTGCGGCGACAAGTTGAGACATCATGCCCAAGCCGGTTACAAAAAGAACAGCTTACGTGGGAAACATCGCGGCGATTGAAATTAGAAAATGTGTGCGCATAATCAGCTGAGTGTCATACTTCAACAATGCATTTAATACATCAAGAGTTGTCGGACGAGTTTGGAAAATGAAGGTGCTCCGTGTCAAAGGATTTAATCCATTTAAAATTAAAGAGAGAAATTCTTCGTCCATGTAAGAGAGTCCTAAAGCAATGACAGCATTACGAAAATCATTGAGAAAATGAAGTGGCCTTTCATTAGGATATTGGAACCTCTTGACCTTGGCCGCGACTAATTTTTCGAATTGGCGTGAGCTAATTTCGTCATCCCAAAGCTGCCGAGTAATTTCTGCCCAATTTAACTGATTTCTGATTGCCGACAAGAAGGAATTCCGTAAAACCAAAGGTAACTTGCAAACTAACAGCGTCAACAGAGAATTCAAAGGCACAAGTTCCAAATTAACAACTTTGGAAGCAGAAGCGAGAAAAGCGAATAAATTTTCCGGATTTACTTCGGTCAAAGGAGTTGACCAAATCAAAATCCTTATCCGGAATAGACGAAAGCATTTTCCTTGGCTGAGAGACCGACATGCTTTCTTGCCCACACCCCAACTTCGGAAGACCTCCAACACTCCCGACCCTCGCCGGTTTGACACTCATTGCCCCAGCGTTGTCAGATGTAGCCTCCATCCTAAGACGACGAGATTGGGTAGTAAAAGCAAATTCCCTTTGATATGGGTTTAGAGGCATGACATGTACAATCTATCACAAATACCAAAGCAAGCGTAGTGTCATGTGTAACGAAAGATTCACCAAACTTCCGAACCACGAGACAAAAGATATAGAACTCAGAATGACAACTACTCAAAGAAACATATATTCGAAATATCTCAACCACAGAATTTAGACCACAAAAGTGAACAAACCACTGGCTCTGCTACCATTACTGCACCGGTCAGGGTGGATCTGGAACGTTATATTTCTGGAGAATCCACTCTGACTGTGCATTGAACTATTTTTGTGGTCTAGCAGTGCGATATCACAAGAGAGATAGACAAAACATCAAATAAATCCACCATGTAATTAACTAATAGTTTCATGCAATAATTAACATAAGTAATATCTCAAATAACAGAAAATGGACAATTCAAACTGGCCCTGATAATTACACAGATTGATATTATAATATGCGATACGGTCGATAAACAAAGGTTGGAATATAAAACAACTTAACTGAACAATACAATCGCCAATAACTTGTTGGTCTTAATACAGTAGTAGTAGTATAAGTATTGCCCACAAAGACTGGAAAGAGCGCTGGTCCTCAATAACAGGGAACAAGCTACGTGCAATTAAGAAGGACACAAAACCCTGGATCTCCTCCATCAGAAATAGCAGAAGGGAAGAGATAGTGATAAGTCGATTAAGGATTGGACACTGTGCATTAACACACTCCTACCTCTTTACTACTCCTCGGATACCTCCCATATGTAATAATTGCAACTCTCCTCTCACTATAAAACACATCCTCACCGACTGCCAGATTTACACCAGCCAACGTAGAAAACACTTAGAGACAGGAACCCTGAAAGACATTCTTGCTGATGACCACAACAAAATGAACAAAATCATATCCTTCGTGAAAGAAACTAGACTCTTCCAGCAAATGTGAGAACACTACATGGCTAAGAAGATAATTTTACTCTCCTCTTCATTGGACAAATAAGGTATAAACTCAACAATTGCTAACATCTAGGATACTGAGAAGGTGCAAAATGACCTTAGCCGTCGAGGCACCTTCAAAAATTACTACTACTACTTTAGTGTGAGCAGAGAGAGGGCTTTTCGAGTTAAGAAGAGGCAGTGATTTGAATTTAGCGAACTGTGCTTTAGATAGACTATTGTTAATATGGGGAGTCCAGGATAGTTTGCTATTGATATCAACACCAAGGAATTTGACAGAAGGGGTTGTTGTTATTGGGGTGTTGTAGAGAAGGACATCTGAGGTTGTGGCTTTATTTTTGTTTATTGTTAAGGTCATATGACTGCTTTTTTGAGGATTTATGCCAGTCGCCAGCCAGCCATGCTTCCAGCTTTAAGTTGTACTTGTTTATTCTTTCAATGGCTAAATTTGGAGAGGGAGATTGCGAAGCTATTGCAAGGTCGTCTGTATAAAGGAATCTGTGAATATGGGGATCGGTAGGGAGGTCATTGATGAAGATATTAAATAGAACAGGGCTGATGATGCTTCCTTGAGGCATGCCTGCAGTAATTGGAAGTGAAGGGGAAATGTAGTTTTCGAATTTTACTTGAATAGAACGATTTTGAAGGAAATTTTGAATGATTTCACAAAGTGCGGCGGGGAAGGTGAGCGATAATAGTTTGTAGATAAGGCCTTTGTGCTATACCTTATCAAAGGCTTTGTTGATGTCATAAAAGACGGCCTGAGTTGTGTGATTTTTTAGTAGAAAGCCTTGGGTGATGAGCTCGACCAGCCGAAGAACTTGGTGGGTGGTAGAAAGATATTTAGTGAAACCCATTTGTTCGGGAATGATGATATTCTTTGAGCAGATGTGTTCATTAATTTTTGTATGAAGATTGGTTTCGAATACTTTTGATAGCGAGGATAGAAGAGTAATTGGGCGATAGTTATTAATTAGAGTCGGATCTTTTTGAGGCTTTGGAATTAGGACGACCGTACCGATTTTCTAAGCTTGGGGGAAATAATGGATTTTCAGACAGGAGTTAAACAGGTTGAGGAGAAGTTTTATGAATTTTGGTGTTTTGGAAAGTAATTTTAGGATTTTATTGGAAAAGGAGTCTGGCCCTGGTGATTTGTGGATGTTGAGATTTTTAATGATGTCAGAAATTTCGGAAGAAGAAGTGGTTAATGGGGGATCGGTAGGGTGGAAGTGCAGAAGAAAGTTGTAAGAGGTATTGATGGAAAAGTCGGAATCTGGATCGGAGCAATCATTTATCATTGTTGAAGATAGGTAATTTACGGCAAAGTTAGCTTTTGTGGAAGGGTCGGAGTTGAGTTTAATATCGATGAGAAGAGGTTGAGTAAAAGCGGTGGGTTTTTGTTAGGTATTTAGAGATGCGCCAGAGTGAATTATCATTGAAGGATAGGGTACAGACAAAGGAGTTCCATTTTGAAGAAAGAAATGTTTTGATTTTACTCTGAATATGTTTTCTTATATTGTTTAGTGCTATTTTGTCTTCTGGGAGTTTTTAGCGTGAATATTGACGTCTGAGTCGGTTTCGACAGGTAATTAATCGTTGGATATTAGAAAGAAGAGGAGTATGCTGAGGAGGTTTTGCTGGGCGAAGAGTAGTAGCAGAGGTTTTAGCGGATAAGATTAAATCATTAAGAAGTGATATCTGCAAGTCAATGTTTTCGGAAGTAGGAGGGTCGTCGACTAAAGGGTAATATTCTATTTTTTCATTGATGATTTTTAAAAATTTATCCCAGTTAATGGTTTGTATGAGCGGTTGGGAGGAAGGAGAAGGTGTGCCTGAAAGAGTGCAAGTGATGGGAAAGTGGTTAGAGTTGAGTTTGCGGTGGACGAGAGGTGAGTATAAATTGGAAGAGAAGTTGGAAATGATGAGATGAAGGACATCAGCTGATCGATCATTATCGAAAGTTGGTGCGAATGGAGAGAGAAGGTCTAAGTTCGATGATTGCAAATGTTTGAACAAAGTTTGGCCGTTGATGTTAGTTTTGATGGATCCCCAGGTAGGATGAGTGCTGTTCCAGTCGCCAATGAAAACTGCTGGTTTCGGGTAGGAAGAAAGGTATGATAGATCATTGGAGGAAAGACGGCGATGTTTTACGTAAATAGAATAAAGATGAACGGGGAGATTATTTACAATGATTTCAATGCCTAAAAGGTCAATTCCATTAAGCTTGGGGATAGGAAGATTGGTAAATTTGACAGATTGATGGACGAAAATTGCGAGACCGTTGGAACTTGAGCCTTTATCTAGTCGGATGATGTGGTAATTGGGGGCAAATATTCTTTGTAGAGGATTTAATTTGGTTTCCTGCAGGAATGCAATGTGAATGTTGAGGTCTTTGCAGAAGTTGGTAAATTCAAGTATTTTAGGTTTGATGCTTCGGGAATTCCATGATACGAGGTTAAGTGAAGAAGCCATTGATGATTTTAAATGCTTCTGTAAAGAAGGTAAATATTTTATCTTTCAACGTTGGTGCAGCAAAAATATTTTGTAGAGAGGTGATGATATTCTGAACGAGTTGATGATACTGAGATGAAGAGTTGGATTGTGAGTTGGAAGGTGAAGAAGGAGAGGTGTTGGGTGGTTGAGAAGTAGGTTGGTTTAAAGTATTAGATTTTCGAACAGCAGAAGCATAGGAAGAGGAAGGTAGATTAGGAAAAGATTGCTGAGAATTCAATACAGGTGCAGGTTGGTCATATTCTAACATACGATTATCTTTAGTTCTAGTGACAATGGTTTTTTGAAGTTCTTTAAATTTAGGGCAGCCTTTGTAAGTTGAAGAGTGGTTACCTTTGCAATGGATGCAGACAGGATTGATATTGGATGAAGAAGAACAATTTTTTAACGCGTGTGGACCACCACAAAGGGAGCATTTAGGAGAAACATGGCAAAAGTTGCGCGTGTGGCCGAATTCAAGACAGTTGAAGCATTGGGTAGGTTCTAAAGACTTGGTAAAAGGCTTGATTTCAATTGATACGTCGGACAGTTCTTTTAGTGATTTAAATTTATCAAAGTCGTTAATTGGAGATAAGGTGATTTTGAAAACTGGGATTTGCCGCCTATTGCCATGAGTTTTACCTTCTGCGATTTCTTCGGAAGTGGGTTTAGTCGTAAACATCGGTATAAGAGAAACAACATCGAATCCTAGGGAAGCTAATTCGTCATTTATATCGTCAATGTTAACGTTAGTTGGTAAATGCTTGATTATAAAATCTACGTTCCTTTTTTCAGGCACTTGGTACGTGAAAAATTCAACCCCCTCTTCTTTTTTTTAAATCGTAAGCAATTCGGTAATCAGATATAGATGTACATTTTATCAGAATAATGTCAGAGCTTACAAGATTGCATACAGGCGGATATTGTGTAAGTTGCTTCAATTGTCTGACAACTATCTGCCAATCTGAAAATAATTTCATTTTTAAGGAATTTTGGGTTTGGATGGGGTAGGAGTGGGATTAGGAGTAGCTGAATCATTGGAGATTCGTTAGAAAGAGGAATTTGAGATAGGAATAGGGTTTGGTTGAGGAGTTTGGCGGGGAGTAAACCTGCGTTTCGTCGCCACTGACTGAAACTGAGAAGAGTTGGGACGTTTGGAAGGAGAAGGTAGGGAAGCACCCGAGTTACTCACCTCTGGCTGCTCAGCTGATAGTAGTGCCGTAATTGGTGTTACTGCGGCCCTCAGGACATCAGGTGGGAGGTCGTCCTTCACCTTCTGGAGCAGCTCGTATGCGTCTTGTGCTTTGAAGAGGATATGGGAAAGGGCGATGCCGTCTGCTTGTCCAGGCGGTGTGGCAGGTGGCGGGTCGTTTACNTTTGAGCAGATGTGTTCATTAATTTTTGTATGAAGATTGGTTTCGAATACTTTTGATAGCGAGGATAGAAGAGTAATTGGGCGATAGTTATTAATTAGAGTCGGATCTTTTTGAGGCTTTGGAATTAGGACGACCGTACCGATTTTCCAAGCTTGGGGGAAATAATGGATTTTCAGACAGGAGTTAAACAGGTTGAGGAGAAGTTTTATGAATTTTGGTGTTTTGGAAAGTAATTTTAGGATTTTATTGGAAAAGGAGTCTGGCCCTGGTGATTTGTGGATGTTGAGACTTTTAATGATGCTAGAGATTTCGGAAGAAGAAGTGGTCGGTCGGATGAAAGTGCAAAAGAAAGTTATAAGAGGTATTGATGGAAAAATCGGAGTCTGGATTGGAACAATCGTTTATCATTGTTGATGATAGGTAATTTACGGCAAAGTTGGCTTTTGAGGAAGGGTCGGAGTTGAGTTTATTATCAATAAGAAGAGGTTGAGTAAAAGAGGTGGTTTTTACTAGGGATTTCAAAATGCGCCAGAGTGAATTATCATTGAAGGAAAGGGTACTGACAAAGGAGTTCCATTTTGAAGAAAGAAAGATTTTAATTTTGCTCTGAATAGTTTTTCTTAGATTTTTTAATGCTAATTTTTCTTCTGGAAGTTTGTAACGTCAATATTGACATCTGAGTCGGTTTCGACAGGTGATTAGTCTTTGGATATTGGAAGGAAGAGGAGTATGCTGTGGAGGTTTTCCTGGGCGTAAAGCAGAAGCTGTGGTTTTGGCGGAAGAGATTAAATCATTAAGGAGAGATATCTGGAAGTCGATGGTTTCAGAGGTCGTAGGATCATCGAGTAAAGGATAATATTCTATCTTTTCATTGGTGATTTTTAAGAATTTTTTCCAGTCGATGGTGGGTATGAGTGGTCTTGAAGCATGAGAAGGTGAGCCTGAGAGAGTGCAAATGATGGGGAAGTGATCAGAACTGAGTTTGTGGTGGACGAGAGGTGAAGATAAGTTGGAAGAAGTAGTAGAAATGATAAGATCAAGAACATCTGCTGATTTGCCATTATCAAATGAGGGTGAGAACGGAGAAAGAAGATTTAAGTTAGAAGATTGCAGATATTTGAACAGGGTTTGGCCGTTGAGGTTGGTTTTGATGGAGCCCCAGGTAGGATGTTTGNTTCAAGTCGGAACCGGTAAGAAACGACAAATGTTGTGAAAATCATAAGCGTTATCATTGATAAAAGCAATAATATTTTGACATGCGTGAAATTATTAGTTGAGCTACCGTGGAAGAAAGGGAACTATGGTAAATATTGCGAATAGGGTCGGAGGCCTTTTTTTTTCACCCACTTGAAGTGCTCGTATCAGGACGAAATTTTAACCACAACCGAAGTGAACCTTGCGCATTTAAGTAATAGTTTTGGTTTACAAATACCTTGCAAACAGCGGAAATGACAGCGATTTTAAGTCGACTATACCGATTTTCGTTGACGCCATGATGGATTTGCTTCTAATTCTTGAGTTTGCTCACCAGATGCCACAGCAATCGAGGAGTGGCTACTCTTCGCGGTTTCAGTGATTTTTCAGTGATGAACACATGGGAAGAAATAACTTTCTGTAACGCTCTGTGGACAATTTTTTCCTCTCTAACGT
>KZ309029.1:65037-95226 GCA_000376725.2 Ladona fulva
CATATATATATAATATTTTCGTTTTTACATTTTCGTTAATACCCTGCGAGCTTCCATATGGCGTGCGTCAGGGGTGTGAAAATATACGGAATTCTCAAACTGGGAATCCAATAGGGGATCCCCGAATTGGGGTTCCTTATTTACCTTGAGCTTTCCATTGTACCATATACCTCCAGGAAAAATACTTCGTATATAGTAATAAGTTCTCGCTATAATAATCCCTTTAAAGTTTGATCTCGTAATTTACCTTCATTGAGAACGGAAATCACGATATCACGTATTTCTTAATGTCAACATGCACTCAAAAATTCAGGAACAGCTTGTGTCTATATTAGGTTCTTCTATCCCTAAGAGATTCCCAGTCGAGGGTTTGATCATCTCTGATACACTGATATCGAATCTGTATTCTCCCTCAAAGAAGTAGCTACTCTACGTTGTACGCGCTATAGCTCGAAAACAAAACCCGTCTCGTGTGAATTCCAAATTGACCGATAATATTAAAGCAATAGACGAACGAGCGAACAATAAGCCATCTCTTTGATACAATATTGACTACCCCTGAGTACGTAGTTAGACATCCTTAGAATACTATCAGTTGAACCCACTACATTTTGAATATGCATTTTTAAGAGATAACTTACTGCTGAAAAGGGCCCCTAATTATTCACATAGCGTATGGCAGGTTCTAAACTTGTGGTAGGTCTAAGTGGTGTAAAAATAGAGCGTTATTCTCATTCCACCATTGCGTCTTTAACCCTTTTCCAATATGAAAACTCAAACACGCCTGTCCCTAAATTTCTTTCGGAACACATGGGCATCTTCGTGAGTTTCTTACTTTAGTCTTCGACTGTTCTTGCCCTTCAGTTTTCTTACCAGATGAAATAGTGATCAATTTAGGTTTTGCATACGATTGAGAAGGTATTACTTTTGTCGTGCGTTGATTAACAGCAAGAAAGAAGCTTTCCTATTATTAGTGTTTTCGTGACTTTGATGAAAAATTAGTACCCTTACCTAAGAATAAAAAAGAATTTTGAAAAAGATGTAAATTTTATTGTGATATGGAAGTGTAAATTGTGTAAATATGTAATTTAAATTTAGATTTAATGATATGTAAAGGGTGTACTGTGTAACATGTTTTAGAGATTGTCTATTGTGTATTGTACATATTTTTAAATAAGTGTATTATATTATTTGATTAGCTGATTATATATTATTTGATTAAATACTGTTCACTTCCACTCAAAAAAACTTCATCTTTTCTCGCCTATGAAATCAAGTAAGAAATATAATTAGGAGAGTATTCTATATGGTAAGGAAAATAATTTGGGATCAGACGAAACTCAAATACCTCTGTATATTATTTTTTGTATGTTTTCTAGAGATAAAATTCGCATTTAATGTGGTCTTCCCCGAGGCTAACCGTGGATGGAGAATATTCAGCAACATTGCACCACCCTACCGCGTTTCCTGTGCACGCTTCTCCATACTGAAAAAATCTCGGTTCTCCTCATGAGAACACCTGATTCTGCAGTTGCGGGGAAATGATGCAAAATGTGTGAACAGAGGTCCACTTCCTTACAATACATACGATATATTATTCGCAACTTTTTATAAATATTACCACCATCCTTTCGCTATGTCTCCCTAAAACTAATATTAAGGAATAAATATACTACGCGTATTCACCTTTAACTCTCACCTCTTAAGAGGTGAGAGTTAAAGGTGAAATATAAATAACGTTGAAATCATAAGAGCATTGTGAAAATCATTATTTTTCTACGTGTTTATACGTACGTATCATTGCAGTCCAATGACAGTCATGTTCGTACTTTGCCTTAAAGACTTGTGTAACTACAGAAAAACACATGCGCTACTAAAAAATATCTACTTCTTATCTACAAGGAAAAGCAACATGGTTGTGGTAAGATATCAGAGTTCGAGGAAAGCATAAATTAGCCGTAATTTGCTAGGAAACCAACCGTTAAAAAATCACAACCAGCAGGGTTTAGTGTTCTTAGTGGTCGCCCTTTACAAGTACTGTTATCATTACGTATTTCGGCAACTATGTTACCATCTTAAGTATACCCAAGTACCTCACCATCAATCCAAGTACCTGACCATCAATCCAAGTACCTCATCTTATTTTCAATGATATAACCTAATCGCCGATAAAGAAGCATGCTGAAATGTGATATTAAAGTTGTTGACTTCCCTTTTATCTTTGTGGACACCCTATTTGCTCGAGGAGACCTAATTATTTAACCCTGTCAGTGCGTTTGTCGACTATTGTCGACAATTAATTTTCCTCTTGACTGCGTTTGTCGACCTTTATTAGTTTAAAGAGAATTTGTTTAAACACTTCGTCCAACAACAATATTCTGAGTCTAAATGCAATAGCACTAATTTCTCTCCGATTTTTGAACGAATTCTGCTCAAAAATGAATCTTTTTACACTTTTGCTATAGAATTACACAAAAAGAAAGAGCAAATATCTTTTTTCTAGCCAAGCGCACTTCACTAAAAGTTTTAAAGGAAAATAATCGCCAGAGAGAAATTTCTAACAGCGCCTAAGCCGAGATGAGGTCCTCTCGAACCAGTGAAAGTGATGCAATAAATCTCGCTATCTTCATTTTCCTTTCGTGTTCCCTACATATTTTACCGTTGCACACTCAATGGATCCCACCAAAGTATTACGTTCACCTAAGTACGACGTAAGCAATAGCAAAAGAGCTACAGTGGAGAAGAAAGCCGACGATGCTGCGTGGACAAAATGCTTCATATCCCTTGAGATGGATAAGCATGAGAGATATCGAAGAAGTGTTTAGAATATCCATGACTAGAAGTCCAGAACCAATTAATTGTGATTCAAAGTGGGATGAGAGTGCGGCAGCTTACATTGCAACTAAGCACTCAGCAACGCATCAACACCAGATACGCCACGGCAGAAAAATAAACATCCAGTATTTTTCCAATCAAAAATCCTTACACATATTGCATTGCAATAAAAGACAAACGGGAAGCTCCGAATTACCGATTTATGGGTGCAATGTCATTGAGAATTTTCAACTGTGATAAAGAAGTAACACAAATACTGAAAATATGTTTATGAAGGCAATGTGAGGAAGAGGGAAGAGAGAGCCGAAGCACAAAAATAGCCGGACGATAGATCGACCCGTGGCATTTTTCACACATACCTCATGGTATGGGTCTAAAAGGGATATCTCTCTCTATTTTTTCAAAGAAGTCGCTTATTTTTGGGATTAGAAGTTCTTGGTGTGCTTCCAACTATTTCGAAAGTAAAATCTTATCGAATATACATCGTTATTCCAGTATAAACGTAAGAAAATTCGAAAGGTAGGTAATAATTTTAATAAAACAGCATATCATCGAATGGTACTGAATACTGTAGAATATTCGTTTATTATTATGAATTATTATTATCACCCAGAAATAAGCAAGAAAAAGAAGATAGTGGAAGCAGAAACAAACGCAATTTTCCCAGAATCTGATTCTGAATATGGATCCGACTTCGACGATAATGAACCAGCAGGATCGTCTGAAGACGACGAAGAAAAAAGCGAAGAGATTTCATCCTGCGGCGAGTCCAGGAACAGGGATACGTCTAGAATAGATTTCCATTCCTGACTTCGAGGGAAAACACAGTGTCATTGGCTTAGAAAACTTAGCTCCATTTGAGTGTCTTTTAAAGTTTTTTCCCAAGAAAATTTTTGAAATTACTGCCAAATAAATAAATAGATCTGCAAAGGTAGGATTACTGAGATGGGATCCCTTTCCCAAGATCGAGGTTTTTGCAATGGAAAGATGTTTCGGCAGATGAGATTCAACCTGTCGTAGCTGTTGAAATTGGTACGTGGTAGAGCATAAACCGTTACTTGCATTCTACTTTCAAGAATCGTTTTGACTCTTCCAGACACCAGGATTTTATGAATTAGTTACTTTAGGTATTTCAAACATTAAATGAAGATTTTTATCAGAGGCAAAAGAATCATAATAAAGACATTAGTTTCTTAGAATCTCAGCTAAATTGGAATTAGGAATGGAATGGAGTTGCTCAGACAGTTTTTTATCAGAATATACTTTTAATTGAAAGCTCGAGAATTCTTTTCACCGCTTATATCCTCCCCACTCCGCTAAACTTTTGCAGTACAAATTAATGAAAGGGATGCATAAAAACAGGGGCGCAGAAAAAACCTCGATAAAAATTGGATTATACAGTACTTGTCCAGGATAGTTGGAAGAAATGAGGTTCTAGAGAATCTAAACATAAGTTTTAAGAGATAATAAATAAGTTTTTAGTGATTTATTAAGAATATAATGAAATATTGCGTATTTTAAATATTTTGTGCAAGGTTGCATACCCACTAGGGAGATCCCCTAATTACTCGTTATCGGAAGTTACCCATGAGCCAAAAATTCTGTAAATATATGCATACTTATCATATAAAGAAGTGAAAACAAAAAATGTACCTAATTTCAGACTCATTTTTTTAATGGATATTTGACATCTCAAGAGGAATAGGTCTTTTTTTCCTTGACGCACTTAAAGGGTAAAGCCATTAAGATCGACGCAATCGCTTTCCCCTTTTACTAATCCGTAAGTTATGCGGTCGTCCGCAATTAATACTATTAGAGATTTTATTACCTTTGGCATATCGTAAAAAAATGTTAAAAAGAAAAACGGCACTAACCACCAAGTGCACTAACTTGTCCTATCCTACAACTGTCTTGAACTTACTATTGATAAAATGCCAACCCAATATTTAAAAGATATTTGCATGACACTGCTGAACGCAGGATGAATTAGGCTCATACGTATTGTTATTATAAAAGAGCACGGATGATAGAACGTAACAAGTAATCAGCACTTACAAGAAAAGTGAAGTAAAGTTAAGTACACGATTAAATGCTACGAAATCGTTTCGAAAAGAAACAATGAAAATTAGGTGTTAGAAAAGGATACTCAAATTACTTTTGAAATCTGGTTGCTGAGGATAAGACTAATATTATCAATGACACCAAAAATAAATCATCCATTGATAAGATCATTTGTAGATGTTATGTAAACCAATGTCATTTACCAACGGGATTAACGAGGGGTCGTGTAAATCGTTATGCTCGACTGTCTTTCCCACAAAAGCTGGTTGTGCGCTCTACCTACATCATAGGAAATAATATGGAATATTGCTATACAATAAGAAAATCGACAATTTGCCCCGACTTAGCGGATTAGAAATCATTCACACTCATTTCAGGCTCATTGCATCGTAGAAACTGAATGAAAATAGCTGAGACCTCTTACCAAATATTGTATAGAATTCTCCCTTTCCGAAGAAATCGCCGAGTCCAAGCCATGCACATTTTTGATCAGGTTGTAGAGTGTCATTTCTTGGGAAAAGGTTAGCAACAGCCTCTGCTTCTGCTAAGGAATTCATAATTGCCAAATGGGCTCCACTGTTTTTACAAATATTGATGGAATTTTCGAAGATTTCTTGTTTCATTTCCAATTTATAGTATCCAAATCCATGAATGTATGTGTAATCATTTGGAATGATTGAATGTGCTGAAATAAGCAAGAATAATTTTAGTTTAAAATCTTTGGTTATTAATGATTGAGTAAGACTTTTGCATAGAGCATAGTTACCAAGTTTGACTAAATTCGCGACCCTCGTTCCATTGTTGTTCGAATAGGACCTTTGTTCCGATAATGACACAAGTGCAGCCAAGAAAACAAACGTTAGGATTCTCTTCATAGTTTTACTTAAGTTTGGGTCCTTTTGAATGAAATCGGAGAGGCATAGACAACTTCCCTCGAAGCAATTTCCCAAAGATGCCAACTTGAGGAGGAGAGTCAAAGAAAATATTTACTTATTGTGCCAATATAGACCTTAATGGTAACATAAACTCAAAATATGTATCAGCTAAGGTATGCAAATATGGAATATTTTAGTTTTACATAGGTGACCGTTTCGTAACTCTTAGGTTATTTCTATACCCTAGAATACCTTTACTATGTTATTTTCGGCTTCGCTAATTCCAAGTGATATGTAAATATAGACCTGATTCTATTTATATTTCATTTTAGGTAGAAACTTATCTGCCTCTAGATTGTATACACAATAGCTCTCTGAAACCACACCCCTCCCTCCACACAGAAAATTCCTACGCTATTTGCATGTATGGAAAAGCAGCGATATATAATGGATAATATTATGAGGATTAAAGGAAAGGAAGGTGTCTTTGTAGATTGAAAACCTTCGGAAAATCCCAAAGGAATAACAAGTGTGAAAAATAGCGACACGACTGGGACTCGAACCCAGGCCGGGGAGACCTGGGTTCGAGTCTCAGTCGTGTCGCTATTTTTCACACTTGTTATTCCTTTGGGATAATATTATATTATAGATTTTCTAAAAGCATCGAGCAATAATAACAAAGAAACGCATTTAGAATATTAAAAAAGATGGCTAAATTCCTAAGATATTTAGCAATAGTACTGAAATATATGCATATGGGTTGCAGATAACTGATCTCTGGAACGAAATAAGTTATATATTCCCCTATCGCAGTGCTGCTCAAACATTTTAATTTGTGGGCCATATAGCACATTAGTTTGGGCCACAGTTACGTATGTGCATTTCAAAAAATTAGTATCCTGCGGAAATTATCAAGATTCTTGAATTTAACATGCTTAATATGTAATACATATTAAGCATGATAACTTCAAGAAGACGTAGATGTCTATGATAAATTCAAGAATACATACATGTCTATGAATCATTACCCTAGAACCAATTAAGAAAAGGGTATGAAATTATCATGGGCTAAAATGTAATTTATTAAATTTCTAATCGTTTAAAATCACTAATGATTCAAGCCACTATCGGCTTTGCGGTTCGGATGAAAGTAGGCGGCAGACCGCGTCTGTTTCGCGTGCCATAGTTTGCCCATCAATGCTCTGGCGCCAAGGTAATTTTCCATTACTTTACGATACCATGAAACGGGAGTGTAAAAAAGTTATAGAGGTAGAAAAGAAGAAAAGCTTGGAGGAGTTTACAAAACTCTTGGAGGAATATGGTAAAGGGGACAAGAAAATAATATACAGAATGGTGAAAAACAAAAGGAGGGAGAGAGTAAAAAACGGTTTTTTCAAAGGGAAAAATGGAGATATACTGACTGACATCAAGCTGATAATGCAAAGATGGGGAGAATATTTTGGTAAACTTTTAAATCCAAAATATTTGCAGGTTAGTGAAGAAGTGGAAGATGGAATGGAGGAAGAAGTGAGAGGAGTGACTGGAGAAGACCTGTTATTGGCGGAATTTGATAGAGCTGTAAGGGAGATGAGGGCTGGAAAATCTGCAGGAGTTGATGAAGTAACTGTAGATATGATTAGAGCTGGAGGACAGCTAACCATCCCCTGGCTGCACAGAATATTTAAGACTGTATGGAGTAAGTACAAGGTGCCAGAGGATTGGAGAAATTGTGTGATTGTACCAATATACAAGAAAGGAGAGAGGAAACAGTGCGGTAATTAGAGGGGGATAACACTCATGTCACAGACAGCAAAGATATTTGACAGAGTGATAGAAGAAAGATTGAGAAGCCAAATGGAGGATGGTCTATGTGAAGAACAATATGGATTCCGGAGAAGGGAGATCAACCATTGGCCTTATATTTTCAATCGGGCAAAAAATGGAAGGAAGCTGGGAGTGGAAAGAAGATTTGTCAGTAGTGTTTATAGACATAGAGAAGGCATATGATAGCATACCGAGGAAAATAGTTTGGGAGGTTCTACGAAAGAAAAAGGTAGAAAAGAAAATAATCCGTGTGATTAAAGCTATGTACAAGGATTGCCAAAGTTGTGTAAAAACTTGTTTGGGAAGGTCCGATTGGTTTCCCGTCGAATCCGGATTGAGGCAGGATAGCGTTCTCTTTCCGTTCTTATTTATATTGGTAATGGATGAGGTTATTATAGACGTTAAGGAGAAAGTAGGTGATTTGAACTCTGTCTTGTTTGCTGATGATTTGGTGGTTTGGGGAAATGATATTGGGGAGCTGCAGACAAAAATCAATATCTGGAATGAAACAACTGAAAAACACGGAATGAAGATAAATATAGAAAAGAGAAAGACATTGGTGGTGGCAAGAGATCCTGAGAGAAGAAAGGGAAAAATTGAATTGAATGGCAGCAGCTGGAGGTTTTAAGGAATTTCAGATACTTGGGAAGTGAGTTGTCAGAAGATGGGAGAATAAACACAGCGATTGGACACAGATCAGGAGAAGCCAGTGGATTTTATCAAAGTGTACGAGGCATGCTTTGGAGAAAAGAAGTCCCAATCAAATGCAAGATGCTAATGTTTAGTACATATCTGGAGCCTATCCTGATATATGCTTCCAGTACGTGGACAATGACAGGCCGAGAAGAGAGTAGAATCCAAGCAATGGAAATGAAGTTCTTAAGGAGCAGTCTGGGAAAAACAAGGAGAGACAAGATCAAGAACAAAAGAATCAGAGAAATCTTGGGTATAGAAAGGCTCCAAATACAGATTGAGAGAATGAGATTGAAATGGTTTGGCTATATGAAGAGAACGGATGAATGGCAACCTACAAGAAGGATATTTGAAGAGAAGATTAAAGGAAAAAGACCAAGGGGGAGACCAAGAGGAAGGTGGAAGGACATGATTTGAAAGACATTAGTAAAAGAATGGAAGGTGTAGACAAAGTGTCGTTGATAATATTAAATTGGTGGTTGTTTTTGCAATTAAATATTTCTAGACGCTCAAATGCGTCAAGATATCTCCCTTTAGATGCAATATGGCATGGAAGAATTTCAAAGTCGCTATAGTGTCCATATTTAAACAGATAATTGGTGAAGTTCGATTTTTCGTGCTGATTCGATACAAATGCTCTGCGCTGTTCCTGACCCTCCCCTAATCTGTGCCTATATATACCGTGTTTTTTTTTGTTATTCTCACCTGATGATAATGCTTTGAAACCTAGGTCGTGAGTGTATTTTGTGGTGTTGTAGAAATTAAAATACCAGTTCTACTATTTTTTTGAGTATGTACTTGCTTTTGTTATTATTTAATATCTCCGTAAATCTCCCCATGCGCCAATCGAAATGTTTCAGTTTCCGCTTTCCGTAAGCACCATTTCAAAATTACTTCCTTTTGTGTTATTGAAGCTTAATATAACTGCTTAAGTCAGAAATTCAGTGAATAGTCTCCTAAGCATTGAATGCCCTTCTGACTTTCTCGCGCTTCATTCTGCCTAATAATGCAATAATATGAGAATCGTACAACAATTTCATATATATTGCATCACATCTCGGATTATTCCATCCAGATTGAAATAAAAAATTACTTCCTTTTCCTTTAGTCATTCTTCTCAATAACGATACCCTACAAATACATCCTTACCTCTTCAATTATTCGCCTTATATTTGATTTAGAGCGTAACAAAAATTTTACGACTTAAAACTGAAAATTTTCATCGTCATCGTGAAATCATCTTTTCAAATACTACCTTTAGGCAGGTAAAAGCTGCGGACAAAATTATTAAGATTTTTTAAATATTTATGGAACGTTTTAAATAAAGAGAAGCCGAGTTACTAAACTAGTTAGAGAGGGTTTCCGTTTCGATGGCTACAGCTGAAAATATCTTACTACTGCAATGTCTTAAGATTCTTCATTCAACATCCGATGATTAAATTTAAGTAAACGGGGATTAATGTAACCATCTTTGTCTTCAACTTCGCAAGTACATACTATCTATTAACCTAAAGCTCACCAAATTGTGAGCCTCTGTAGCGGGTTTTCGTATACAGATGTTCATGTAAATACCTTTTTAAAAACTTAACCAAAGAATTACATTAACAAAAGAGATAATATTGAAACGCTATCATACTGAATGAACACTTGCGGTGTGTATATTTGTAAAAAATGATTACAGATTAAGTTGTAGTTTAAAAAGAAAAACAGTAGACTAAATCATTCATCAGAAAACCACTACTTTTATCATTTCTGAAATTTAATTTCCAGCCACTGAAACAGAAACAGTGATGACGTTTTCCTTATCGACGTTAAGAAAAATTCACTGTTCTGGAAACACGATATGAGAGTTTAATGGACTAAAATAACAGCGGAGGAAAAAGAAATATGAGAAAAATTTTCAACTATACCTTTCTCTTGTGATGAACAAAGAAATTGCTTACCGAAAATTAATAAAAGAGCGGACAATTTAAAATCGAATTTTTTGTAATTTTTTCACCCTATCTGTCTGAATGGCGAAGAATGGTATGGCAAAGAACTGTTAATGAAGAATTATCCTAGACCTTTATGTTTCCGTATCATCATCCTTTACGCCGCAATCAGAGTTCGAGAATAGAAAAGAGCTGACCAAAGATACGAAGATGTTATCATTTTACTTTATAACTTCGCTTGAACACTCTTAAACTGCATACAGCTTTTATATTAAAGCAAGGAGTTAAACTTGACCAAATATTACGAGAGGTGCTAGTCTTTCATTCTTCGAAATTCTGCGAAATTTTTTATCTTCATGCTGATGCGGAACTATTTTTATAAAAATGTGTTTATTATTTTAAATTAATATCTTACGTAATAATAGGATCAGATTATCATATCTTACCTTCTCGCTTAGTTACATTCCTCGTTCAAATAATCTTCACCCCAGAACGCCCTTCTATTTCGTCATTCATTATTAGCATATCCATCACATTTTTAGAGATAAATCCACCTGCCTAGCTAATTGTTATAATTTTCGCGAGGATACTAATTCTAAAGCACTTATATATTCCCTAACTCTGATTATACTAATATCAATTTAGCAGGTCCAGATGCTCACTGTCGTTCCGAAAATAAGAAGGGACAGAGAAATCTTACATTTCAGTGTTACTTTAAACACGTGAGGTGCGCAATAGGGCGAAAAGAATTTTACTTGGGGCCTACGAGAGTATATCTGCACCATTATAAAATCTAGAGAAGTCATTGGGGAATATTCAAATATAAATTCCTTATATCTAACGGCCATTTGCAACGAAAGTAATTTTCAAGTTTCAATTTTTCATGACCTGACATTTCTGGCTAACTCCTTACGTTAATGTAATATTAAATATAAGCCCTACATTATCTTTGCTATTTGGATTATTACGTCTATAACTCTATTAGATAAATATAATGTTTGTTCCTTACAATTTATCTTCGTTTGTTTTACCTCACCGTACCTGTTTGTATACCTCAATATCCCCGACCAGTAAACTGCTAAGATGGTAAATTATCCTATCATCAAGGCTAATTACGCTCAGAATTTTCCAAATGCCTTAGCGTAGTAATCACAGAAACTATGTCAACAACTCATATGAACAAAATACAAATTAACATTACGAGAACACTTACCGAAGTATGAAGCAGCACAGATATTCGACTGAAGCTTAGACAAGACAGGAGTACTTGAAGGAACCGATGACAGAGCGGTGTATTTGTTATCTGCATAACGAAGGTCTTAGTCTGCAACCCTTCTTTGCTTCGTCGCACAATGTGCCAACGTGCTGCTTTGACCTTTCTGATTCTTGGAACATATTGCTATCGGATTAAGAAATAGAGGAAAAATATTTTACTAAGCAGGGTCACAGAATATCTTGTTTTCCTGAGATATACTCGCCTTTTTTCCTTTTTATATATTTTATATTATTACTACTATAATTAAACAACTTCATATCTTCCGAAATTTGCTTCTCAACCATACCTCCGAAAGGTAATCTTACATACTTAATAGGTACTTACAATCATCAGAATTCATCACTAATTTTGACAGCTGAGTATTATTACCTATACCTCATTTAACATACTCTTTCGTCAATCGCACTTGTCGTACGTATTTAGCTCTGGAACTAAGACCGTGGTATATCTATATTTAAATTTACACCAAAGCTACTGCACTTATCATTTCTTTGCGACCCAGCCCAGTGAAACAACAACTATTTTAGTGCTTATAAATTGATCTCTAAATATACTGCTAGCAAATAAATTTCCAGATAAGATTGTATAGAGCAGGGATGGCCAACAAGTCGACCGCGGTCGACCGGTCGCCCGCAAAGGACTCAAAAGTAGCCCGCGAAGTTAAATTTGAAAATTTTGAAAAATCTGAATAAATCATTGGGAAGATTTTTCTAAATCTCGAGTAGAATTATTAAAAAAATACATCCTATGTATTTCACGAATGAAACCCGTACGAATCCAAATCAAATGGCGCGTAATTCTACTGAAAATTGAGAAGTGAACGCTTGTTGATGATTTATTCACATTTGTATCGTCGATTTTGACGGAGCTTCCTTGACATTAGTTTGACGTTCGTTAGTCGTTCAGCTATTGGTCAAGACGTGTCGCTACGCGTCTAGACAAGATAAAATATGTGTGCACGTGCATATCATATCTTCTTGTTGTCTGGCTCTAACAATAAGTGAAAAGTGACAGCCACTTGTTACTCTGTATTTGTACAGTTATATTAAGTTGCAATTTTAGTTTTTCTTTTTATTTATTCATACAGTGAATAGAAGCAGGTATGTTAGTTATTAATAATTGTTTTATAAGTGAACCAATTTGGTTATAACTTACGTAATAATAAGATACATCGTTACTGCATTGTTTATCATTGTTACGTAAGTTATAACCAAATTGATGCATTTTTTAATACGAATAATACCCCATCTTATTATTTTAGAATGAATAATCCAAGTACCAGTCGGAAAAAAATAAAAACTTATCATTATCACAGTGAATGGGAAGAGGATTATTTCTTTACTATGATGAAAGATAAATGTGTCTGTTTTATTTGCAATACAACTGTAGCTTTGCCGAAGAAAGCAAACGTAGAGAGACATTTTCTAAAAGTTCATAAAAATTATGAAGAAGAATATCCACGTGGCACTGCGTTAAGAAAGCCCAAAGTGCAACAACTGAAGACACAATTAACTGCCCAACAAAATAGTTTTTTCAAATACAATACGAACTCGAAGACTGCTACGATTGCCTCATTCAAAGTTGCTGAAACTTTAATTAAACATAATAAACCGTTTCAAGATGGGGAAGTATGGAAAGAGGCTTTTATTAAAGCTGGAGAAATATTGTTTCAAAATTTAAAAAATAAAGCGGAAATAATAACATCCATCAAAAATATGTCGCTATCGCGAAATACAGTTATGCGTAGAACAGAAGGAATTAGCGGAAATCTTGAAGATATTTTACATGAAAACATTAATAAATGCGTTGTATTATCACTACAGTTTGACGAATCAACGGACTATATCGGCACTGCACAACTATGTGTTTTTATTCGAATGGTTTTCGATGATATGTCAGTTACAGAAGAATTATTAACTATTATTCCAATGCATGAACGCACAAGGGGCCAAGATATCTTCGATTTGTTTAAAAATTATGTTGCTCGTAGAAATTTTCCAATTTGCAAGTTGGTATCAATAACCACTGATGGGGCTCCGGCAATGATCGGTAACAAAAATGGCTTCGTTGCTCTGTGTAAAGGTGATGATGACTTTCCAAATTTTACTGATTATCATTGTATTATTCATACTCAAGTGCTATGTTCAAAAGTATTAAAATTCAATCATGTTATGGATGTTGCATTTAAAATTGTAAATTCCATAAGATCTAAAAGTTTGCCACGTCGCCAGTTTCGCACTTTGCTGAATGAATGCGGCGAAGAACACAGTGAACTGTTACTTCATACTGATGTAAGATGGTTAAGTCGTGCTACATTTTTAGCGAGATTTAGAGAACTTCTGCCACAAATAAGCTGATATTTAAAATCTAAAGGTGATTCATATCCGCAATTGAATGATCAAGAATGGCTTCTTGATCTTGCATTTTTGCGATATTACTTAACAATTAAACGAATTAAATCTGCAACTACAAGGCAAAGGAAAAACAATTATAGATATGATAAGTATTTTGAAATCTTTTAAAGAAAAACTAAATATCTTTGCAATGCAACTAAAACGTAGTGATATGAAACATTATAAAAATCTGGCTGATGAGTCTGAAAATAAGAAAAATCTTACTTACAAAAAATATGCCGATATTGTTGCACTGCTTCTAAAAGAGTTTGATACAAGATTTCTAAAATTAAGTGAACTTGAAGATGTTAAATTAAATGGATAAGATTAAAAAGACGCAACATCTTTGTCAAAGTTAATAAATAGGTATTTCACTTGCAAAAAAAATTATAATTATTATTTTCTTTCTTTGCTAAATGTTTTTGTGTTTGTATTATTTATTTTGGAACATTGTATTTCTTTTTGCCTATATTGATAGTCGCCCGCAGGCTTTAATTTATAGAATAAGTAGCCCGGAAAGGATAAAAGTTTGGCCACACCTGGTATAGAGCATTGATACAACTGAATGCTCATCATTCAAAAGATAACTTCTTTTTCTTTACTGTGTAAAATATGCGTCCTATGAGAACTTAAATATGGGTGTTAATTCTATTTTCATTCGAATATTGGTAGATCTTATTATCATTATTATTATTATTGTTAGTATTTCAGCTTTTACAAAGTGGCGACTTAGTTAAGATATAGATTATTAACATTTTTAATAAAAATTATTGCTAACTATTGGAATGATCTGACCACAAAAATCCTTTTCTTAAGCTGCCCTACTGACAAGCCTGACGCTTGAGTCAAAACGCGAACTCCACACCCCATCCTTAGTCAACAAAAATGTAGGAAAACTCCTAATTATTTTCATCCAATATACAATTTCAAACCCCGTTCTCTACTTTGAAACCCGCTGAAGTAATGATTGATAAATAATCAACTTAATGCGGTTCCCCAGATGCTCTTACTGTGGAATTTTTTATCACGAATACTCGAGCTTGGAATTGAATGAAAAACAAAATAGGTATCCAAGGAAAAACAAGTTACGCCAAATCTACGCATATTCCGTCCTGCGTTCAATCATATAATTGATTTTTTGTATCTTGCATGTATTTTATCGCAGATAGAAAGAAGAAAGTACGCCTCTTTTCGCTCTACTTAACGGAGTGGTGAATTTAAATATTATTTATAAAAAAGTTAATATCTGCTCCTAATAAAATTGTTATAATATATAATAATAAATCTTGTCTCAGATGAAATGTTTCAGATGATATCGATTTGGTGAAATAAGTCATTCTAATTAATGTATGGAAGTAAAAATGCGAACTTCGTCTCGTTATAAAAGCTTTTTAGTTTTTACGAGTTTTATCTTACGTTAAGTACAGCATAGCGATTCATTTCTTACAGATTTATATTTTCGAATTTTGTTCAACGTGTTGTATCTTGTCTTTCGAAAAGTCCTTAGCTTTAATAATCATATATTTCAAGATAAAAAGGGACGGGTGAATGTTCCAAGACCGCAGGCATTGCACTCTAAAGTTTCTCAGTCTCTCCGCTTTGTGAAATTTAACTTCGTAGAAAACAAATCGGTTTATAGTTTACGTACGATTACAGTCTACTTTTCTTGTACATTTACATGTAGCCTCTAGGTCAGTGATTCCCAAAGTGGGCGATGCCGCCCCCCTAGGGGCGTTGGTATAATCTAGGGGGGGCGCTAGACGAAAAAGAATTTGATCCCATTGCCAGTCATCTTTCGTTCTCATTAGAGATTTACTGGATTTATGGCATCAATGCAACATCAAAAAATTGTCATAAATAATTTGGTGGATATTTTCATCTCTGCTGTGCTTGATTTCCTTATTATCTTTCATCAGCTATGGCCACACAGATATTAATTTTCATAGATTTTCATATTTGGGGGGCGGTGGTATGCATCCAAGGGGGCGGTAGCATGAAATAGTTTGGGAAACACTGCTCTAGATAATCCTAGTTTACCTATGGTTTATTGGTTTGTAAATAACCTTTGTTTACCTAGTTTAAGAATGCCTCTACTGACATGCAGAGTGGATATGCAAATGTAAATATCGCACAGGCGTACACTTAATCAAAAGCTCCGGTAAAACATCTAGCTGAGAATTAGACAGCTACCACTGCTAGTAAATGATGAAAGTAATCAAATGGAGAATTGGCGAAATTCAATAGAACTTGGATTATGAAAGTTGGGTACATCCTGGTTTTCGAAATATACTGAGACTAGCTTAGCATCTTTGCATGAACACTTAGCAGTTGTTGAATTTTATTTCTGCATACTATGCATTATTAAAATATCTCCAAACTCCAACACAAACAAGCTATTTTATCCTCATCTTTTTTCGTTCTCTTTTCCAGCTCTTACAATCTTGTTAGAACAACTTTTTATCTGTCCTGACCCTCTTTTATTAGAATTTAAGACTTTCCACTTGAAAGATTAAGATATTTCTTGGGCTGATTTTCAAATTAACCTTAGGAAAAGTATCTACAGATTTTAAGCATAATGTTTATGCATATGAAGTAAAAACGATGCTTCAACTAATTAAGCTCATGAGAAGCGAAATTTTCTTTTTTAAAGTGTATCTTAGGCAGCTATATGTATAATCTCTTACAAAGCAAATGCTTCATCATTTATCAGAAAGTTAAAATGAGTAACAGAAAAGGTTTCATGGTCTTACTTTACTGCTATCTCTTTCAGATGACTATGAATTTTCACCTGTTATGAGATACCATAAAATCTGTCATGATGAGCATGAATCACTTGAAGATGCCCAGCAAATTTGCAAAATGATAGGAGGTCACTTGGCATTCAACAAGAAGCAAATTCAAATGACTTCAAGGTTATTGTGCCTCCACATGTTACTCATGATCACTATGAGGGAAGACAGAGATTCAAAGACTGCTTTAGATATTCTAATGGAGAGTTATTTTGTTGAACATTTTCCACAGCCTTACAGTCATAAAAACTTGGCTTTGTGAGGCTGTAGGCATTTTTCAAAATATATATGCACCTGACAGCAACATCTCAACCTTATGTTTGTTGTAGTCCACATTTTAAATTAAAGGAACACTTCAGATATCTAGAGAATTGGTAACAAGGATGTTGCTTAACTACAGGATGATTTTTATGTCTGAAGCATACAATTAAAGCCAATGCCCTGTTCTAGCTTAATGCCAATATTTATTCCTTTTATCTGTTATTGCCACTTTTTTACTCTAACTTTGACAAATAATCAACTTAATGGCATTCAGAGTCCCCAAATAATTGAATATATACCCCTGCTAAAGAATAACTGAGTACTTTGGGGTTCTTTGAACTGACCAAATGGAACTTAGGCTAAACCAACAGATGGCTTAAGAAATGTTAAAATCTCTAATCTAAAAGAATATGTTGTATTTTCTTCATTTTATTCATATATCTTCATGTTCAGCAGTTGTAATCTGATGTTGGATGTATGCCTCATCACGTATTCACATATTATATATAATTATACAATTTGTGATTTATGTTATAGGTTTTTGACCATGCAGAGTTTAATGGGTTTCATTAGAATACATATCTAGTAAAATAACTCTTTCATGATAATATCTGTACAAATTCCACAGAATTATCTGGAATTTGCACAGATATTATCATTATACAGTTATTTTACTGTGTAATTCCACCACTTTATTCATCACATATACACATTCCACTGTATAGCCAGTGAACATTCAACTTACCTTGTTTTTATTTTCTACAAAGCTGAGATGAATGCTGTTCTTCAGTGTTATATACATAATTAGCTTTCATATTATCATAGACATGAACATGATGGAGTCAAAAGTAAATGAAAGTTACATTATGCTTACCAAGATTCAGTTGGAAAACTTTTCTTTTGGTATAATAATATAAATATTGCTACAAACACTGACAGACACAATCATTTCCATTGAGTGGTTCTAAGCTTTCATTTTCTCATAATATAGCATCACCTTATTTCCATTTACAGCATTTACATTTACATATCCATCCTTTACACTCACGTACATTGGTTTAGTCATTACTGCACCCTTTCCTACATTATGTATTCTTTAGATTCTTCAAGACAAATGACTGAACGACTTCAAGACTGAACACCATTTAATGCTACTAAATATTTTTTTGCCATTCTCTCATTTCTCTCCCATTGCACATCATATCACCAAACTTTGAGGAATCTAATTTCCTCTACTTTTTACTTCTCTCATCCATCCTCAGAATTATTTTTTTTCCATAAAAGCCATTCTGAATCCTTTCCGCCTCTCTTATATCCTCTTCACTTGTCTTAAGAGATATTTCTGTTACATTGTTCTTTCTGTGTTCTCTTTGAAAGTCCTTTCTGATGTCCTCATTCCTCAAAGAACCATATTATTTTTGCTTCCTTCTTTGAATAATTACCTTGACTTGAATTTCCATTCCAACATCAATCCTTCTCCATAGTTATGACATTGGTGCAACTGTCTTTTTGGGAAATGAGTCACGCATCCTTGAATAACCAAGTTACCATGCATAGGTTTATATCTTTATGCACTGGAATCTACTAGAAGTATGTATCTTTCCCTGCAGATACTAATTGTACATTCAGAATTTTGAGATTTCTGAGTTATCATTGAGAGTTTTACTTGTTTGAAAGGATTGATAATTTAACTATCTATAATATAATAGTTGTACTTTACATGGAGTATTGGTAAGATCCTAAAGAAATCTAGTTGCTTTAATAGCTATATTGCTTGCTGACAGCTGCTCTGTGAACAAAGTATTTTAATTAAATTATAAATTATGAATGCAGTAGGTCTGAAAATTATAGGTGCAGTTCCTCTACAGTTGATGTGTGATAGAATATCAAGGACTAGAATTCATTCATCTGTTAAAGGTACTCATTGATTATTAGGTTCCCAACAAAGCTAAGTATGTATTTATGGGTACTCTACTGAAATTTTCATGCCTGAAATATATTTTTGAAAAAAGAAAATGTTAATCTCCCTAACAGGTTATTAGTTTGACCATAGTCAGAAGCCACATACAAAATTTTCTTTGAAATCTAATGGCCAAGATTTTTGAATAATTTTGTAAGAATTTCGAAAATGTATTTTTTTTTGTATTAACACACTTGTCATCCATGGGTATAAGAGATGGTAATCAGCAGAGCTAAGGATAATTCAATTCAATTTCATATGAACTGTGGTTGCAGTAGTATAGTTGTGCAGATAGGGAAATAATGGTGTAATTGCAACAGGATTTTCATCTTTGAATTTGATTTATTATGGCAGATGGATGAAATTAAAATAACAGCATACATCTTATCCTGATTATAAATTAACCTAGCTGCAAATTAATAATTTTTTATACATATTCTGTGAAGAAGATTAGGGTGTTTAAGTTTTTATTTCTTGTTTCTATGTCTCATTCACCAGCTGTAGGCTATAGAAATACTACTTTTGCTGTGTCATATGAAATATGATCCTAGGAAAGTTATATTCAGAGCATGTCAAGAGATGAATAAAATATTAGTATTTCTCTCAGAGCAACATCGTCCTGTGACTGCAAGAGGTGCATTGCACCTGGGAGGCAGCATCCAAGGGTTGCATCGGAAACTTAGCCAACCATTATTATCATTACAACAACATTTTTACTGAGTGATACACTCAAATTATCTATAAACGGTTATGATAGAAATTAAAGATTGGGGAACGTTTAAAGGAAAGAATTAAGGATAAATCCAGACAAGAAAGAGTTAGTTGTGCTGTGATTCAATTATACAATTGGTATCTACAAAATATTTTCTGGTACCAAGAATAAATCCTCTTCAGGTTTTAGAATACATATTTAATAAGGATTTCATCAAAGTCTTTTATAATTTGCAAATAGCTTTTCCAATTTTACTGTCACCACTGGAGACTGTTGCTGCTAAGATAATGATACTTAAAATGTATGTGAAATATAAACTCAATGACCATTCACTATGTTAGGATGTGAAATATGCATAATTAATTGTTAATTGATGTTTTCTGACCAATATAAGGTGGGGAACAAAGCCATGAAACCGTGATTTTTTTAAAGTCTTGCAAAATAGTTTTACCTGTAAATCAGGAAATCTATGGATTTTGTGTTTAATTCTAAGAGGTAGCAAATTATGTTCACACCCAGGCTGCAGATAGGCTGTGCACGGCTCTGAATTCTTTCATTTCTATATTCATTTAACTCAAATTAATATTTCACTCTTAAATAAAAACTTGTAGAGTAGATAATTCTGCGAATTCGACGATTTACGACGAAGTCTTTGAAAATGAAAAATACCTTTCCACATGCACACTAAAAACAATAACCTCAAAGTGTACGTCAATACTATCACTGGAAATAATATATATAATGGAAATTGGTTATAATATTTTATGTGAAATAAGTTTTTGGAAAGATAATGTGTGGCAAATACTAAAGAGCATTCTGCATCTCATGGACAGTTTAGTTCTTATGGGGAACACTGTTGCCAAACTAATTTTCCATGTTTTTATGTCCTGATTACAGTGCCAAATTTGAAAATTGTTGCAATAAGTGTTTAGAATAATTTTATCAAAAAGCTCCTTGACATAGGTTTCAGAAAAATGAAGGATTTATTAACTATGTTTAAAGTTAAGATCAATGTTCTGAACACCATTAGAATTTCTTAAAGGTAATATTTACATAAGAAACCAAAATAAGAAATTTACAACAATATTAACGGTTGTTTATGTTAACTGATTATTAATTAAAACAAAACCTAGGTTGAGGTTTACCATCACAAAAAGGGAAAGGGAAAAAATAAGGGAACACACATAACTCAAAATAAAAATAGAGTATTGATTTGAATTTGAGGATTGTAAAATATCTAAAGGTGGTGCTTCAGTAGGCCTTTCTCTTATGCCTGGACTGTTAGACTGAACAGCTCATATACCTTCATTTGTACAACATTTGCATAAAAACAGTAAGTTGGACAAAATTATTTTTTCAAATTCCATATTGGGTGAAATTGATGGTGATCATAGCAGTGTGATATTTTTTAGGATAATTACATAAATTCTCACGGAATAAAACAAAACAGTTTCATTTCAATGAAATATGATTTTGAATACAGTCCAGGGAGATCATTGAAATATGATTTTGTTCTGATTTCATTTGAAGGGGTCCCTTTAATTCTCCAATTCAAGATATGGAATTCTTCACATCAAATTCTTCTACAAGTCATCTCTTTCCATCTCTATTGAATATTTTATCATCCATATAGGTTTTAATTTTTATTTTAATATATTTTAATACTCTTACTTTGATAATATCCTTCATTTGCAAAATTACTTCTGTTTACTCTAGAATTTAGCCATCCAATAAATCAGTTTTTTATGGTAAAAGAATGCAGATCTAACATGTGGAACACAAGAGATGCGTAACAGGGATTTGCTGGAGACTTTCAGGGTATATTCATTCCTATAATTTAACATATACTTCATTGACTTTTACCACCAACAATCCTTTGTTTATGTGAAATTGGCATTTTGAAATTAGGAGTTAGCCAAACGTGTGATACACGTACATTACAATGGATCTCTCGAAATTTTCCATGTAGTAGAATATTTTGTTTCGTTTTTTTTACAAATTACTCATATTTTCGGCATTAAAGTTTAACTGCTAACCTTCGAGATATAATTAACCGTTTTCGTTAACATTTATTCAAAAATAAGTAAGATAAGTACTCTGTTATCTATTACGTATAGAGGGTTTTCAGCTCTAAATAGGGTACACGAAGCAAAATTAAACAAGAATCTATGATGTATATTCGGCACTCAGCCACACATACTGAACATTGTCGACCTTAACCAAAGGCGTCATTTGACTTAGCCTTTTTAATGTCGCATGGGCCCCAAAAGAAAAATCCTAGGAAAAGTGAGATTTCGATTCTAGTTATCATAGTGGACCAATTTTAGAGAAGTACCCCGCTCGACCATCACCGATTTCATTAAAATTTTATGTGAACATAACTTCATATCCTCTATGAACATTTCTCAAGTTTTACATCCATCGATGATATATTTGCTGAGATATAGTCATTTGTTTGACTACCTACCGCAACCTTCTACAGTAAGATATCGATTTTTAGCAACTTTGAAACACGTTCTCTCAGGCAGTATTCCGTTACGCAAAACAAAACTTGGCATTCTTATACAACCACTGTTGCTATATTACACAAAATAGTAAGAAATCTTTTATGAGCTAAATCTGCGAAGAAAATTTGAAGCAAAATCGGCCCAAAAAATTATGGCTCGAAACAAATTTAAAGTTTGGCATTTTATATCTTTTGAAATAAACATACAATAAACACAATACTTTGCACCATATAACTACTCTATACAGCATGTTTGAATAAAAAGTTTAATTTTCTTAATGCCGTCCGTTAGTTTAAAAATTTAGTGCAAATGTTGTGATTTTCGTTACGACGCCGAAAATAGGGTTTATTCAGCACACATTTACAACAAAAGACCCTCTCGAAACTTTTCCAAATTATTTTTAAAAGAAAGTGCATGCTTTTATCTCTCTAAAAACCTAATTCTGGTTTTTCATCGCGGGCGTATAAGGCCCGAGAAATCGGGATGAACATGAAGTTACCTCCGCCCGAAAAGTGTGGCGCGAAAAAAATTTTAAAGTTTAGCATTTTATATCTCTGCAAATAAACATAACATTAACGCGACATATTGTATCTTATAACTACCTTATACGAAGTGTACGAATAAAAAGTTTCACTTTCCGAATGCTTTCCGTTGGTTTAATATTTGACTGTAAATATTACGAATTTCGTTACGACACCGAAAATAGGGTATATTCAGCAAACGTTTACGAAAAAAGACCTTCTCGAAACTTTTTCGAATTACTTTTATAAGAAAGAGCATGCTTTTATGCCTCTAAAAACCTGATTCTGGTTTTTCATCGCGGGAATATAAGGCCCGAGAAATCGGAATTAAAGTGAAGGTACCTTCGCCCAAAAATTGTGGCGCGAAAAAAATTAAATTTGGCATTTTATATATCTGCAAATAAACATAACATTAACGCGATACTTTGTATCTTATAATTACTTTATACAAAGTGTAAGAATAAAAAGTTTCACTTTCCGAATGCTTTCCGTCAATGTCGCCAAAGGAGATTGTATATTAATAAATGATGTAACTCTTGCATTGTAGAACTTTCAAAAATGATCCAATCCATTAATTGAATTTTTCGATCCAGATTACGTGATCAATACAGATAAAACAGGATGCGAATGCTAAATTACTGTGCATCGAAGATTATCGTTTCAGGGAGAAAATAGAACAGAAGTGTCTTCAGGAAGTATCCATAGAATATCCAATTCTTATACCTCGGAGTACGCAATGGCATTATCTGGAAAATTATTGCTAAAGGTGTTTCCTTGTATGCAGGAGAATACTGGCATATTCGGCCTGAGGATTAAAGAGGAAGTTAAAAAGTTAACTGAATTAATTAAAAATGTTTATGTAACATGCTTCAAGTCTGGCAAGCTGACATCAGACACATATAAAGAGTTTTTTAAGCTTGGTTCTCAATGATTATGTCTGAAAAATTGAATTTTTATTAATGGTAGACTTTTTGGGAGGTCAAACGAATTCGACGATTTACGACGAAGTCTTTGAAAATGAAAAATACCTTTCCACATGCACACTAAAAACAATAACCTCAAAGTGTACGTCAATACTAATTTTTTAATTTTAATTAATTTGGCTAATTTTTTTCCGGCAAGTAAAAATATTCATTAAAAAATTCAAAATGCCCCAGCAAGTATGAGAAAAAGGGAGTTGAGTATACGGGAAGACGTAATCCACATCCATGGATTGGTGTATGACCAACTATCGGCCCCCGTATTCAATGATATGTTGCGGTATGCATGGTTTTCCTCCGTGTTATAAAAAATTATAACCCTCATTTATTAATGATAATCAAGTTTGTTTTTCGAGTGAAAACTTTAAGAAAATGTTCGAGCAATGCACCGGCCTTCCTATGCTGCGCTTGGTGTCTAAAATACTTATGTTTCAATTGTTTCATCATAACTACCACCCAAATTGTTGCAATGAAATAAGAAACTGAAAGAGAAGAAAATGAATGAATGTTGCTACGTTAAAAGATCGATGATATAAATTAAGCGAATAAAAATATAAATAAAACAATGGAAAGATTTCTCGATCATATTTTTCTTGTTTAATTTCACTTACTTTTGCTTCGTGTATCCTATTTAGAGCTGAAAACCCTCTATATATAATAGATTACGGAGTATTTATCTAACATTTTTTTGAATAAATGTTACATAAATCCGATAATTATTTCTCGAAGTTGAGAAGTAAAAATTTAATTGGGAATATGAGTCATTTGTCAAAAAAACGAAAGAAAATATTCTCCTAAATGAAAATGTCGTGAGATCCATGGTAATGTACGTGTATCACACGGTTGGCTAACTCCGAATTTCAAAATGCCAATTTCACATAAACAAAGGATTGTTGGTGGTAAAAGTCGATGAAGTATATGTTAAATTATAGTAATGAATATACCTTGAAAGTCTCCAGCAAATCCCTTTTACGCATCTCTTGTGTTCCCATTGTAAGGGGAATGGAAAAAATTATTCTTCAAATGGAGAATAATTTTCTTTAAACCCAGGAATACCATGTTTTCTGGGGGCACATTGAGACCCTTGAAAAGTCAAAGGCCAGCTTTTGTTTCCTCCGAAATGAAGTTGAACACATTTTACCTTATGCTTGCATCATAAAATGCATGCGAACCCTTTCAAAGAAAAATTGAGGTAATATTTGTCGAAAAACTGGTTGTTGCGTGAAAAATGTCTTATATTCAGCGATAATTCGTTACAACAGTTCTCTATTATCTTCTAAAGCAGCACTAGCTCTCTTCATTCAAGAGCCCCCTTGAAGACAAACTGTTGATGACTTTCCAGAACCACCCGTTGATAATTGAAGGAGGCGAAGCTGTCACAATACTCTCATCAAGTCATTCTTCCGTAACTTCGCCGATTTCTACAGCCTGTTTATTCATGACTATTGATTGGCTCAATGTCAGTGACCCTATTAACGCATGTCTGAGCATGTCACGAGCTATAACTTTCTAGCTTCTTCCTCAGGTTATTTCGGACAGAAAATGATCTATTTTTATCAGCTTTTCACATGGCTACTTTGATACACCAAATATTTCTCCCTCGCATTTCACGAATCAATATACCTTATCCTCACAGCCGAATTTTTTTTTTATTTCTGAATGGAACAATTGTACAACTAATACTTCATTAGGAACTTCGCAAAATTGATTCTAACGTTTTCTAAGCTCTCAAATGGAGTTCTTGCGAAGGACGAGGAAAATACATCGGTTAACTAAATATTCCTTTTATGGGCGTCCGGATGAACATGCAGGTAAGGTGTTCGATGACACAGAAAGCGAATCTTGGTTCGATTCCCATTGTGGACTCAAGTGCGGAATGTCATTAGCTGTCGAAGCGCTTTTAAAACGACTAATAATATACAACTTATTTTACATGCGAGGAAGAAAAGCTGGTTTTCGATTTCGAAATCCTTCAACTTCAAGTTGATGCAGAACTCAAATGAGAAAGTATCCGGTAAATTATAATGCGATGCTATAAATCCGTCTATTATCCTTTATTATAGTGGGTCTTAATGACCACGGTTAAAAATATACTCATACTTTATGTAACAAAATGGCGGACCCTTATTTTAGAGCAAATTTTTACCTAAAGCGAGGAAAGTAATAGAAAAAGACAACGATACACACCGGATAACTTGTGCCTCGTTATTCTTTGTAGATTTCTAAATAGGAATCGGGAATAAATTCTTGCAACCGTTGGCGACGCCGATAATAAAACGGACTATTCGACATCACTGCAAGCGACAAATCCGCGCAAGGGAGCGCCGCCCTCCATGACGATCTCGGTTCTGAGAATAATAACTGACCAACACGCTTCTCGTCGATATGCTTTGTGGCTAATATGTAGGATTTGCACTTTATACACATTTGAGGTGAAAAGTCGTTTCTAGAAAAGTTTAAATTCATGGCTGGAGATAGGTGAAAATCTTGAGATGGGCCATATTTTAGGACGTAGGACACACCTACGCCTATCTTAACTCATATCATGATATATTTCTAATTTTTGCATAAAAATATGCCTTAATCATTCTTAATACTCATCTGATAAAATTTAAGACGTTTTCATATCTTATCCTCGTCCAAGAAATTTTCGTTTCCATACACCATTTTCTCTTCATAATATTTATGAGGTCTTTCTTTTCTTTATTCATAAACCTCGATCTTTTCATTGGTGCTGAAATGGATGTCAGGGGATCTGACGTCAGAAGCAAGTCTTCGCAAGTCACCCGGGAGTGTTTTTTCGTGAAACGCTCTCGATAGTTCCTGGTGTCTATTTGTCGGGCCTCCTTAGCCTCTTCTGAGAGTTGCCTCAATGGAGGAAGTCTTTATTTCGTAATTTCAGATCCGTTGTTTACACTTTATGAAGGGTGGCATTTAGTTCCATGGATGTAACTGCACATATGTAATACATTAAAACACAAAAATTAAACTGTATTAAACAATGGTGAGCGCATATAAAATGATGGATGGAGAAAATATCTATCCTTCACAATTATATTTTTTAATTTTAAAATTAAATGAAAAATATGTGACATAACATAAATTACCGGAAATAATTCCTATAGAAATTTTCAATCATTCGCCATGGAAGGCTGCTTGCAACTTCTCGAAGTCACGGAAGGACCACAAGATCACAACTAACCTTCTCCACGGCAAAACGTGAAATAAAACGACGCGTGCACTTATAACAATAAATTGCGAAGATTGAATATAGGGTGTAACGGTTAATCCTGAAAAAGCGCAGCTGAGTATCATACAACGAACCCTTGACTGAAATTTATTTAGGGGGCATAATTTATTATGCGGTGGTTGCCCAAACAACGCCAGATATGTAATTATTTTCCATAGTATTGAGGATTAAGACAGAAAGCTAAGCGTAAGAATCAAAAATAATAGCTTACAAAATACTTATTGGTGTTAGAAATTCAAAAAATGTTGCTCTACCCTGAGATTTTACAGAAGCAGTAAGTCGTTGCTAAATTTACACTTGCTTTAAGGAAATTTGGTGAACATGTTTTTTTTTCGTATGAAAAGTTACACGGAAGTTCATTTCAATATCCCAGAAACATACCGTTTGAAGCGTGTTGGTCCGTAATTCTTCTCAGATGTATACGGGTTAACGTAAATGGCTTGCTTAGTTGTATGTAGAATTTATTCAAGAGTAGTCATGCAAAGTTTCGAAGTCCTCGCTCAAAAAACCACTTTTGTATTTTTGAATTGTTGTTTCATAACATTGATACAAGGGGAGGTTAGGAATATTAGACAAAAAGATTGAATGCAGTTGAAAAATATTATACCGGAAGCGAGTCTTATGAAATTCGTCCTAGCAAAGATAATGATGATTGGATGAAAGCTTAACAACTAGACGACATCAGACACCGTCATAAAAAGCCTTAGTTACGTTCATTTGGGAAACAAAGAAAATGGATTAAAGTCAAAAATTTTCTGCGATAAGCAGGAAGAGAAAGAGAATGACTCAGAGACAAGTCATATGAATGCGAGCAGTTAGATTCTTTAGAGATATTTGGTATTAATACTGAGGTATAGAAAATCATCAAATAAAACTAAAACGGATTTGTCTGAGGAGAGCGGTTTATGGATAGACCAGAAGGTTTAGACAAGAATTTAGATATTAAAGTTATTACCTTGCGTATCTCACGAAGAATAGCGTAGCGTATTCTTTATGCTTTCGCATTTGTAAATAATAAGAAGTATAAAGAAAACTAAATTATTCAGTTGAGGTACTTTTGATCATATACCTACCCAATAAGTTAAATTACCGACCAAACCAAACGATTGAATTTGAATGCAAGTATGACATTCATAACAACTGAAGGTTAAAAAAGCTAATGCAAAAGACCTGCTCTGATCCTCAAAACATCAAAATCTAAATTTCTGTTCATGTTGGATATTTGCTACGGTTTATTCTCATAGATTGATAAAATTTAATTGAAACATATGCAGTTTGATTCATTATATTGTTTTCGAGCAATATTAAGATACAGCTAATTCATTTTAAACCATTGCACCGTTTCAAATAGTAAAAAAAGCAACTAATAAAATAATCCTAACAGCAAATCACTTTTTACAAAATGTAAAAAACTCTTCCCCAAAATATTGATGGAAATTTATTCTTTAGAAGGTCGTTAATAAAAGTGAAGCATGCATTAAGTTTTAGAGAACCTCGCATAACAGAGGATCCAATGAGAAGCACATTGTTTTCAAAACAGCTGGGTGCAAGTTAGCGATTACATTTATGTATATTAGCTCAAATTGAAAGATTGGAATGGAAACATTTCCGAGAATCTGATGCTGCAATCAAGAGAGCGCCAAATTAGCTAGATTCTTAGAAGGAGACTGAGTTGGTCCTACCTGGAGGGAAATCGGCGATTCGTGGGTCTTGTGTGTTGAAATACGACCTTGAATTTCTTTCTGGAACAAACAGAATCGCTCTGACCTCACACAATCGCTTTCAATCGTACTTCTGGGAAACATCTCGCGGAATTATTTTGAATTTAACCTCTCGTGAAAGGAAATTATATGAATTTATGTAAATTATTATCTTGATATAAAAGTGAATTGAGTACAATGGAGGCAATTCCGCAGTAAAGAAGGGAAACACTAAAGAGATATTCTAAGATTGTAGAAGTTTATAAGCGGGATCTCAACCCAGAATATGTTAGCATTTCTGTTTCCTTAACTAACAACTAAGTCGGCGAGAACAACGATGAAAGAGAATACGTAATAATATATAATACGTAATACTAACCCTGTTTTGTGATTCTTCACGGAATTCTGCCATCTGTTCCCAAATCACCATTTCAAAATGTCTCATAGTGCCTACAGAGACACCAAACAAAATAAGATAATTATTCACCTTTCTTCGAAATGACACGTAGTTATAATAACTGACTGTACTACATTTTTTCAACTGATGAAGCTCGACTTCGACAAGCATTAAATATTCTCTGAACTAATGACCGCATTCATTCATGGGTTGGCCATCCCAGCGTAGGGATGGCCAACACATGGCGAATCCGGCAAATACGGCGCATTACATGATTATAAGCGGCGTATTGAATTCAGAAAAAAATTAAATGAATATTTTTCGCAATGTACATATAAACTCACAAATACATACATACAATTATAAAATAATCTACCGATGGAATCTTGAGAGGGCATTTATTATATATTGATATAGTTTGCAGCGAAATATTATAATTTGTAGCACATCATAGTAGTTTCGATGGCGCATCTCATAAAACAGTGAAATAATTGACATATGACCTATTAAAGATTGGCCATCCCATCTGATAAGAACGACTATTAGTTCTTATCAGGCCCGGTACATGGGGATTTCAGGGTTTGCACAAAGACGCCTCATCAAAGGGGGCGCCAGTAGCTTGATAATTAATCAAAATTCTTTGTTCTTTACTAAATTAGTCTTCAGTTTGCAGAATCTTGCTAATTCATTCATCATATTGAAAGAAAATGCAACTGTAAGTATGTACTACGATTTACATGTTAAATCTGTGTGGAAACCGTTATACTTCGTGAATTTTCTTTTACAATATATAACATTGTTATTACTACGCCCTACGATAAACAAAAGGCACAAAAANGAAACATTAATAGTTTATCTAAGAGATTCTCAGTTACATTCCTTGGAATAATTATCATAATGAGGCTTTCTCTAAACGTAAATTTCAAATCTCCGATCTAACATACTATTTATTAAGTTTATTTTTAATGTTTCCTCATTTTCAAATGTTTCTTCCAGTTTTATGGAAAAACAATATGCAATATTTTAGTAAAAAATACAAAAATAGTAATATCATTCAATATACATTACAAATGATTGCACGAGAAGAAATAAATACTACCATTAAATGACCTCCTGAGCCATTAAGAAACTCATCAGGAGGTGCCAACATATAAAACATTCATAGTTACAGTTTAGATATTGTAAGTTATACTTTTAACACTATATTTGTTTTTACAATAATCA
>KZ309029.1:98597-111117 GCA_000376725.2 Ladona fulva
TTGTATAAGAATACCAAGTTTTGTTTTGCTCAACGGAATACTGCGTGAGATAACGTGTCTCAAACTTGCTAAAAATCGATGTCTAACTGTAGAAGGCTGCGGTAGGGGGTCAAACAAATGACTATATCTCAGTAAATATTTTATGTTCATAGAGGATATAAAGTTATGTTCACACAAAATTTCTTTGAAATCGGTGATGGTCGTGCGGGGACCGTTGGTCCACTTGACTTGGAATGGCCCTTTAATTAGTGTTTCTTGAGACTAACTGTGTACCATTTAGCGCTTCTAATTGCAGAAAATTCATATCTCCCGGGTCAGTTGTTGGATGTATCTTTCTGACTTTTAGGCTAAAGCTGAATGTCGAACACGTGGTAGATGACATCAATGCAATGTCCACGTTTTGATTTCTTAAATTACACCCTATAGTTTCATCTTGGTCCTTGACTTCGCAACATTAAACCGAATCGAATTAATGCATATAAAATTAATAAAAGACGTTGTTTAAAGTATGTCATCAATGGTATGCTCCGCAAAAATCACAATGTATATAATTATAATTTTTTGGAATTCATTAACCGTGTATAAGCTGGTTAACTAGTACCAGAGTATAAACCAGTTAATAGTTATTAACCTTTATTCCTCTCTTCGTCTTTGCTGGCAGGAAAAGGTTATTATTTATAATTATATTATTTTGTCCGCTTCTTTCCAAACAATCTTGGAATGCATAACGCGTAGTTTCATTCCTAAGGATTCCGAGTGAAAATCTAAGAAAAAGAATAAGCTGATTTTTGAAGTATAAACGAGAGAAAATAAATATGCGAGAAAGTAAATTCTTCATGTGAAGGTCAAGACAATTTCTTACGCTCAATTTAATACATTTCGCATAAATGTAAATAGGAACTTGTTTTCTCACTGTCTTAGTCTACAATATCACTAGTGGAAGCGCGTAGCCGTATTCTCAGCTGCTTATTTCGAACTAAAAATATCGATAATTGACCCCACGGCAATCGTTACATGGCGATGTTTGTGGCCTCTGTACATAACAATGATTTCGCACCTGAACGCTAGTTTCTTAATGAAATTGCTCAGTGAATCATAACTTTTTGGTCGTTCGTGTTTGCTTCTGGATAGCCGAGTGGGCAACGCGTTCGACTTCGGTGAAAGCGGTCCCGGGTTTGATTCCCGGTGGTAGCCTACGTGCGAAATGACCTCAGCTGTCGAAGCACTTACAACAATACTACTACTACTGGTCGTTCATGTCCCCACACCCTGTTTATGACAGATCTGATTAAGATGGCTGGAAAGACTACTTTTTGTCTTCGCTAACTTCAAAAGTCTGCTTCTCTCCAGCTAATGCGATTAACGCCTGCTACGACTTAGAACACCTGCGATAATGTCAGCAACGTGGTATTCAGTTTTATATTTAAAGTGAATAGCTATAAACAAGGATGAGAGAAATATGTTTAAGTTAGAATACTTGTCCGGAAAGTGGGTTCGAGTCACAGACACGTCAATATTTTTCACTACTGTTATGTAGTTATGTATCCTTGGATGCATAATTTATAAATATTTATTAAAANTTATTTAACATTTTATAAGAAAAATAGAACTAAGCAAGTACAAGAAACATGGAATAAAAGCATAGAATGAAAAAGAAAATACATAGATATCGATAAACAAACAAGTGTTAAAACATCTGAGTCCCAATGACCCTCATCCATCTACATCAGGGATTCCGAATAAAATATTTTTGGTTGGAGCATTTAGAACATGATGTCAATCATTATAATTTCCAAATTTGAGTGAACAAAATAGTGCTTCATTCCGCAATATAATTTCTCCGCAAATTTTGCAAGGTCAAGAAGACTTCTGCAAGACTAAAATAAAAGACCTTTCCATTTATTTGTTCCTGTTTCAGCCTTACAAAACAATGACTCACTGTAGACTGAAAGCGACCAACACGCAATTTACTCCACCCTCTATCTAGCAACAATTCACCTCTTTCATCTATGACAAATGATAGGCAAAAGAGGTAAAGTATAGTACTAACGATATTAAACATCTATATTTGATATTCTTGACGTCTTTTAATGAACACAGCTGACGATTTACATGAAGCAAAAGCGCAAATGGAAGACTTGGTTCAGATCTTATCATTAACCGTTAACGCATTCTTAATCGCAACAAAAAATGTATACAATTATATTTATATAGATTACACATTACTGCAAATAATATTCAATATCTCGTCTTTCCTCCTTAGTTCGTTATTCTGACGTTAATGCTCGGGGATTCCCAATGGCACTAAATTCAGGCCCTCGGAAGGTCATCGACCAAAAGATGATATAATAGAAAGCAGGAAAATTTTCCGCCACATTCCTTAGGCGGTTTCACTGACGGTGAAAAGCTCTGTGTTTTCGTTACTTGCCTATTCAATTAGTAAGTGAGTTTCAAAAATGTATTCATCACATAATTTCATTCACTTGCTTCCCACATGTTCATCGCATGGTGTTATTACTCGCCTACGCGAAATCCTTGGGGCCTCATATCCGTAGGTCAGTCCAAAGGGTTGAAGAGGATCTCATTTTAAGAATCCACAATACTTCGCTTTTCCAGTCGTTTCACTTGGAACCAATATGGCTGTCAATAGCTGAAGGTGAGGAAGGGTTATGAAAAGGAAACCACTCAGCTCTACTTTAATGTCCTGTCACGTGGGCGTTCTTGCATAATACACTGCGTGAAGGTTTTGTCAGGTCAGCAATTTGCATTTTCCCTCGAAAATTATTCAAATCAGAATGAACGATGGGCTTCCTGAAGTGAAATAAGAAGTGCGTTCATTTTCTAGCGAAAAATGTTTCTAGACTAGAAATAGTTTACGTATCACTAGGATTAGTTCTTTGCTGTTTAAAACGGTAATTTTTCAACAGTTTCTCCACTCCCATGTATTTATTATTAAGGATAAAATGGAAATATTTTATCAATAATTAAGAAAGTAAGCGAAATTTTATTTTAACTTTGGATGTAGTTCTCATTCGCAAGATTATTTTAAAATCTTTAATGTTTTTAAACAATAAATGAAATGCCAATTTTCTTTCAGTTCTTATTGAGTATGGAGTTAGTAAAATCTTTCTTAATAAAAATGTATAAATTATTGAGTCCTTGTATTAGATTTAAAAGAAAACCAGCAAAGCGTTCAATCTTTAAACTTCGAAAGCTTTAATTTTCGCTGGATGCAGCTTTCGAAAGGGATATGGGAAAGTAACTCCTATGTTACCAATACTGCTGATTGCAGGAAAAAGATCTGTTTTTATACACGTTGCATAGTTAAATAAGGATTTAAAGCGGCTTGGCTCATCCCGTGGTCACGCTATTAAAGCAGACGTTCGCAAGAGAGGAGGTCAATAACATAGAAGTGAGTTGCAGATTTCTGTGCAATGCGGCTCTTGCTTGATATTTGTAATCATATTTATGTAGATGTATATTTCATATGATTATGTACTTTATGTATCTTTATTTGTATACTGTGCTTATTTCACAGTAATTCCACCTTATCACTGCTTATTTTACATGTTATTTGGTATTTGGAGGTAATCCTGCGTCGAGAGAATGTTTTCTCACATATTTAGAAGGGCCAAGGACAAGTCTAATGGATTTATATTTTCATTTTAGTCAGCTTTATCATCCGTACCATAAAATGTACCATATGCTAAGAAAATAAGAATTCAACAAAAAGAGAGATGCTTCCTGACCGAATATGGCAATATATTGGTCATCCTTTTTATCATCTTTGTATGCGGTCGTTTATCTGGGATTGATTAATATACGCAGACTTCATCCTTTCAACTACTTGACACTTAATTGGGGATGATTTCCGAATTAGTTTGCATTCGTCACGTTTATGTTAGCTGTTGAGAAGGAATTGAATTTCTTTAGTATTTTTCATTTATTTCTTATAGATATATTAACTTCATCCGATGTATGACGATTAATAAATCTTTTCCTAAAGGGAAAATATGCCATAGTATCTATTAAAAGAAACATTAATAGTTTATCTAAGAGATTCTCAGTTACATTCCTTGGAATAATTATCATAATGAGGCTTTCTCTAAACGTAAATTTCAAATCTATGAAACATAAGGATAGTATTCTCATCGCTAAGAAAATGAAGACAGCAAGTAAATAAATATTGATCCTCTTACATAATTTTTTAATGTAACTGAGGGATGAAAGCGTGGATTGAAAGAATTCTGAGTTATTTCCCACAAAAATCATGAGCGCATCTTTCAAAAAAAATTACGGATCCGCTTTTAATGTTTGATAATTACAATCTATTCCTTGTGAGATATGAATTAAGTACATTATAAAGTAAAAACATAAAAATCAAGCATCATCGTAATTTACCCCGTCCGTAATTATTGACTTCACCTTCGATTCGCTTCGCTGTTGGAAATCAGGATTTCACCCCAGTGCATACCTTCCAGAAAAAATCTCCCGATAATCCATAGTGAAGGGAATGAGTTCCAAACATCATTACGAGGGTCGTTATAGATTAGCCAACTGCAATCTGCTTGAATTTGCAATTTACCCCGTCAGCAGAGGAAAATCACGTTTCATAAGTTATAACTATCGCAAAATTCCTCCATTTCTTTTTTTATTGAAATTGCATCAGTTTCACTGTTTGAAAATGTTACTGTTCGAGCCTTGTAACCTCAATGCACGCTAAATATTTTTACCATGAAATGATACTGCTGAATAAATTGCCGCTGAATTGTTCTAAAGGGCAGAGGTCTTGCTGGATATTTTTCACAAACAAAGGAAAAAAGTTTCAACTCTTAGACTCTATTCTTGCATAGAAATTGGTACAAATAATACAATAAGCAACAACTTCTCGAAATTTAGGCAGAGCCTCAGTCTTATTACCGCCACTCTGTGCTGGAACGTAAAATTTCTGTATAGTTCTAATCTATGTAAAATATTGTAATAAAGAAACAGGAAGTAAAATAGTTATTGAAGACATAAAAAATGACACATTAGCTCGTCATTCCTCTTTGTGACTCCATATTGTTATGCAAAGGATGGGCGTTTAACTGAAGTACATATTCCCAGTTAGCCAAGTGGGCAATACATTCGACTTCAATGAAAGCGGTCCCGGGTTCGATTACCGGTGGAGGCCTACGTTCGAAATGACTTCAGTTGTCGAGGCACTTTTAACAATACTTCTTATTTACTCCTATATCAATACGGTGACAGCTTCGTCACTTTTACTGCATTTTTTCAGGAACTGATGATGTGTTCAATTTCGTCCACTTTTCTTGTGTCATAATTAAGAATGGTTGTGAAGAACTAAAGCGTTACATGATGAGTAAATTACTAATGCATAAATATCTCCATATCCACTGAAATACAAGCTGCAAGAATCAAACAAAATCTTATAAGCAAATAATAAATTATTTGATGCTGCGTTGACAAAAAATGAAACTTTGAGTAAAGAGTGGAAAGCCAATAGACAATTTGTTAAACTGACTGCATATGATAAAAAGGGAAATTTTATTAAATACACAACGGGAGCAATGAGAGCAAAAATTAGAATCGCTATAGCTCTAAAGATAAATAATAATGAAGATAAGAGGAATCAACAACACAACATAGTAAGGAGCGACAAGATCCAGAAAACGATGCTATAAAGAATAAGTAAGATATGAAGAATATCAAATAAATTATCGTTAGCATTAATGAAAACAGTCACAATGTAGGAAAAAGCGAAGAAATGAAAGCAAGTTATAGAACAATGAAGTTAAAGACATTTCAATATTATGATTGATCGATTAATGAGGAAAAAGCGAGATACAAAGAGGTAAAAAGAATGTACAGGACGAAAAAGGAAGGGGAGATAAATCTGAAATGTCAAAATCTCCGCACGAAACCCATAAAATGAGAAGGAAAACTAGAGGTCAAGTGCACATCGATTAAGAATCTATCGTACAAATGTGGAATGGACTTTTTCGTGCATTAGCAATGTGTCCATTGATATTAATGAAACACGTCATGAGCTTAGACAAGAAATTAAAGCTTCGGGATTATTATTTTTCAAGGTTTGCATTTTTTTAATTTTGGCAGAATTCGCCGTACTTTAAATTGACAAACAGTGCAAGTATTAAAATTCATCCATTTTTTCGTCCATAAACAGACTATTTCACTTAATTTTGTGAAAATACACCATTCCGAATTAATTCGGATTGATTCGACTTGATTTGGATCAATTTTAAAATCCCTTATCTTGGCTGTTTCAATATAGGCTGGATTATTTTTATTTCTTACAAAAAGTACCCAAAATCTACAAAAAAGCTCTCGCTGACTACCCAACTTACATTGACGTAAAGAACGATGCCTATTTATCTTTTTCATATTGAGATAAAAATTACTTTCAGTCAGAGTTGTTTTCTCACATATAATTTCTGGTTGATCATTTTGCGCATTTTATACATTTCTTTCGTTTTGATTTTAGTTACAGTTCGTTCTAATTTTTATCACATTAAATATATTCCTTAAAAATTAACAAATTGATGAGAGAGGAATAAAAACAACTTTTATAGTTTACCACAGAATTTTAATCTTCCACGCACTAGGTTTCAATGCAGGACCCTTTCAATGATCCCTTGCCAAAGTGACTGAGGAGAGAACTCAAAATCGGAAATTTGAGAAATGGTGGTATACCTAACCCTCAATTACTTGATTAAGGCGGTTTTGGTTTAGTAAAGTCACTGAATTTCGGCAATATTTAGTCTTGTACTCCGATAAAATTTCGACTTGTACGGTTCAATTAATCAATCAAGTTTTCAATTATGCAGAAGGTAGAATAAACTAACTGCAAGAATAAACTCACGAGAGGAAGTACGTGAGAAATTTACGAAACCTACTGACAGTTGCAACTAAAATTGAGAAGAAAGAGAGAAATGGGAAAATCAGAAAAAGGAATGTGACACAAACAAACTTGAAGAAAAAATACAATATAAATGCAAATTCATACAAAAATGCAGATTAGAACAGATTTTGGATTTAAATTACAAGGCGCAAGGAGTAGAATAGAAAAGCTCGAAAAAGTAAAACGATAATAACGGTATAAGAAAATATTAAAAGATAGAGAAATGTTGAAGAAATAACAAAAGTAATTAAATGACTGGAAAATACACTAAACGCATAGATATAACAAACTATACCACTATAGCAGAAGATGAGAGTGAATTGTCGTTTCCGTTAATGTTATTGTTTGCTCAATATTCAATACTAATGTTATGAAAATCAATTCATCATCTTGCAAATTTTTTAGGGTTCCTATTATATTATTTTATAATCGTAAATCCTGTCACTGGTGCAAATCAAGGGTTGGGTGTATGTGGTAGAGAATGGGTTTCTTAAGACAGGGAACGTTAAATCCGGTAAGAAACATGACGAGGAGTCACCCCACATGCGAATTGCGTATTGGTCCAAAGGATAGTCTGCGTGAGTGAAAAAGGACCCAGAAGATAGGCGATCAGGTGGTTAAGGACAAACAATTTTTTGCTCTCGGAGAGACCAGTAAAGGATGAGGTGAGGAGGAAGTGAGGGAACAATTAGGAGCGAAAGAGGATGGAGGTCTGAAAGAGGCGTGCGATCCCACCCGTGGCAGCAGCACTCATATATACGGCGCGGCGGAGAGGAAATTGAGTCAGTTTCGGCGAGGAAGCAGCGGCGTGAACATGTCTGCCAATTGGATGAAGGGAAGCGAAGGGGAGAATGGAGTCCGCCTCGACCGCTACAACTACTCGCCGGTTAAGAAGTCCATCAAGAGCGCTTCTTCGTGGACATGTCGCAGATCTGAAGACAGGCAAAAATTCGGTGAGTGGAGAGAGCGGCAGTTATTGATTTCTTATACGGAAGGCCTTCCTTTAATTTATCGATTACTTTGCGTAATATCAGACAGAAACGAAGCTGTTGTTTATGTATGGGTTCAATGTATCCGTGAGTGCGTGGTCTCCGACAGGCAGCGCGGGACACTATGCGGGCGACAACAGTATTTTCCCTTTGTATGTACTACGCAGTATGCCATAGCAAGCTTCGTTGTTGCCTCAACTGTATATTTTATTGCCCCAATAATACCGGTTGGTTTTATGAAAACGATGATTACTTCCTTCGGAAAAGGTTTAGGAGCCAGAAGAATTTGAATTGTTTAATTAACGATTTACTAACATACTTTATTGCTTGAATACTGTCGATGGAAGAATTCATGAAAGTAAAATCGTCATTTTCGCCAGATGATGTTTTATGCCAGGATTGTTCCGTTACTTTTCGTATCATGCAAATAGAAAACGCATTTATAACATGAGTTTCATCTTATATATTACCAGGTTCTTTACCAAGTTATACTAGGAAAATTTTAAAATTCTGAAATTAAAAAAAAACTTTCGATATGCAATTCGATGGCTCTTTTAGATCCTACAGTGATATCTACAACAAATAGAACTATAAGAGTTCTTACACTAATTCTACCTGCCAGAGTCAGTCCTCATTAGTGCGAACTTTTCAGAATAATCCGTGGGTTCCAGTCGAGAGCGTTTCCTTGACAGCCACATGCGAAAAATGACTCATGATCGGTTGAAAACATCACGAGAAAATGATGCAATTTCGTCTGGAAGTTCCTAATCAGTGTAAACGTAGATAAAATATTTGGTACGCATCTCATCCTGTTTAAGAAAATCCAACGTGGAAAGTCACAAATTTCTTCGTTTACACCCTACAGCCTGTAACCATGGGAGGAGGTCGTTATCGACTCACCAAGGGAACAGCTGTCTCATGGCCGACACCTGGATACGGCGCAAAGAAACTCTGTCTCGAAAATTTAGCCTGGCTCCCATGCTTTTCAATTGATAACATTTACCTTTTCCAGCCGCTTTTGTTTACCTTTTCCCTCAAAGCTGTAACAGAGAGTGCATTTAGAAAGTCTGCTTTGGCGTAGCGTAGGTCTTGATCAGAATGTTGATGTGGAAGGTCAGCGCATCGGATTATATTTACAAGCATTCCTGCGATGTCCTTCAAGATTATATCACCTGTATATTATTTTTCCTGTTTGTTTTAATTTACCTAATTACAGAATGTCAAATCAAAATCATAATAGTTTTTCTGAAGGTTTTCTTTCCTATAGAATACTTCCTTAGCTTTATGGATTCAACTTTTAATTTCCTTGTAATCCTCCCATCTTTTGTGATTTTTCGCCCAATTACGCACATTATGTTATAAGGGGATTGACGAGAAAGAGTGAAAAGAAATCGAATGATTAACAATTTTCTTTCTGAATGTTTCTCAGTGGATATAAATGGCCTAGCAGAATGGTGTATACTTTCTGAAATGTTAAATTCGATATAACCCTGTAAATATATCGCGTGAGTAAAAATTATTCAATTAAATATTATTCATCTTTATTAAATTTACTGTGTGAATTTGTAGAGCAGACAAATAAACATTCAAAATTTCATTTTTTCCGCCAACTATGCGAAATAATATCAATTTAAATGTTTAGGTAAAATGGTGCATGCACCTCATTTCACAACCATCTGCGTATTTGTGAAGACTACTGTTTCGATTCCAACGTCCTAAGATAGGACTGCCCGCAGGCGGTAGAATCTATCGATTTTCTATTTAAACGACGCAATGAAACAGAATGATGCCTTTTTAATAATTTCCATGAAATTCTGTCTGTCAGATATTGGTATCCAGCCTTCATTCACTGTCGATCGGGAATATTATCTGTATTTTTGTATTGCAGCTATTGTATGCCAGGCTCCTTCCGATTCCTTTCTGAAAAATGTTCGCCGACCACTGATTATAATGAGAATATAAAACCATCTAAATGGTAACGCAACAGTCAATTAACATCTCTTGCGGTAATAATTAGCCAACGACGGTCAATCTAATCGAATGAAAGTTTCAATTTCATTTTATTTCGAATAAATCATAATAAATATCTATGATGAAGTTATAGAGATGTTAATTTTTCTATCAATGCGTTCTATAGTCGTAAAATTAAGATAAATTTATTTTTCAAACAGAAGTTGAGCTATAGCTTCATATCAGTAAATACCAAATTTTCCTCGCCCCATTTTAACCAATTTTTCAAACCTCCCGTTTTTCAGGACATTTTTCCTTACGATTTCAATAGCCAACTGACAACGAAGAGATTATCAATCGTCGTATTTCTTGAAAGTAATAGAAGATAGAAAAAAATTGATCTTCACCGTGCGGTTTCCCCGATTATTTTCATTGTATTGCAAAAACTCGGTCCGAAAAGTCAAAACATAAATTGAACCAATAATATATGAAAGTTATCAGAGTGCCAATTAAAACTAAAAGTGAAAATAAATCTCGTATAAATACTTTTTGTGTAATAAATTAAAAATGTGATTTGGCAGCTAGTTAGAACGTTTGTCAAGGGTTGCGTTTTTCGATCCTTCTTAGGCATGCGAACGATTGCACACCTTGTTTTGCATGAGGTGCAGAAAAAATCGAATGTCAGCAAAGCTGCACGCTTCTATGAAGAGATAGCCTATAAACTGACGAATTTAACACATCGCAGAATTTTCCCGGACTATGTATTGTTCTAAAACCTTCTATCACTAATGAATTTTTCATCGCCAAATTGAGTGTCTGACAGCTTTGTTTATGCGGGAAAAACGTGAAAATGTTATCTTAAACGTTGTGAAATACTTTTGAAACCTTGAATTTTTCATGCACTTTGGAACTAACATCTGCAACCTCGTATTATAATTGTATACGAGAAATTATTTCTGTATGTGTCAAAAGTGTTACTGTTAATTCAAAAATCGCCATCAGTGGTCAGTTTTCCTCTCATTTATGTTAATTTCAAATAATTTATCTATTCAAACTGAAAAATTATGATTAGGTAATTTTGCTCCATTTATGGTATATATTTAATGATGCAAAGTGACAAAATGAGATTCGACAAAATATGATAGAGCAAAGTGAAATGCAAATACGATTGACAACAAATATTATAAGCTGGAATAATTTTCAAGTATTAGATGCAAGCAAGAAAGGCCATGAGAAAACAGGTATTTGTGCATCTTTTCCGTTTTTCGAATGTAAAGATGTGCAAATGTTTAGATTGGATATCTATGAAGTTTATATGATAGCTTATGAAGGTTAAAGTACTCTGCAAATGTACTATTAGTTGAAGAAATAATTAGATTTCAAGAAATAAAATCTTCATTTTCGGACACGTGTAAAAGAATATGAATCATGTACGTAGAACAAACATTTGACATTTTTCGTGATTTTCGCTTGCATGGAATAATAAATCTGCAGCATTGAAAGCGACTAAAAATCTCTTCAAATGCACACATTGAATGAAAATAATGCAATGCTGTCCTTGTTAAAATAATTCCTCTTTCTCACACACTATGTCCCACGTTTCCGCAGGAAGACAATTCTTTCATCAGAGAGTTATCAGAAAGTTGTGTAAGCTGCACTAACGTATCAGTTAGGCCATTCAACATGTGTCGCATGCTATTTTTCAAGATAAGATACCATTACATTCATTTAATTTTTATTTTTATAGAAATGTATTTGCTTTAGTATTGACAAGCAGTTTTGAAAAAACTAAATGTATTTAGACAATATAGTATGAATCTGGAAATTATAATTGCTATTAACATGCAAGATTAGTACTGAATTATTCATTACACAAAACGATTTTCTGACGAGTGTTATTCATCTCGCAACAAGAAATTTCTCTCTCGCCATTAAAGACAGAAATTTTTAATTGAACTTCCACTGTTTTCTTTTAAGTAATACACACAGCCCTGCTCGGTGTGCACATTGCGACAGCTGCGCTCATAAAAACTTGATCCAAGCGTCGACCACTGGGAACTGCTTTACATTCGCTGAGTGTAATTTTCACCCATCGAGTTCTAAATAAGAAAGTATTTTTTTTATAGAGACGTTAAAGTCTCGTAATACTCTTGAAGTAGTTATTTAAGGTTTTTGACAATTCTTTAGTCTGAATAAATACATAAACAGGCCTATTAGTCTTAGACACGAATTAGTCAACAAAATTAGTACATAAAACGATATGCTTTAGATACTTTACAACATATATTTATTGTCTTTATACATACGAGAAATATTTTCAAAACTTAATTGTACCTGTCTAGTTTTTATAACAACTCTTCAGCTTCTGTCATTTTCAATAAACCTATACCTTTAGGGGCATTCCATGTCAAGTGGACCAATTTTAGAGAAATGCCCCGCTCGACCATCACCGATTTCAATGAAATTTTCTGTGAACATAACTTCATATCCTCTATGAACATTTCCCAAGTTTTACATCCAACGATGAAATATTTGTTGAGATATAGTCATTTGTTTGACCACCTACCGCAGCCTTCTACAGTTAGACATCGATTTTTAGCAAGTTTGAGACACGTTATCTCACGCAGTATTCCGTTGAGCAAAACAAAACTTGGTATTC
>KZ309029.1:113149-124109 GCA_000376725.2 Ladona fulva
TGAATCAATTAGCCGAGTGGACTAAAGTAAACGGGATGGAAATTAATGTTAGTAAATGTAAGCATATCAAGTTCTCCAGGAGAAAGTCTATAATACAGCATTGCTACTCCCTTAACAACGAAAACATTGTTGCTGTGACCGAATGCAAATATCTAGGTGTCAAGCTAACCGAGAACCTTAAATGGGGAAAGCACGTCGAGAACATAGTCGCAAAGGCTTACAGGAATCTCCATTTTGTAATGAGGAGCCTAAAACGGAGTGGGAAAGGAGTAAGAAAAGGAGCGTTCAAATCACTGGTCAGGCCGATTATAGAATATGCAACGAGTGTATGGGATCCTCACGAAATAGGCCTTATTAAGAAGCTCGAAGGTGTACAAAGGAAAGCAGCTAGGTGCGTAGTCGGCAAACACAAGAAAACAGAAAGTGTAAGTAGAATGCTAGCTCATTTGAAGTGGGAATCATTAGAGTCGAGACGGAAAATATTTAGATTAGCCGGGATGTACAAAGCATGGAATTCCGCGGAGGGGTGGGACGAACTGAAATCCAGGTTTAAGCTCCCTAGCTATATAGGACGAGGCAATCATGAATTAAAAATCAAAGAACGCGAACAGAAAACAGATATCGCGAAATACTCATTCGTTAATAGGGGTATTAGAGAATGGAACGCTTTAGCTGGAGAAGTTCTCATTCCAATGCCGAAAAATGTAAACATTTTTAAAAATAAGCTTAAATCTATTTTTAATCATTAATTTTCCATAGTTTAAAGCTGTAATTTAATTTTATGTAACATTATAGTGTGTAGAATTAGCCATCTTGAATTATAACTTAATATTAGGTACATGACTATATAGACTATCTACCATGTAAGCTAGCTTATTCACTAACAATATTATCCTTGTATTGTATTATTATAATTTTTTCCATGTCATTATCTAAGTTTAACCTTCTATGGTAAGCTAAATCTAAATGTATATATCTTAACTGTGTCTGTACTTAATTGTATGTGTCTTATGTATGTACCTTATGTGTCATATGTAATTTATTGCCTACGGGAGGTTTTTGGAGGGGTTTCCCTACCGTCCTTGGGCAAATGCCGGGCAATACTATGTTTAATATGTTATGCTCCCCTCCAGCACTGCCACCTGGCTAAAAGGCCAAATTGCATTGAAGATGAAAATAAATAAAATAAATAACGTAACATTGTGCGTGTACATTCTGTACTTATATAATAGAGTGAGATATGTACGGTAAATTATATATTTCGATAATCATAAATCACTATAAATACCACTTGAAAAAACCAAGGTTATCCTCATCATATCCATGAATAATGATCTACACTAACAAAAAATGCATAATCATAAGGAAACAGAATGCATTACCTTCGCGAGTTAAAGATTACTGTGTAAAACCATTAAGACTAGCAAAATCTCAACCTACCTTTTCCAAAATATGCTGTCGAAATTACACTCCTTTTAACTTTCTTTTTGGTGACAACACCGACCACTTGCGGAAGACCTATATTGGCCTTGACCTTTTAATATCCCCGATTTTCCCCTCTGTCGGAGTGGGCGGAATGGGTATCCTTACGACATGACGCTGTGCCCAAATTTCATATATATTCATTCACATTTATTCTTACCCAGCTTTACATGATATCTGGAGATTACATCTAACGCCTAGAGCACGCATCTTTGTCATCGGCATATCTTGTTTAAATTACTAAAGAGACCTGCTGGAATTGAATTCGTGTAGACTGCGAAGCGTATAGGAGTCTGTTTTATTTCTCGTTTCTGAGGATATGCAAAAGTGAAAGTTTTCTGGAGGCATTGCCGCTCCTGTTCAGAGTTGCACCCAGGGTCCTTGACGCCTAAGAGCAAGAATATTTTAATCATTACTAAGATTCAATTTGCGAACTAGGAAATAATTAAGCGAATTAGTAGCCCTATAGTGTGCGTCTTGGTGCCGCGCCTACCCACTGCACCAGAAGTACAGAATGTACTTCTGTCACTATGAATTTAATGTACTTAAATTTTCATAAACGAAATTCTTATTTCCAGAGCTTAACCCTTTAACTGTATAATTCTCGGAAGGAACTCCTCTTCAAAATCCTGCCGGTAGCTTTTGTTCCCATGTCATTAATAATTGGTGTCTATGAACCTTCGGGAATTTTTTTTTTCAAATTTTCTCTTTAAAAAGCTTATCTAGGAGGGAATTATATTTTTTCGCTGTAAAAACATTTCTTTACGGATAAAAAGATAAATGAATAAACGGGCACGTAAGGCTGAGTGTAAATAAATTGACCGTGCTGCAATGTCTTATTTGGAACCCGAAATTGAATTCACAATGTGGATATTCCCGAGGAAATTCACCCATCCATTATTACATTATGGCCAGATAAAAGTATGGGGTGACTGTAGTTAATCAAATCTCAATTTAGGAAAAGGAAACTTGAAAGAGAAATCTTATATGGAACAGAGAAGAAGAAACATCAGGTTTTCAGCGGGGAAAACCAGATGCGCGTAGATCCTGATTTAACCGTATCGCCTTGTCGTTTCGCACAAGGAAAACTGGAGAAGATGGCATTCTACAAGGGTTGTCTTTTTAGTGTTTTTTTTTTGCCCATAGGTATTTTAAGTTTCTTTTGAGGAGAGATTAAAGAAGTATCGATTGCCCTCGACGTGTACTGATTTAAAATTCGATACTGAAACTGATTCTGAGCGGTTATTATCTCTAATTTTTAGTGGGATTTGTAATATTTTCATCTAATCATCAATAAAATAAGGAACATAATGACACTGATTGCAATAAGTTGTAGGGGTACTAATTCATTCTCAAAGTTCAAACCTGGTTGTCCCATAAATATATACGCTTCCGTAATTTCATTAAGAATTTTACGCTGAGCGTATTATTTTCTCCTTCTTTCGATATATTTTCGCTCGTTACGTTATCATTGTCACACTGAACGGTCTTTTATCGTTTCCACTACATCTTCTTCGAGAGCTTATCCGACTAATTTTTACACTTTTTGTGCTAATTTACCCTTTCTTAATTTACTCTGTAAATACGTTCCATATGTTCAAGATCCACTTTATGAAAGAATTTGCCTTTGCCCCTATAGCACGACGGGTTTCTTGACCACACGACACCTGTCTGATTTACAGCTGAAGATAATGACATATGTTCAGTGAATGTCATAATTGATTTATGAATTCTGAGTATTTTCAGTTGTAACATACATGTAAATGTCGACAAGTTGACGAAATGAATTGCGCGATAAAGAAATTATAAGCGTATATAATAAGTATAAGTGTTTTCCCATTTTCGTAAGTCGTCCCTTCGGATGTTTAAGTACACTTTTCTTTCGTATAGAGGCCATTAATTCCTATTCATTCTCTTTTTCTAGGTTTCTGAAAATATTCCCTTAGCGCACTAATTAAAAGCTTATCAATTTTAGGTTTTTATGCAGTATGAGCCCTAAGAATAAGAATCCTTACGAATACCGTATTACAAGTGATACTGTAAAAATAAAGATTTTAAATGAATGAATATCAGCTAATCTGGTATTCAGATTGATCAGTCATTATTTATGTAATTAAGGGCACTAAAACTCATAATTCGTTGAGACTATTGATTAATGATTTTGAGTCTACCAGTATAAAGATATTTTTCGCTATATCAATACCGATCATTCGTCCTTCATTGGATTGTAATCTCTGGCCATGGAGATAGGGGATTAGAGTAATCTTACTAAAGTGCGCTCGAAGTAGAGGGCGTTATTTCGTCGGGAGGTTGCATGACTCATGCGTGGTTACCCTCCGTATATCATTGCTTGCATAAGCAAGAGGACAGATTTAGACGTCCTATCATTACAGCTGAGCTTCTTATCGCTTGCTAGTATGCCGCAAGGATGCTCATGATACACTATGAGAATCCCGTTTTTCTCAGTACCAGAGGTAATCAGCCGTTCGACTTCGGCGAAAGCGATCCCGGGTTCGATTCCCGGTGGGAGCCTACGTGCGAAATGACCTAAGCTGTCGAAGCACTTATAACAATACTAATACAGAGGTATCCAGAGGTACCAGATTTTGTAAAACCCCCGCTTAGCAATACTTCACAATCTTTTTTCTTCCGCAGCACTTGAAACCACATCATTAATAGTTTCAATCTAAATTTAAATTGAAAAAAAAACTAAGAAAGAAGAAAAGTATGAATTGAGACATTTGAAAGCTCTCATTACGAACTCGCTTTTAACAAGAAAATATCTATCAAAATAAAAAACATACCTATTGCAAATTCGAGGAATAAGTTACCCTAGCACATTGCCCGGTACACCACAATACCGAGGCACACTGGTCGGAAAGCCCTGCCCTACAGGACTTTCTTACAGTTGTCCAATAGCTTGGACATTTTTGCGTGGGCCAATCTATTAAGTCATCCGACAGAAGCAAAATAAACAATTATGCACTCTGGACTTGATAATGATAACTTTTAATAATTTAAGCCATAAATATACAATTATTTTGACGACAACACAATTGCAAAGATAAAATACGGTAAATCTGATACGTAACTAAGCAAAGAGAAGAGAGTTATCTATTTCTATTTTCGTCGAATTCCTTGGGAATCTAAGTCAACGGAATTTTAAAAAGTGCATCACCTTACTTAAAGATGTTTAGTCTCTGTTGTTCAGTAGTTCTGCGATCGCCAGAAACTTGGGAACCCGCCCAACTTTAAGCTAAGAAATGACTAAAGGAATGATTCTCTGCTGACAGTTCTAAAGAGAATGGAGATCTTGTCTGGCAAAGATGAGGAGATTGTTCGGTCTCTATTGATGAAGTAATGTTTCACCCCCCATAAGGTAATTCTATTTAAAGATGAACTACCACAAAATTTTACTTTACAACGAAAATATACTATGGAAATTTTTCACAAATACCCAATTTGCATGTAATGTACACATTGATATTTTGGTTTTTGCGTGCGTCGTGAAGGAAAAACGGTGGAGAGTCCAACCAAGATTATTGACATCAGGACAGGTTCAAGAGAGAGGCACTTGCTTCGGGTAAATAATTGGAAAGGCCGCCAAATAAAAATAAAATAAAATTTACCCAAGGATAAACGGATTTCATAAATATCAACATTTCTGGGACTCAAACATAGATCTTTCACTTCTCGGGAAGATATTTCGATCGCCGAATTATTTATTTACGAGGGGGATTAAAATCATCTCTCGACTTCAGGTGAGTTTAGGCACGGCTCTGATCACCATTTTCTTCTTCTTGAGCAAATTGTTTATTAGTGCGCAGATCTCCTTGGCATTTACGAATTGAAACATATCCGGGAAGAAATGAAAACCTTGTAATACACACAAAATATTTATTCCAGAGGATAAGGCTCTTTTCCGCAAAGTTGAGTTTGACCTCATCGGATTTTGGTGTAAGCAAAAACGTCAGAAATGACGTTTGATAGTGGAATAGCGAGCAAAAAAACTTTTAAAACGGCAAAAAAGCTGCAAAACCAAGAGGGCAATGAAACCAGTGTGGCTTTCTAAGGAAGGGGAATCCCTGTGAAGGAACCGCACCTCGTTCCTTTTAGGATTTGAAAGAACTCGTTGCCATTGGACGACTTGTGGTCTTACTTCCTTAAGTTTGAGTCGTAGGATAACCAGTTCATCGCATGCTTTTCTCGTGATTCTTGTTTGGAAAAACCGCGCACCTTTTCCTGCTTGAGATTATGGACCATCATCCAATTTACTATAGATTAGCTCTCAACCTCTGTCTTTCCGAATTCTCTTTTTACTTTCTCAGATTTGTCTGACTAGCTGTTGCAACTTAATAAATTCTTTGAAAAACTGTCATTTATTATGGGACCGAAAAAATGGCGTGTGAAATGATGTTTTTAGATTTCCATCGTCTGCTATCATTCTGGCATTGGATATCATTTGCTCACACTCGAAAAATAGTTTGAGCATTCACTGAGAAGTGCATAGAAAAATTATGACGGTAAATAAATTTCTGCGTGCTATGTTCAAAAAGTGCCTAAACCATTTTTGTGCGAGCTATATTTTATTTGGCCTTAATAAAAGCGATTGGGATTTTGGTAAATTCAACAAATATTGGTGAATGTTCAGAAGGAAACGAGTGTGTATGAAAGCAGGTATCATTACTCAGGATAACATATTGATTCAGAGCAAAAGACTTATCCTAAATCTGCAGAGTGCTTTGATATAGGGGAAATCATAGGTTGATAGTATGAATGAAAGGTATTTTCTTCATTTATAGAAATCAGTTGCGTTGCTACATTTAGGAGCGGTGACATAATATTCATCGCTTAGGACTTAATGATCGCTAGACACTTTCTCCTTGTCAGATTTCTATTTTCCGTTTCGACGAGCATAGATATCACACAATATGAAAGTCCTATTGTTTCCAAACTATCTTGGTAACTTATCTCATAGTATTGATGACCGTGTTTCATTTCAATTTTTGCCGGTAAGTCCTAGATTTAACGGTATTTGGCTTTTCTCCCATTCTCATTTAATATGTCGGATAATGTTGAAGCTGATGATATTTCGCCGCAAACTTCTTCTTCAAAGATAAGATCAACCTTTAAGCACTTAAACGTTAAGTCATCAGAATATTTTTTTTTTTGACTCTCATAAGTACAGTAAGGAAAAATGAATGGAAATGTTAGCAAGGCTTGCAAATCGACGTTATATAACACTCTCTTAGTTTTAGTTTTTAGTACAGAACAGTCACCAAAAATGTCACCATTCTCAAATGATAAAAAACTACCCCTCAATATTATAATTTCAAGGTTGGATTGAATTTTATTTCAGCCAACAATACTGAGGACGAAGCAAAATTTCTACGTTAAGAAGTTTGTTATAAGGGATTCTTGTTTATACAGATTGGTGCCAAATGTTTGTAAATCCATCGTTAACAATATATAAAGATTGCAAGCACTTAGTTTTAGATAATATCTAACGATAAAATTTCAAAATTTTTTCATGCATTATTGTAAATGCGTCTGAAATACTTGGGATAGATTTTTAAAATTTTAAATCAGAAGTAATGGCGGAAGTTAATTTCGTCTTTGCGAGCTAGTTTTCAAATTGAACAAAGGAAAACGTTTGCCCTCTTCTTGTAATATATAGGTGAGCGTGACATATCTTGCGTCTCCAAAGAGTTAAAGTAGCGATATGCACGCAAGTTTGCGATTGGCATACAAGTGCATCGATAATTTATGAAATATCCAACGAGGTTCACATGTAACTTAGAGGAATGAAAATCTGTCATCCCTTTAAATAACTACGAAGTTTATTGTAAGTTACTTTGTGAATGGTGTAGTATGTATTTCGTTTCGTTTTCTATGAGTTTATGACGTTTAGTTCTAGATTAATTCGGAAGAAAATTCTAAATGATAAAGAGCCGATGCACTGTTAATACCGAAGTGAGCTGAAGCAATTCAGAAGACAACCCTTGAAAAAGTATTTGCTGAAAATTTCCAAAATTTCTATAAACTTTTAAAGTATGAGTTATCAATTTATCGTTTATGATAGGAAAGGATTGATTTCAGTCGGTAAATGACGAAAATGGAAATAAACCCTTTCCCATAAGTATCTGTATCAAAATCATTGTCACTAAGGCTTGATTTCTCCATCTCTTGAGTTAGTGCTAAAATGTATCGATATTAGATCAATTGTAATGGATAGCCAAAGGAAAATTGATGTACGGATCTTTACGTTTAACAAGTACCGCTGGGACCTTGAAAAACGAAGGGAGCGTAATAAGCTTCGAGCACGTTGCTTTGAGATACTGTATGAGCCAATTTCTGATAAAATTTATTGATGCTCTACAAGAACCAGTTAACTGGAAAGGCTATTTAAGATTATCAGTATAAAAATTCGACCTCTTAGTTAGAGTTACAAGTACAAATCAGGATCAATTGATATCTTAGTTTGATCACGGTAACAGGTTTCTGCAAAAAATATAGCTGAAAAACTTACAATTTCGTCCTAATTTTCAACTTAGCCCCTAGCATAAATTTCTACATTCTACATAATTTTCGAAAGAAGGTTCATTTATATTCTAACGAGGATATTTAGTGTCACTGATACTTGGTCTTTCTATCTAATGGAGCAGCAGAGGAAGGTCTTCCACCGTCAGGATGTTCGAGAAACTGAAAAACCATCCATTAAGGTTGTTCTAATCTCTCAGTAACTTAATTTCTTTGGTTCTCAACGATGACCTCATAGTGGAATGACATTGTCCTATTGAGGTCCCACGTTCGTGACTGCACTGCACTTCATTTTAGTGTCGCCGAGAAAATTCATTGTCAACTCGATTATGAATCATCACTTTGAAGCCTTTCCTCTTATCTTTGTTTCTACAGCTCGCATATTAACGCTCGCACATTACCAAATGAATATATGATTAAATTGTTGATTTAGATGATGATCGGTTCATATGAATAATGGGGAAACTTAGTTTAAATTCATCTTTCAGAGTCTGCTTTCTAAACGATGAGATAAAATATGTACACTCGGGCGTTTTTTCAACTTTCTAAGAGTTATTTATAATGAGATGCCCTTTTTCTTATCGAACAATACCGTGTGAATCTTTTTCTATCGCCTTGATGCTGCTTGCTTGAGCATCCTACCTCAATCAAGTTGGTCTTGCGTAGTTGTGTTGAAATTCACGTGTAAGAGGTCACCGACGTCATTCCAGCGTGAGGCAAAAGTTTGAAGTAGAAAAAATAATCGGCATAAAAAATTAAATACGGTATTAATAAAGTGCGCAGTTTTTATGAAATACCCCTTTTCTTCACTAATTCTTCGTTTGATTTATAAATGTTGCTTTCGGTAATAGATAAGTCACACGAGATGTGTGTGTGTGTGTAATTTACCTTTAGAATATTCTAAATGTAATGGCAAGAATTGCTTATTTTTCATTTTTCACGTTCATAATAAGGTGTTTGACAGTACAAGCCATATCATAAATGCGGAAATGTCTATGTTCCTGTTTTATCCATCTATTCATTAATCTTTCCACTAGTAAGTTATCCTATCCTTACCAAAAATAACATGAATTGAAAGCTAATGATCTTTTATACGGACTTCACTGGCTGATCTTTAAGGGAATTGTTCTTCTTAACCAAATGAAGGAAATTCATTGCGATAGGTCTAAAATAAACCGTGTTACATACCGAAATGGATGTTAATGGTGATTGCAATTATCCCCTCCACCTTCCTATGAACTTACTATAATATTCTGATAGTGAAAACTCTCGAAATATCTGCCTGAAATTTGGAGAAAAGTATTTTATCGTCATAATCGTTTGTGGTTTTAATGGGATTAATCAGTGGTTTTCATGACAACAAATATCAAATTTGCAATAAAAATTTTACCAACCATAGCATACAGCTATGATTTACCCCCTCTACATACTGCATGGGGAACCTCTTGTTCATTCTTGTCGCATTAACACAATAATGTGGCGTTCCATTCTTATACAAAATGGGTTTATAATTACAGTATTGTAAGAGAATAAGTTTTTAACTTGATATTTATTTTTGACAAAATAAAATTAAAGTGATTCGTTTCAGTTTCAAAATGTATCGGCACTTGAAGCATCAAGAGGCACTGTGCCAAGTTCATCAGCCGTGACGTACGAAATTTGGGTGCATTAGTGCTAGTCACCTTTCAGATTATATTTAGAGGCCTCTATACATGCCAAGAGGCAGAGCTTTCACCTTCGAAAGCAAAAAAAAAGAGGATCAATGAAACGACGACGCGACGCATCTAGCCATCGATGACATGCGACGATTGAAAGCGAAAGATGAGGCGAAGAGAAAAACCGTAAAGTTACAATCGTGTTCATCTTCCTTTTTTCGATCCCACTATTTACGTACCTGACGTATTGATCTTCGTTCATATTTTGAAATTGTCAGCCTTTCATTCACACTCACCTCCGAAGTCATTGCACTTTTGAGGCTGTGGAGAAGAATCCAGTAAATGTAATAGGTCTCCGAAACATGACAATGTATTGTTACAAGAATAATTCGTAAAAATCCAGTAAAAATTTGTTCATATCATTGAGCTTCTTATTTTATAGCTTTATTATTATAATACATCATCTAGGTTTCGTCCGTATGTTACGTATTTTTTTCCAGTCAATATATNTCTGCAAATAAACATAAGATTAACGCGATACTTTTTATCGTTAAATTACTTAATACAAGGTGTACGAATAAAAAGTTTCACTCTCCGAATGCTTTCCGTTGGTTTAATAATTCACTGTAAATATTACGAATTTCCTTACGACGCCGAAAATAGGGTATATTCAGCTAACGTTTACGAAAAAAGATTTTCTCGAAAGTTTTTCAAATTACTTTTATAAGAAAGAGCATGCTTTTATCCCTCTAAGAATCTGATTCTGGTTTTTCATCGCGAGAATATAAGGCCCGAGAAATCGGGATTAAATTGAAGTTACCTCCGTCGTAAAATTGTGGCGCGAAAAAAATTAAAGTTTGAAATTTTATATCTCTGCAAATAAACATAAGATTAACGTGATACTTTGTGCCTTGTAATTACTTAATACTTAATGTACGATGAAAAAGTTTCACTTTACGAATGCTTTCCGTTAGTTTAATAATTAACTGTAAATATTACGAATTTCGTTTCGAAAATAGGGCATTTTCGGTTCACATTTACAAAACAAGACCCTCTCGTAACTCTTTCCAATTCTCTTTATATAAAAGAGCATGCTGTTATCCCTCTAAAAATGTAGACTTGATTTTTAATCGCAGGCATTTAATCCCTGAAAATAAGGATAAATGTGATGACGTTGCTATTAACTGTAGAAGGCTGCGGTAGGGGGTCAAACAAATGACTATATCTCAGCAAATATTTCATTGATGGATGTAAAACTTGGGAAATGTTCATAGAAGATATGA
>KZ309029.1:125421-149964 GCA_000376725.2 Ladona fulva
TCTTTTTCTATCGCCTTGATGCTGCTTGCTTGAGCATCCTACCTCAATCAAGTTGGTCTTGCGTAGTTGTGTTGAAATTCACGTGTAAGAGGTCACCGACGTCATTCCAGCGTGAGGCAAAAGTTTGAAGTAGAAAAAATAATCGGCATAAAAAATTAAATACGGTATTAATAAAGTGCGCAGTTTTTATGAAATACCCCTTTTCTTCACTAATTCTTCGTTTGATTTATAAATGTTGCTTTCGGTAATAGATAAGTCACACGAGATGTGTGTGTGTGTGTAATTTACCTTTAGAATATTCTAAATGTAATGGCAAGAATTGCTTATTTTTCATTTTTCACGTTCATAATAAGGTGTTTGACAGTACAAGCCATATCATAAATGCGGAAATGTCTATGTTCCTGTTTTATCCATCTATTCATTAATCTTTCCACTAGTAAGTTATCCTATCCTTACCAAAAATAACATGAATTGAAAGCTAATGATCTTTTATACGGACTTCACTGGCTGATCTTTAAGGGAATTGTTCTTCTTAACCAAATGAAGGAAATTCATTGCGATAGGTCTAAAATAAACCGTGTTACATACCGAAATGGATGTTAATGGTGATTGCAATTATCCCCTCCACCTTCCTATGAACTTACTATAATATTCTGATAGTGAAAACTCTCGAAATATCTGCCTGAAATTTGGAGAAAAGTATTTTATCGTCATAATCGTTTGTGGTTTTAATGGGATTAATCAGTGGTTTTCATGACAACAAATATCAAATTTGCAATAAAAATTTTACCAACCATAGCATACAGCTATGATTTACCCCCTCTACATACTGCATGGGGAACCTCTTGTTCATTCTTGTCGCATTAACACAATAATGTGGCGTTCCATTCTTATACAAAATGGGTTTATAATTACAGTATTGTAAGAGAATAAGTTTTTAACTTGATATTTATTTTTGACAAAATAAAATTAAAGTGATTCGTTTCAGTTTCAAAATGTATCGGCACTTGAAGCATCAAGAGGCACTGTGCCAAGTTCATCAGCCGTGACGTACGAAATTTGGGTGCATCAGTGCTAGTCACCTTTCAGATTATATTTAGAGGCCTCTATACATGCCAAGAGGCAGAGCTTTCACCTTCGAAAGCAAAAAAAAGAGGATCAATGAAACGACGACGCGACGCATCTAGCCATCGATGACATGCGACGATTGAAAGCGAAAGATGAGGCGAAGAGAAAAACCGTAAAGTTACAATCGTGTTCATCTTCCTTTTTTCGATCCCACTATTTACGTACCTGACGTATTGATCTTCGTTCATATTTTGAAATTGTCAGCCTTTCATTCACACTCACCTCCGAAGTCATTGCACTTTTGAGGCTGTGGAGAAGAATCCAGTAAATGTAATAGGTCTCCGAAACATGACAATGTATTGTTACAAGAATAATTCGTAAAAATCCAGTAAAAATTTGTTCATATCATTGAGCTTCTTATTTTATAGCTTTATTATTATAATACATCATCTAGGTTTCGTCCGTATGTTACGTATTTTTTTCCAGTCAATATATTTGATTGTATCAAGCGAAATGTGGCGTCATATTTAAATATTAAAAAATATATATATATACAATGTTCGCAAGTTATAACTAATATAGATATTTTTTGTGATTTTTTTATCGTTCCTATAATATGATAACGTGATTAATTTCCATAATTTGACTTCAAAGTATAGAATACAATGAAAACATGATTAATGACAGATCTAAAATGGTAGAATATAAATGAAATTAATAAGTTTTCTACATTAATTAAATTATTATGAGAGAGGTTTAAGGACAACTTCTACACGTTAACATAGGATTTAATACATACGACCTAGGTTTCGACGCTTAGCGTCATCATAAGGTCATCACCTGATGATGACGCTACGCATCGAAACCTAGGTCGTATGTATTAAATCCTGTGATAACGTGTAGAAGTTGTCCTTATTCCTCTTTCATCATGAGGAACTACCACAAAGTTGAGACCGAAATAGTAGATTTAATTAAATTATTTTATGAAAATTGACTTCGTGAGGAAAACTGCTAGATATTATTAAAAAACTTAAACGAAAATATCCCCACATAAGATTCTTATATTTCTAGCAAATTGAAAAATGTAATTTTAAATGCATTCAGCCTTTGGATTAATTTGATTCTTTCTTGTACGAGTTTGCTTATACGGGGCCAAAATCGGAGCATAATATTACATTCTCTTATCCTAAAATCAAATACACGACGAAATGAAACGTCGATATATCGAAATTACTATTGAGATATCTCAATTAATATTGAGTTTCTTCATAGACAGGAGATTTGCATTTCATCTTGAAACATAAGAGAGAATGGTTCATAAGGTAAACAAGAACCTCAAAATTGCGAATTTAATATCCTTCCGTAGTCTTCTCAGTAATGTTTTAGTGAAAACATCATCCTCGCATCGATTTAGAGGGAAATACTAATAACACTCCCGCTGTGAATGAGTGTAGAATGACTGCTCAATTTTGAGCAAGTCACGATAAAATCGAATCGCCCAACGAGTTTAACTGCCTTGCTCAATCTATCCGACGATGACTAACTACACTTCGCATAAGGAAGTTGAACATTCTCCGAAGGAACTTTTTCGTTAATGGATTCTCATTCATCTTTTCTTCAGTGTCTATCTTCTGGATCTTAAGGCGGAATATTTTACGCTGCGTATGCAATACCTCTTAACTCGGGGACTAAAATGCTTTGACAAACAATGCTTAAGAAATCACAGAAAGTCATGAGGTAGCGTTTTCCTCACAGCATAGAGGTCAGTCAATATTCGAGCAAATTCTTCTCATATTTCTTTTCCGGTTGGTTATTCTGTAGAGTATAGATTAAGAATATGAGTACGCTAAGAATTAAGGTCAACGTTAACCTCGAAGTCTGTGCTTTTCAATGCAGCCAACCACAGATTGGTGATTTCCTTCAACTTCTCTCACATCGTAAATACTTGGAATTAAATGTTACATAACACATCTCTTATCTTCTCGCGAAGAGCATAAAAATGTTTAAGGCACTATTAAGTGCAGTTAGAATCGATAGAGGCTGTGTTGGACTGCCATTTCAGAAAGAGGAGAGGGGGAGAGAGAAAAAGAGAGAGTGAGAGAAGAAAACGTACCTATGGAAGATAGCGATTTCTAATACTGCAATAGACTTTCTGATTAAAATAGAAAATGTAAATAAAGATAGCAGCGTGAGGTTTTAAACTGTATCGTAAAATAAGTTTCGACATGAAAATTGCTTTACATGAAACTTTTCCGGACGTTTCTGATGTTGATGGACACCCTTCAATTTTCACTGAATCAGCGCTGAATCAACGCTGCCGATGGAGAAACACTGGCTTGTACCTGCGTAAGGAAAATTTCGTTTTCATCCTTCATAGTTTATATGGAAAAAATTAGGAAAGTCATACTTAACCGGCTCCGAAACCGGTTTTATTGGTAGTAATTCTGGTCCCACATCGAAGTACGAATTGAAAACCCTTCTCCCTAAAATAGGACTTGATATTTCTCTTCTTACAATTAGACGCTCTTTTCCCTACTCATTGTCTACACACTAGTTTTGGATTGTCTGCCTCGATCTTGTAGACGTCACAGCCCATTGTTAAGATGAGCTGCTGAGAATGGATGACAAGGGCAGTGATCCTCAGCCGATGACTCAAGCATAACACATTGTCTGTGAAGTCTCATTTCCGCCGCGATCGTCTCTTCATAGTGACGACAGTATCGCCAGGATTACTGCGGGCGTCTTCAGGTCGAAGTAAAACTTCAAGCGTCAAACTTTGACCTGAAGATGCCTTCTGGAATGGTTACGACTTTGTTGCCACTTTGAAGAAACAAAAGAGGAGATGAGCCGAAAGGGAATGGGAAGATCAAAGGATAAACACCGCGAAAATCTACAAAGAAGCCTTTCGTTCCTATTAGAAGCATTAGACTTGACTTCGGAGAAGCATAAATGTGTTTTCACGTTTCATCAAAATGGCCGAAATAAAAATCTTATTGAAATGTACTTTTTTGTCTTGAGCCATGGATCTGGAATGTGAATAAATTTTATCAGTAACTCTGTGGGAATTATAGTTGAGTTTATCATCGGTTTTTCACGAATCTGCATCAGATATCGAGGACGGCGTTTACTTTCTGATTGGTATTTACAGCTTTCTATCGGTATTAACCATACATCGCTACAGGAATGTGAAGTAGCAGTTGACATAAAGTTAAATCCCTGAGAGGAAATTCGAATTACTTCATCTCTAATTGACAACTATCATAAGACGTTAACGGTTAACTGCTATTGTGTAACGAACTCGAGGTAAAATCTATAATTTAGAGTAGAACATGATGTCACATAAAGGTAACATAAACTTAATCGAATAAAAATTTTCGATCCGATCAAAATTCATAGCGAGAGGAAGTGAAGTTTCACGTGAGGTACTCATCAAGTAGAAAAAGTTAACGATCGCTCAGCACAATTACATGACGAAATAAAACAACATGGTTAGTAGCCATAGAAAGCCACTCGTCAGATAAAGCTGGGGTCAGAAGGTGGAAATACAGGATGTAGTGTTTATTACTATCGTAAGTGCGAGAAAATAGCCTTAGTTCTATAATTTTCGAGTAATAACGGAAAATTGTTTCGAGCAAATTACTCAAAGGTTAAAAAACCAGAGCAATGCCTCTCTGAAAAGACCCAAGTGTATACTTTCAGGAAAATAGGTATGAGCTGGTGACTTCAATATTTAGATAATAGTAAATGCTACGGTTGCTTTCTTTTCCCTTTAAAGGCAATGAATATCGGTGCCAGATAAGGCCATTAAGGAAAATATGGTAAGTAAGCCAGTTTGCATACCGTGCCACTTGAAGCTCGTAAAGTCTACCGTAAGGATCTCGGCTATTTTTTAATTGTTGGGAGATTCTACCTCTTCCCTTATGTTAGATTTTAAACCTTCCTTTTACTATATAAATCCTGTAAGACTTGGTAAAATTTTCAAATTAGCCTTTATTTGGTCAATTTGTCTAAAACTTTTTGGCATTGAAGATCTCATATTATAATCTAGTCTTTTTACGGACTCCCTTTCCTAAATTTAACTCAGTGTAAAGAATAAAATTAATATATAAATCAATCTTATGGTAACCGATTTGAAACTTCTGGCTTGAAACCCGTCTCTGTTTTCGGAATTTCGATTTTAAAATCTAGATTCTAGCTAAGCATGCAGACATAATGGATAATCATTAAAAATTATTACTACTATAAAGTAATTCCATCCATAATACCACACTGCATCGGTCGTAAATAGAAAAGTTGCAGTAAAGCAATAATACGTTCGGAGTGAGATTTATTTAACATATTATTATTAAATATGTCAAATTATATACATGTAAACTTCTCTCTATATAGTATATTACCTTTACCTCAATTTTTTCCTACCATTTCATTCATTTTTCCTGCATTCGTCTCAAAAGGTCTTGTAATCCTAAATTTGTAGGATAAGCGATTTGCCAACGAATTCAACCGAATTTATTCTACGAGCACTATATATCTCTTGTATAATTTTAAACCAACTGACATTTTTATGGTTTAGGGAGGAAAATTAATGCAGCTACAGTCAATGCAGCTATTGTTACTTTTGAATAAGTGTGTCCTCCCCCATTAGCAAGTTTCTAGATTTATATTTATGACGATGTTGGTAGTTTACCTTAGCATTTTAAATCAACGTCGGCTGCATTCGAAGATATCCTACTTTCTCGGAGGGAGTAGAATTATAACAGATAATAATAAGATAATTATATGCATAGCAGTGGCGTAGCCAGGCGAGGGCATGGGGTCCCCCACCCTTCCTTAGGTCCGACTTCAAGTAGAACAAGGAATAGGTGGCGAGAAATTTGCGAACGAAGAGAACGTACAATTTACAGGCAAAAAAAAATTTCCCTCCCCCCTTAAGGAATTTCTGGCTAATATACCTAATGTATAGGTATATGTGTGTTCCAACGAAGCTAAAAACTTTCAACTTCAAAAAAATTCCGGTAGATATTAATGAATTCGTGAATCACAGTTCGGAATAGATAACAGGGATAGAATCGTTTCAACTTCTTTCTCACGCCGTTTCTACGACGTCAGCATAAAGTCTTGACGTCTAACCGACAAAGAGCTACCACCATTTCCGGTGGAGTAAATCCATTTCATCACTCGTTTTATCCCACTATTGCGATTGTCCATCCATTGGAAGCAATAGCTTTAATTAAGGCCGCTCTGCTTAGCAAGTCCTTCCTTTCGAATTTTAAATTGAGTTTTCTTCGGCACTCCTGACCTCTCCACGGATGTTTTATTCATAGAGACGTCTGCATCTCTCGTCAACAAGAGAATTGTTCTTGATATAGAATGCAGACCCCAACTGTCCAAAGCATTAACTTTGTAAGGTAAATCAAATATCGAAGTGCATAAATTTACAATACCCTCCATTCACATGTAGATATAATTCCACATGATATTACGAAATCATTGTTTCAGATGCGAAGAATTTTCTTTTTTTATAACCTTTTCAATATAATATTCATGCAAAATGCAATCAATATCAATATTTTGCAATCAAATCCAATGTAACGAATTTTGTCAGGAAATAAAGTATGTTTACTTTAATGTAAATTTATAATTTGATTTTTCCACATCAATTCACCTCTTCCAGTAAGGTTTCCGTTAAAGCCTTAAGAGTTTCCTAGTCCACCTCTAAATATTAATAGTTTTTAGCAAATTTGAGCAGTCAGTCTTCAATATCTTTTTGGTCTTCAATATATTTCACATTTTAAGCTAAAATAATAATTATTTTATGCCTTAACGAGGTCAAAGTAAAGACCACATAAGCTTCCACGGTATCTTCTTCACCGGCCCTTATTCATTTAGGCAAGAGTGAATGTACGAATATAATATACCTATAAAAATATACGTCGTAATGATTGGATAAACATATCAGAGATAGTTAGCTTGCTATGAATTACATTAACTGAATGTATAATTTTTCGGCATAAAGCAGTGGTACTTATTTTTGTGCTTTTTGCAGAATGATCTTCTTCTCGCAAAATCACAATAATATTTCTAGTTGACATCAATGTTCTTATAACATTACTGGCCAGATTTTCTGAATTAATAATGAAATTTCAGCAATGACTACTAAAGTAATAGTCTGAGAGGAGGCATATCGTGGTGATATGTAGAAAAGTTACTTGTGGTATAGCTTACTAGCATATCTATTAAAAGCTGCTAACTTTTCATTGCTTGGGATTCAATTCCAACTGTAGATAAGGCCAGGGAGATTTTCAAGCATTATTTCTATCAGAGTTCTTTGATAGGCGTACCAAAGAAATTTTTAAATAAGAGTGGTAGGAGATATTTTCTTATTATAAAATTCAACCAAGCATGGTAATATTACAGGATGCCATAATCATCTATCAAACCCAATATTATCTTTAGTTTCAAGTTTTTGCTCCAAAGTATCTATCTACCGTCCTTGGATCCATTTTTTTTCCTCGAGGTAATGATCCTTGAATCTAGCATTTCCAACTGTGACCACCGAAAAGTGACTCTAATATTACCCGAAGGAAATGAAGGAATATTTTCTAACTAATTTCCCGAAAGAGAATCGATTCATCACTGCTTTCTGCTGAAGAACTTTCTTAAGTTAACAATTGTTATTCTGGGAAATGGGCCGTTTCGCCGCCACCACTTCGCCGATAGGATCTTTTAACCTCCACCGCCGTTTCGCGACAGCGGTGGAGAATTGCTGTGGACCCTGTCATACGACATTTTAGGTATATCGATTCATCAAATTAAAAATTTTAAGCAAAGAAAAGAGCAACCGAAACGCGTCCATATATCCGCATTGGTGAGAACCGAAAACGATAAAAATCAAGTGATATGTTAAGATAAACAAAGTACGATAATATTCCACTCTAAAGTACATTCTCACAAGCGAACTGGGTGTATTTCAGGCATTTTTTGTCGATGGTAAACGTTCTTGAAACTTTTTAAAATTATTATTTTATCGGTAAATTACCATAAACATGTTGGAAGAAAACACACACTGACATTCAACTGCATATCTCATCCTCTTTAAATACCTCAATAAAAATTTTTAAAGGGCTCCCAGATCGCCAAGTAGGTAACGCGTTTGTCTCTGCTAAAAGCGGTCCCGAATTCAACATTCCTGTTGGGGCCCATGTGTTTAAAACGACCTCAGTTGTTGAAGTGCTTTTAGCAATACCACTGCTACTACTATAAAATTTAAAAGACAGACAGAGAATGAGAATTCAAGGAGCAGAATTATGTGTGAATTAATGAATAAATATTCATCTTTGATCCTTATTAATCTTCTTTGTTTCTATGTATGGATGAATCCATTCTTCATATGGTCCATTGGCATTGTGTATACGCTTCTTAATATGTGCTCTGAATTAATTTGTTTTAACTTTATCGCGTGCATTATTTTGAAAATTAATTTTAATTTTCTCTGTCACATTTTCTCCTATTAACCAACTAATTTACGTTCTTAGTAATGGCAATCTCTTTTCTACTACCAAAGAGAAGGTAAGCCTACCGCAGCAGGTTCATCAATCCAAGATCTCGCCGTATGTTTGTATTGCAGTAGATGTTACGGAATTCGTTTCCTACTGCTACGTGAACGTAGACAAGATTTGAGGAATAAATCAAACAAGCCTCAACTTCCCACGGCTTCAAAATTAGCTTCCTCTGGGTGCAGATACAACTTGTGGGCTACTGTATCTACGTCTTCAGTGCTCTGACGAGAAATTAACTAATCTAAGTTTGCAAATAGCGTAAATTGCGTTGAACTACCGACTCTATTCAGTTGCTCCTGTAAGCTCCTGTGTGGCAAACCTCGTGCGGGTTTACGCTACTTTGGGCAGATCATAAGACAGTCAAATAAAATGTTTTCTATCAGCAGCCATTTGAATATCTTTAAACCACTCATCTTATTAAAGCTGGAAGTGAGCAAATTCTTACGATTTGCCTATCCCATGAATCGAAATCTTCATATTTGATCATCCGGTAAACATTACAGTAATTTTGAGCCTCTCCAACTACACCCGATTTTATCCAGTAAACGATTTTCTCTTTTCTTTAGTTACGATCTGATTTCTTTTTATAACTGGAGAGATGTATTCATATTATAATTATTTATGCTTTCGGCCATGTTATTTCCCTGCCCCAGCAGCTATAACGCCCGACTGATCTGTTGACAGGCAGCTAGAATCCCTTTCTCCTCTTTGGTAAACATGTTTTCTCACTCAGCAATCGGAAAGCAATTTCCTTTCCACGTAAACTAATTCCCCAGGTTATTTGTTAACCTCACACAGTTGTCCGTATAGGTGACTTCAGTAACCATCCAATAATCCCGTTAAGCGATTACCTAAAAGTTTTCAGAAGCCAGATTGAAAATACTACCAAGCATTTCTTTCGTTGGATTCTCCAACGAAATTATATGTATGTATGTATGTGTATATATATACCCTGGCCGTTATAAATCACTCGTATAAATGTTAATATGCAGGAAATAATTTATATTATTATATTAATCCAATAAATTTATATTATTAATANCAAGAATAACAATTTATTATATAAATTTATATTATTAATATAATAAATTGTTATTCTTGTATTCAATAAATTGTTATCCTTTCGAAGGTTAAAATGGAAGAAAGAAAGTTAGAATGTCACGAAGGATCTAGAAACTTACCAAGAGGTAGGGTAATACCTTTAGGTTTAGGTAGGTTTAGGGTAATACCTTTTATCTTAAAGGATATTGGGGCGTTGATTCTCTCCAATAAACTGTTTAAATGTAATATTGTAGAAATAAATCAAAAAAACTAAACTAAAGTTGTTGTAGGAAAATTAAGCTATTAGTCTTAAGTTTCAGCCAGGTATCATATCATCAGCAAATTGCTTGTTTTTCAAAATCGTTGAGAGTGGCAATTGACTCCCATCGCCTTTCCTCTAAATCCACTGCTCAAGGTTGTTGTTATTTTGGCGTATTTATTGACAAGAGACTGTCATAAAAATTGTTTTCAGGGAGTGGTACTCGTATTCAATAGCTTATGAACATGTTGATTCGAGCCACTAATATCGAATACACGTAGACAAAAAACGTCGAGCGCAGCATCAAAAGCGCTCATTGGAAAGGGAGAATGCCTCAGGAAATGTTCATAAAATGAAATTTAAATTCTTGTTTTATTATCAGACTCTCTAGATAGTAGAAAGAACCAAAACTTTTTTCCATCTCATCATTCCGCAATCTTTATTTTTTGTAATGACATAAATAGACATTTTAGCAAAGTTTCGAATTCTATTCATTACAGGATCTCATAGTCTCTCCTTATATAGTCGAATGCAAACAATTCCTTACGTTCTCTTCTACTGCATCCATTTTAAGTTGGAAGCATTAACTTTAATGCTTGTTTTTTACTGTAGCATTTTTTTTGTAGATTTTTTTTAATTTCTCAGCGATCTCCCTTTAACCCTATACACTTTTCCAAGAGTTTCTCCAACGTTATTAAGCCGTCCAAAATGTAGGATTTCCGAAGGTCCTCAAAAAAGTCATCTGTTTGGGCGATGAACTCCTCATTCAACATGAACCATTGTCTTCCTAGCCATTTTTCAAGTTTGGAAATAAAAAGATAGATAGATAGATAGATAGATAGATAGACTCCTTATAAGAAGTCACAGGGGGCCAAATCCTGTGAATTCGGTAGATGTTTTAGTAATTCGAACTTTAATTCCATAATTTTGGCCATCGAAACTGTGCATCCGTGCATTGTCTTGATATAAGAGGATCTTTTTCGAGTTTATTTAGACATTTTCTGTCATTGAATTTCATGGAAAAAGATTGTAATCGCTCAAAAACATTCTTGTAGGTTATGCTTGATTAATTGCGTGGAAAATATTTGCTGATTGTAAAATATGAATAATAATAAATGAAACGGCCTTAGAATTCCAGAATCTGGAATTAATATTAGTGTGATACACACTGCAGATGAGCCCTTAATTCACTCAATTTGCAGCGCCACCTGCCGAATCGAGGTCCGCGTATCGCAAATTGCATTAGATGCAGGAGTTACATCTGACAATTTTCATACTAGTTACATAAAAAGATCAATGATTTAATTAAATGATATTATGAGCGAATAGCCCATGGAATGCCATAATTTTAATTCACTAATTGTAAATGGTGGGATGTTTGTATATAAAACTTAAACCAAGGAATGCAAAATATGCAGCAGAATTTCCGCAGAGTACCTAGCTTTGCCTTTTTTGAAGAAATAAAAGTTTTTCTTTTCCTAAAAAAATATTTCAAAGTTCAAATTTCTGTTATGAACTATTTTGATAAATTTTGTACAAATTTTCACCTCAGAATTTTTCATTTGAATTCGTATGTAACTTTGAATATTCTCAACTAAGTCTCGAAATCGTGAAATAATGTCTGAAGTATAATTTATTTTAAATATCATTCTCATTATCATCATATTTATCACAAATATTTAAAGATTTTAGTTTATAATTGAATTTTAGCAGTACTTGTAACTATAATCTGAAACTAGAAGACTTCCCTCCTTTTCTAGTCCATTCTCACGATAGTTATTTCTTTCAAATATTCGCATTTTGTACTTCTATGCTGCGAAGATTTACTCACACAGATACATATTGTGACCATTGTCCACCAAAATTGTCATATCTGTTCATTTGCTTCTGTTGTAAGCCAATTCCAACAAGTGAATCACTATTTCTTTTCATGTGTAAGTCCTGTAGCATTTTGACTCATAATTTTTACTGATTTGCTTCCAAAATAACGTTAAATTAAGCGATCATATTCTTCGCATATTAAGTTGACGCCCACTTTTTAAGAGCCACTTTTCAGAAATTTTAGAATATAAATTACTCTTTCGAAGTATTCTTATAGTTTTGGAAATAGAACAGAATTTCAACGCATATTTTTTTCAGATTGACTTCCTACAGTATTCTTTCGCATAAGTTTTATTATTATCCAACAATCTTTTGCTTGGTTAGGAGATAGGTTATGTAGAATTACTGCCTCACGCTATTCCATAAAACTATTTTTGAATTACAGTATGTGACATTGCTTAGTTTCGTACCTTTTACGTTTAGTTGACTACCTTTTGCGAGAATTTGAAAAATTGCAGTAATTATCCTGATTAATTAAAATCTCTTAACTAATTTTTATAGCTTAAATTTGTGATTTAAGAAAATTCATGGTTTTCACTTTTTATTTCCGGATTTAATTGTATTATTATCCTAATTCATCTCTCTGATCTACACCTTCAGTAATGATATTCACGGCTCACAATTATGGAAGCTGTACACAGAAGGAGCAAGGAAAAGACGAACTTATTTCAGTATGTATTGTAAAATGACCACGTTTTCGACTCATAGAGTCATCATCAGCAGGAATTTTATATTTTCGCGTGGAATAAAACCGTTCATTCTTAGGACTCCCTAATACCTAAGTGAGTGGTTCGTCCGTCTCTATCGGAAGCGGCCCCGGGTTCGATTCCCGGTGGGGGCTCATATGTGGGAATAGCCTTAACTGTCAAAACACTTTTATACCACCAAAGCGTTTGGAAAGGTTTTGTGAGCACTATCGAGGATGCTAAATAAAATTTACCTTAAAAGCCTGAACTTGGTGGAGTTCTTTCATTTTAAGCAGTAGCAAAGACAGTTGATTGACTTGTGCTTAATGCAGCAAAAGGAAAATTTTTATGCGTTTCTTTTCCTTATGCAGTAACTCTATGGACCCTTGATTTAATGAAAGCCTGTGTCTATTTACCGCGCAAATGGCATCCAAAGGCTCCCACAGTTTCACCACACGAAGCTGCGTGAGTGCAAATTTTGATTTGAGAAATCTACGCAATGTGATTTAATTCTTTTTTTCCATTCACACTGCCGACCCATCACCGCTGTCATGAAGCTCACTCCAAGCCCTCACTTCTCGATTCGCTTTTTTCTCTCCTTTTCTCTGCGAGATGGCGTCTATGAGTGGGTATGCTGCATCCTCACCTCATCTTCTCTATAAGGGCCAAAAGGTCAGAGCGAAGCTCTTTTCGCATAGGAAGAGAGAAAAGGGAAGAGAAAAGGGTGGCGCGAGGAAATGGGCAGAATAGTTTTCCTTTCTTTTTGTCCTGTCGTGTACCTTGAAAATGGGAAAGGATGCCCAGAGAGCTTTCTCTCTCTCTTCACTTCCTCAGTCTCTCTCCCTCGCTCTCTCTTTTTCCTTCCTGGATTGAGCGCTGAGGCGAATAGGGACCTGAATTGCACTTCGTAGGTTTCCGGGTGGATGGGAATAAAATGGGGTCTCCTTTGTGGAGTTATTACCAAGATAAGGTGTGTATCCTTTTCCATTGCTTGGATACGTACTTAAAATTTACATTTTCAAGGGAGAGGCTTTCAGGTTCCTCTGGAAATCGTCTCTGCGAGGTAGGATGGAAATGAGCACCGAAGTATCTTTTTAAACCGAGACCGCCGTTGATTCGGTTTTCTCGATTGATTGTAAGGGACGATAAATTTGGGTATGCGATGCAAAGGCGGTTAAATCGCCGGCGGTCGTTACCCAATCGAAAAATCTTCGGTATAGACGAGGATTACTTCATGGTTGAAGTGAGTGATCATTGATTTACGTCCTAGGCGAAGTTATGAAATCAGATGGAATCCATCAAGAATTTATTCCATTTATTCATTGTCTACCATTTCTCTCGGCAATCCATAAAGAGCTCATTTCCAACTAGGACTATGGACTATGGTACAAAAAATTTCGTCACTACGGAATCCATTTATTATCTAAATGGAACCAACCAGATAGTAAGATATTTAATGATACAATTGAATGCAATGTAATGTTATTTGTACGCAAAAATTTGGAACTTAAACTCTCTGTTCTTTTTATATCTAAGAATTGTGGTTTACATACTAATCTGGTATTGACAGTGGCCTTACTAATAAAGTAGTTAATAGTTATATTTAGTTATATCCTCGCTTATTTCAAGAAATTAGATACTGATGATTAAAAGTTGTGTGCAAATTACAAACAAAGTCTCTTCGGGTATTATTTACAAAATGTTTACGTCTCCAATATTAAGGAAGTTTTCTTACGTTGCTACATCCTCTTTAACAACTAAATTGCTTCAGTAGAAAGTTGTTCCATCGTGCATTCGTTATTTTGGAAAATAAATTGAAGGTTTCCCAGTTACTCTCATGAAAACTATGGCACCATCTACTTCAACAACTCATTAAGGATTCTATTCACAATGTAGGACACTGTTGGTCTCTAGTCTAGCAAACATTGGATAAAATAAAGAATGTTTTCTCTTGAAAAACAAGGAAAATACTAACGTTAAATATGTGTACGCATCCGATTGGAGTTTAATTGTATAGAGTAACTAAATTATGTCATTCACTAAATATTTAAGAACTGTAGTCTTTAGAGCTTTTAATATTTTACATGATATTGAGTTTTACCGGTTTTATACAAGATTAATATCATGAAATAATCATATTTTTAGGATGCCATATATGATTGAGAACTTTAAGGAGGTCGCCTGAAAAAATGAGAAAAGCACCTCTTTGTAGACATTACGTTGCCAGCGATTCAAGAACTCTTTCCACGCATTATAGAGCTGCATTTTAATGAGAATATGTTCTTAAGAATTCCTTAAGTAGATTTCATCATCATCGTTATCATATATTATCAACTTACATTAAAAATACACTCTGTTGGTAGGCTAGAAAATAGGAAGTCTCTGTACCAGCTAAAAGCTTGAAAATCAAATGTCTGTAAATTATCTGTGAGGACGGACGATTTGGAAAGATTTTAATTCGGAAAAAAGTTAATGACATGATGAAGATAATTAAATTATTTCTCTATAAATTCTAAAAGCACAATACTTGAGGTGTAAAGGTTTTAATTGATATGAATTCTTCTGAAATTATAGAAAAAATAATTAAGCATTAATCCCGAATATAAATTCATTCTCCTAGATGTCTTTATATTATTCTGCTTCATACATTTTTACGGTATACATTTCTAAATCAGATTAATATCTTCCGTTTCCTGTCATGATTTTTCTCAACTCCCCTTCTTTTCCATTCATTTCCAACTACCCACCATTTGTTACGTTCAGTCACGAGAAACTGCTAACGAATTTACGAAAGCTCGATAACTAATTTAGGCTTGAACTAGGACGATGATTGTTTGGGTAGACTTTATTAGGGACACTATTCAATAAGCGTATAAAACGTGAGTATGGAGAGCTGCTGTACTGAATTGAAGTAAAAACAAAACGATTCATCCTTGCGGAATATGACGTCCATCTTCTGATGCACCCCACGGATAGTCTCCGGTTCTACTCCGCTAACGGAACAAATTATAGGACGACAAAGCGAAAAATATGCGCATTTTGATAGCATATTCACGACAACACGTTTTAATTTTGGGTAAATATTTTTTACGAACCGAGGCCCTCGTGGAAAATGTTTCCCGTCGCCGTGGGGTGGCTCTGGATTTGCTCGGGCGTCAGCTTCAGTTGTGTTGAAACACACAGAGTTCCACGTGTCAATTCGATAGTCGGGGAAGAGGAATAAAAAAAACTTGAAAAATTTGCCAGTCCCCTGTTGCCACACGGAACCTCTTCCCTCGAATACTTTTTTCACCCCACGACATGGCGAGGAACGGTGGCAACGTCGAATACGCTGCTTACGTTGGTTTTATCGCACTTTCTCCCCTGCCTCAATACTCGTTGTACCCCTCTCCGGTTTACAATGGGGGCCCTACTGAGTATTGAGTTGTCTGTAATAGGAATCATAAGCGCTTTCTACATCGGTGTCCACCATAGTGGCTTTTTTCCGTGTGGCAATGAGGTGCGAGAAATAGGTGAGAAAATTTGAGAATACTGCATTTTTTACGTCTTTACATAAGCAGTATAGACAAGTAAAGCTCACAATCTTATTTGAATCAGATTTTCTACGCGTAATTTTTCCTACAAGCCAACTATTGAGAAAGCCATAATAAATAATTCTTACATCATGTATTGTTCGTAGTTTACAAAATATGTATATTATGGTAATAATAACAATAATTTAATAATGAAATAATAAAAAATATTTAATACACACAGTATATTCTTACACTGTAGAGTACAGAAAATTATAAAATCAATGGACACAGAAAATTAATCAAGAAACAATCAGGTCACCCTGAGCCAAAAGCTCGTCAGGAGGTGCCATGGAGTGTCACTTTTTACATAAAATTGCACAAAGGATCAAATAAAATATGTTAATAATATCAAAAAGGAAAACAAAACATAGAACAAAATACCATTAAAATAAAATACTTCACTTTTTACATAAAATACGTCACTTTTTACATAAAATTGCACAAAGGATCAAATAAAACCTGCTAATAATATCAAAAAGGAAAAAAAAAACGTAGAACAAAATACCATTAAAATAAAATAGAAAAGAAAACAGATTTATATACACTATTTTTCTATATAATATTGCTTCAGCATCCACTTCTTTAATTCCTCTTTAGCTTTTGTTATATCAACAACAGGAATCACACCTCATACCTTTGTAGAAAACATGAAAAAAAAAAATCTAAACACTAGTTTACACCAAATAATACAAAAATCAATAATCATTAAGACATGTAACATAGTCCGATCCTTTCTAAATACCAATATGCATTCTATGTGACTTGAACTTAGCTTCCGTTACATGAAGAAGTAACACCATGTAAAAGTTAGATGAGAGAAATTATAAATAATAATAATAATCTCAGTGTATTCCCAAAGTAATCCTTCGGCTGACTAAATACTTTAAGTTTAACCAGTAACATACATTAAATTTCGAAAGGCATCATCATTGTCAATCATTTCAGCATGCGATATTGTCAGAGCATTTTTAAATTTTGGAATGTAAATTACTATTTTGTTACTAATAGCAGAATTCATCTCTCTGGGAGTACATGGTATTTATACCCGTGTCCATGAATGTCCCAAGAGTGTTGAGAAAGTAAGGAGTAAAATAATAATAATAATAATTTCTATGGGGAATGGAACCAGGACCTCCACAATTACAATCATTTTAACAATTACTATTATTGAGAAACACTTGAAATCGTTCCGTAACCTGAAAAATTTGACTCGCCGGGACTCGAACCAGGGGCCTTGGGGTTAGGACTCTAATACGCAAACACCCGATTAAATCCGTCATTAATTCTTTGCTATGAAGCTAAGATATCACTTTAAATCATGTAGAACTAGATAAAAGCTATGAAGAATTCACTGATAATAATTCTTTCATAAACCTAAAAAAATGTGTTGTTTTTAAATATTTTTTGTGCCATAGCCCAAATATATTTTCTCAGGAGATTTTTTGTGACCAGTGATGACCAGAGACTATTTTTATTTTTCGTATGGTTTGTACTGTTGTCATATTTGTATGGATATTAATATGTTGTGTTATTTTAAACATGAGGAATCTCGATTTCATTAATATTTGAATAAGGTTTGCATTATGATTCCACAACTCATCCTATCGAAAATTTTACCTTGATCATTACGCGTCTCAGAAAATTCTGTACCAAATCTCTATTTTCGTAAATTACATAAAAATTTCGCTGTTTAATTGAAGAATTCTATAATAATTGTCTTATTCCAAATTTCTGAGATGCTAAGCAGATTCTCATACACGTGAAGCGAAAAAATAATAACTTAAAAATATATAAAGCACAAAAGGTATTCATAATTCGTTAAGTAGATTTTCCTCGATGACAATTCCTTCCCGAATTATTCCCGATTATACTCGAATTATACTCGATTATAATAATTTAAAAGCAGTAACACATGATAGTTTCCATATCACATTTCTCGCTAGCATCTCCCATCTTCTTCCAGCACAAATACGAAATACCTCTTTGTTTATTTTTCCCACCGAGCCGTCAGATTCAAAATTTCAACTCATTCACATCATGCAAAGAAAAACTAGGGAATATTTCAGATATCTACCCAAAAACACGTTATTCCTTCCATCAAATTATTAGCGATTTTTATAGAGGAGAAAATTCATTTTAACATAAAAACGGATGAAAAATACCTACTTTCTAATTCCGCTCATCCGCCTTCAAAAAGAAAAACAAGGCTGCAAATTAATATCGAGCGAGCTTTCATTTACGGCTGAAAAATTAGTGGAAGGCGTACGAAAGAGGGGATCTGCCTTTACTCGGAGAATACCCATTTTCACAGGAAGAACAAAAACGCGCGAAAGAAGCGACCGCAATATGTAAATACGCACTTCCTTGTTCCCGTGGATGGGATGAGTCGCGTCTGAGAGAGATGTCATCGAACATTCGCCATTCGCTTCATTACTGCGAGCGAGGTAAAGAGGAGTCGAAGTAATGGAAGAGGAGGAAAATAAATGTGAGGAATGCAAAAATATTTCTCTGATTGAGGATTCTTTCGGTCAGTATTTTTCCAGCGGCAAGATGAAAGAGTAAGCGGAAACAACAAATCGAAAATTCTTCGGTGAAATAAAGAACTTAGGTCTCCTTTTTGGTGAAGAATTTCTTTTTTGGTGAAACTTTACCGTATTAAGTCGAAGTTTCAATGAATTTTCTCTAATTTGCTTACTAATGACCTGCGATAATGTCAAATCAAACGTTTATAACTAATTTAACTGTGAACTTTTGTTTTCTGGCAAGCTGTTTGTTATGAGCTGAATGTGAATTTCGATTTGATGTGCTTACGATGTGTGGTGACAATTACAACTACCAGTTCTTTAATTACAAAAGAGTGGGTCTGCGACGGAATGGAAATGTAGAATGTACTCCATGAGGTCGAAAAGGAGAAAAAGTTGTGAACTCTCATTACTGAATAAATCTGGTGTGTATACGGATAATAATAGCTGATACATTTCATTTCCGCATAAAATATATATAATTTTTGCGGACAAGGTGAATTCTTATTTAGTAATTCTACGAATAACTGTCGTGATTCTTAATGTAATTTTAAACATCGTAATCGTAAATGTATCATCGTAAATCAGCATCGTACTCTTAACACGAACTCTTGCACCGTTGGATATTTTGCCTGTATAAAATACTAGCCAAACTCCGTTGGTTCTCAGCAAGGAAATAAAAATTGACAAATACAGTACTACTCGCGACGTACTGGATTGCTAAGAAACATTATATATTCAATGTAACTAATGAAACGGAAGATTTATTCAACGAAAAGCGCATTTTGTGAGATCACATTCACGGAGAAATGTTCACTTTTGAATAAATGAATGGAATATGCAAACAAAGGACTTAAATTGAGAGTAGAAGACATATACGCAGCAATTGACAAAATAAAATCCCTAAAAATAACACAGGTATTAACGCATCCAATAATCTTAGCGATGAACACATAGCAAAGTTATCTTTGCACACTTAATATCTGCTAAAAGTTCTCTGAAGTTGCTCAAATGTTTTCTTTTTTCTATCCCTGAACTAATGAATATCTTATTTTTTCGCATTCTTAAGTGTGACAACGCAACCAATAACTGCCACCCTTGTAATATGCTAAATTGATTTCATTAAGAAGCACTCCTAATTTCTCGTAAATTTGACCGAGCGATTAATCATTGTTTACAAAAAATTCTTAAATTATTTCCTCTTCATTTAGTCTACTATTAATTCTTACGATGGCTTTTAAATTAGCATAGCTTTCCAGTGTATTCTCATTGGAAAATGCACGATTTCTCATAATAATCTCGGATTAAACAATCGCTTTGGTCGTCATCGGGAAAGACAGTTTACAATCTCAAAATTTAGAAATGTTTCTTTCGTTTTAACAGAATACTTCGAATCGAAGACATTATTCCATGACCATAATCTTTTTTAGATTTCCTTTCTTTGGTGTTTTCCTCAGTTTCTCGCGACGTTGCTCTCTTATTTAATATGAAAAATAAATAAATCCTGAAAGGGATAAAGATGATCTTTAATAAAAATTTTTTATGGAAACGCTTTGACTCGCCTGAGATTGAATCGGGGACAGTCAGGTAAATAAAAGTAGTCTCTTTTCTCTCGAATTCAGTTTGGTGGATAATTCAACATCCAAGACTCGTACTTCTGATCAGTTTAAACCTTAAACTTATTAGATATCGATTTCAAAATCGTACATCGATTCTTCTTTTAAGAATTTTAAATAAATTATTTCAGTCTTTATTTTATGTATTTTTATTCGTCAATTATTTTACTTTATTGACATAAAGTTAGTGTTGGTATGTGGTAAACCTAAACCCTAAATTGTGTCTGCGCAACAGGTCTGTCGCTGAAGAATTTATTTCTATTTCAGAATCACTTTCTCGTTCTTACAAATTATTGTATTAGAAAGCACTTAAGCATTACTTCATATTCTATAATAAACTTGGATGGATATTTCCATTTTAAAAAGTTGGTAAGAACATTTCAAATACAAAAATTTATCGGAATGAGCATGCACCATTATGTGTTTCGGTGTCCGTAATCTCTGAACGTAAATTGACGATAGATACTGCAAATGAAATATTTACTTCAAATTAATTTTCATAAACTTAATCTTTAAGATGCTATTGTATGAGCTGAAATAAAATGATTTTATGAGATTTTCCGGAAATTTCTGCCAGCTTTTCCGTGTAAACTTGAAAATAATTATTGAACAATTGAAAATACTAATTGTGACTTCACCATGAATCTCCAATTAGATAACCTAACAAACTACTTCAAATTAACGAATTCGAGTCAAGCGCTGTATCCAGAGGTTATGGAAGGAAGGATACAATATTCGCAGAAGATCTGATGAGTTATTTTCATTTTTAACTCAGTATTCCTATTGTTACCTTAATCTTGAATTCGTAATGATGTTTCCTTGCGTTTGAGAATCGTGAATGCAGGTGAAAACACCCTCGTTGGGGCGTTCGCAGGCTGAACACGAAACGCAAAGGTTAAGAACCACTGAAGTAGATGACGTAATAAAAAAGATGGCGAAAAACGAATAAGGGAAGTATGGGCGTGGGGAGACACGGAGGAAGAACCCTCCGCTTTTGCAAATATTGATTGAGGCGTTTCAATTATAGGGTCTTGGAGGGCACGAATGAACCCATTCCCATAACGAGAAACTGTCCTTAGGGACATGTTTTCTTGTCTTAAATACTAACGCAGCCCTGCTTGCAGTTGAGCTATTGACCAGGGATATTTTAGGGATCGTTATTCACCAATTATTTCCTCAACAACCATTCGATACGAAACGGAAATTTAGGTAGTATCAGGATAGGTATTTGGTGTCTCTCGATTAAATTAACTGTAATTGATTTGATTAAATCTATTCCTCTCGAATAAAAATATAGAGAAGATTGTGTGCACCTATTCATCTATCTTATTATTCTTTAGGAAATTATCTCTTTGATATCTACATTATTTATTTGTTATTTCTTGGCTCGATATCGAAAATCGAGATAAGATCATTGATTTCTCACATATATCAAAATTGGTTCTTCCGTATCAGTAAGAGATATTCGTGACATTCTGGCTTTTTAATTACCTGAATTTTACTATAACTAACGTGAAAATATTCAAGTCCTTTAAGTCTTTTGCTGATATCTAAATCCTGCTGGATTTCGCAATAATATAGAATAATTTATATTTACTCAGCTAAACGAAAACAAAATATTTTCTTTGATAAAAAGGTATGTAATATCTATTATCAGTTTACACGATACTTCTCAGGTGTAATAGATGATTATTTTTGTAGTTGGTGTAATATTGGTATTAGTAAGCTATTATCTGCTTCAAATTTGAATTTAGGCATACAAAGTAGTTGGTAAACGGGCATTAAATATCATACATGCCCAAGTGTGTAAGAACCATTTGTTTTAAGCATTTCAGATTGAAAAAAAATTCTGAACTGATGCTGTTTCCTAAATGTAGGTTCTTAGGTTTTTGAAATTCCTGTAGAGATACTTAAGAGGAAAGAATGGGGTTTAATGCAAACTATCCTCTAGCAGCATGGAAAAGATATCTATAGTAGCATATATAGCTATAGCAGCATGGAAAAGATATCTATAGTAGCATATATAGCTATAGCAGCATGGAAAAGATATCTATAGTAGCATATATAGCTATAGCAGCATGGAAAAGATATCTAGAGTAGCATATATAGCTATAGCAGCATGGAAAAGATATCTATAGTAGCATATATAGCTATAGCAGCATGGAAAAGATATCTATAGTAGCATATATAGCTATAGCAGCATGGAAAAGATATCTATAGTATCTATACTGACATCCTTTCCTTTCGGTTAGAAATTGCGCTGTGGGGTTACTGGAAATATTCTCGATACTCAGGTTCAGTACGAAAGATGATGAAGAAAATATTTTCTTCGTCATCTTTCGTTATGAATTACCACCAAGTCAAGGCCGAGACCATCTCCGCTACTCAGTTTCAGTGTTCTACATTCGCTTCTATTAAGGGCAGATACTTGAATTATCCCTTTAAATGTTTTGACTATACTTGGTTAGTGAATATTAGAATGATTATTTGAGCCCATAAATAAAAAGTACCGATTAACAAATGAACCTGGAGGCATTATAAATTAAAGAAATACGGAATGCACCAGATGAGATGCTAATAAAAAACAATTCCTTAAAGGCGCAAACATAAAGAATACTATCTTATAATAATTTAAAGCTCTAAAATAATTCTTGACCCTTAGCATCACATATATTTGTAATAGGGAATTGATCTAAAAGTGTTTCTTCTTGTGAACCGATACATTTATTTTTTTTTATTTAAATAAGCCTGTACTACGGAAATTGTTTCTATAATATCGGTTCCCTTGAGTATAATGAATCAATTCTGGCGATATCAGGTGGAACTTCTACATGATTAGGAAATAAAAAACACAATCTGAATCCATACTGAGGAACTTTCTAAGAAAGGAACCATATTTCATACCTCATAGTTTTTCAAGGGACACACGCGCATGGAAGATGGTTGTTGCATGACTTCATCATGCAAAGAAATTCACCTTTCCTTAAATTAATTTTTATTTAATTTTTTAATTAAGTAGTTATATAATTGTCCATATATTAGATGGTCTTAGTTGATTAAGCACTCAATTCATCTTTAACATATTGAAAAATAATCATGTATTAACATTTGTTTCTATTCCAAAAATGTATACCAGAGATTAAATAGAACAAAACAACACCCTTATTCTATGCTCGAGTCATTACAAATTTGGAATTTTTATTCTGAACGGAAGATTTTTCTTGCTATTATTTAGGTAAAAGTGTACGTTTTTCATAAGTCGCTTAAATAACTCATTTATCGCTTTCTACTAAGAATGAAACATTATCTTAACGTATAAAGTTAAAAGAGAGGAAGCTCCTTCAACGATACTCATCTTTAAAGGTATACGGATATTTAACGCTCTGCCTGTAATTATATCATCAGTGCTCATAGAAAAAGATATAGACAATGGCTTAAAAATCTCATAGCGTAACTTGAATCTGCGGATTCCGATGCGTCTATGTCCCAGAATAAACACTTGAATTCAACAATCTCGTTATGAATGCGGAAGTTTTATAAAGCAGAGATCGCTTTTAATTATCCTTGTCGTTTGGCAGCATTAACTACAAAGAAAACTCAGGATGGCTAATCCCACGATAATGGTGTTTTTGAAAATTTCCCATTTCATTATAATCCCTTTCGGTTAGCACCAGGGTATCGGTTGGCAAAATCAAATCGCTGACGAGAAACATGGAGGAATACAAAGTTTTCTTAAGTGAATATTCATCATTTTCATTCCAATATTCTTGGAAATTATATCTTTGATCCTCCGTATTTTGTTTACAGGAAACGTTGATTTTTACTTATTAGGCTCTTAGCTGGAGCCACGAGAGGCTATGATTTTTATTTCATGCATTAAAGTTTTACATTACGTTGTTTTGGAAGTAAATTCTCAATCCTTTACGATCTATTGCTCAAAGAGGTTAAAAGTCTTCTCGTTCTGAAATGAATGGCAGACAATAATGAATTCTAATTCTAGTAATTCCAATTTTCTAATATTGTAAATCCTAAAGGGATAACAAGTGTGAAAAATAGCGACACGACTGGGACTCGAACCCAGGTCTCCCACTTCCTTGGGGGGAAAACCTCAATAATACCTGCTTTGTGAGTTGGCTGCCTCTGTGAGGACCTCGGACGGCAGGTTGTGCCACTATGTCGAGACTGCCAGTCTTGCTCACAAAGCATTCCCTTAACAGTGTGAGAGAGACGCGGCACGGTAGTTCAGTGGTTAGAATACCTGCCCGGAAAGTGGGAGACCTGGGTTCGAGTCCCAGTCGTGTCGCTATTTTTCACACTTGTTATTCCTTTGGGATTT
>KZ309029.1:161259-173259 GCA_000376725.2 Ladona fulva
CCAAATTTTAATGAGTTTATCATTATTATCATTAATTTCACTATTATCACATCCGTTACAGATGGGCTACTAGCCAAGTGGTAACGCACTAGTATTTTACATTTATTCCAGTACTACGCTATACAATCATACTGTAAAATATACAGTAATGCAATATTGCCATAGTGCAACGTTTTATACTGAACGTCTATCATCTAGCTACACAATATGCCATTATAATACATACATATATATGTTACAGAAAATATCTCCTAGCAATGACAATACAATATTACAATGTCTCTTAGCTTAAAATTTACTAACTCACTCCAGATATTCTCCCTAAAAATAGTAAATTTGTACTTGAAATGGCAATAAAAGTTGACGCGTATCAACATTTTTTTCTTTACGTCCCTTTCTATGAATTAGCATTTCAAAACACATCACATTTTGCAGTAATAATATTCTGGTGTATACCAAAGGTTAGGAATGAATTAATGCTAATTTAGGGAACAATATTCCTCAATGGAAATAAATTATGGCTAGGAAACGGCTTGGAGGATAAAGCGTTACTTTTGGAAGCAAGAAATTCAAATTTTAATAAATTCAAAACCTACGAATTGTCAATAATTATGTATTGTTGCAATTGATCAAATAATGATGGCACATATATAACTATAACAATACTGTGTGTATTGATCTCCAATACAGATTGGTGCAGTGGGATGAGTCAACATTACTAGGGGATTGTTGCTTTCATTCGTGCGCTTAAGGAAAATCATGGAGCCAATTTATAAATACACCAAACGTTTGAGACTAAATGGTTTATTTTTGGTTCATTTAAGAACAGTATTATGCGAACTTTAAAGTGGGGGATGATGAATGTTAGCTCTAATCCTACTTTCCTTAATCAGTTCAATGTAAAAATGTAAACATTCAGTAGAAGGTGTTTCCTGGTATCTAAAGAAGACTTCTTGTTATTTTAGTCAGAGCCAGTTTGCTTCCCAAAAAACACTTCTACGATTATGATTTTACGTATAAAATTTTATCTGGCATCGTCCTCAGACTTTAGAATTGGAGTTGGCAAAATGCTTTTCTTGGAAAAGGCCCAACGAGAAGAAGGGAGAGGAAAGTGAGATTTAGTCCGACCATTTCTCACCACTTGGGGCGGCGAGAAATGCGTCCGATTTGGAAGGAGAGGCTTTAACTCTGTATATTTGTCGCGAGGTGTTTATTCCGTAACGTATATCGTCTTAAAGTACTATTATCTTTCTTCCGAGATTAGAATTCCATCTCGTTTGTGTCCCATGAGAATTACCCCAAGAAAAATGAAGTTCATTTTTTATTTTTGCCAGATCCCACCGCAGAGTGAAATATTAAAGATTTTTAGTTCCGCTTTGCACTCAAATGAAAGTAGATTGAGATCCATTTGTGTTGATCAAAGAATAATTTCCAAAATATTTTAGGTTTATTAACGAAAGGAAATGTTAGATATTGGTTTATTTTTAACTTTCAGGCTATTGATGGAATTGTCTCAATATTATTGGCGATTGGTAGACAACTTGAATAAAAGTAAATTATAAACATTCCTTTTTTTTTCCTTTTTTGGATTCGTGTAAAATGTTCCTGGAAGTAAATTAAAATAATTTTCCTCTCCAATGAAAATTTCGTCATAGCGAATTTCTCCAGTAAAATAAGCTCATTTTTGGAATGGCTTGACATGAGCAATATTTAAAAGTAATTGCTATTACCTTTTATTACTTATAATGATTTATAAAACTGAAGAATGACTTTAATTTGTATTTATTTCTAGGAACCACTATTTCCAAAACTCTTCTACCTTTTTATCGTTCCGACTTTCCTTATTTCTTCCTGGTAAATATAATGAAACCAATTCTTTTGATCTTAAATAGTGATAATTTTGAACGAGATCTGCACCAATAATGAAATTCTCTTCCAAATTCTATTCTTCTAGAAAACAAATGGATTTTATAAAACAGTTATGTACTTTAAGTATGAAGAGGGTTTGTAAATACCTTGGAATTCAGTTTTGATGTTCTAGATAAAAAAAGAACCAGAGGAAGAAGTTAATATAAAAAGCAGTCACAAAGAATCAAATAAAGCATTGTACATAATAATACATGAATACTACGTAATAAAAGCATCGTAAATTTGCATCTGGGTTTACTGTTTAATAGTAACTATGCATACGTTAGGGTGTGTTTATCAAAAAGTACACAGTTTCTTATGAATAAACTCCAAGGTTTTTTTTAAGCAAATACTTTATGCTGCGCGTCTTATAAAGCAATTTTAAATGGATGACCAAGTTTTGCATGAAGATCTTTAACGCAGCATTATAAGTGATTTGACTTCCTAATACAATATTGGTATAGCATCAGGGCAGATGCTGGTACTGGAATAATTACCGTTGGACTGGTAAAACTAAATGATTATTTATTTATTTTAGAATCTTAAAACAATTATAATTTCCTAAAGTTTGATGCTTAATCATTTGAATACGGTTCATAAAAACAAGAAAAACATAAAAACAGCGGAAAATTTCTTTAAACGCAGTTACCAAATGATACTGCCACCGATTTACCCTTTAACAGCCACCAAATGATGCAACCGTACTAACAAAGGAAGCAATGATAATAAAATAAATCGACAGAATTCCAAAAAGGGCCTATAAAAACATAAGAGAGACCACCGGAGCGAAGGTCAAAGGAAGTATTTTTTTCGGAACGTTTCGCTTCGTATACTGACAACCGTCTCTGCGGTCACAGCCACGACGTCTGCATGTGGAAAATGTCTGCGCGTGTGAATCGAAGCAAGAGAATATTGGGGGTGAGGAAGTGAATCTGGTAAGGGGAAACGGGCAAAGGGAAGAGCTGGGCGCAGGGAGTGGGAAGAGGGGGAGTGGGAATATGCGGATGTTCAGGAAAGAAGATGGCAATCCCGGAACGTACTTGAAGGCGACATGGAGAGGACATGCAGCTAAATATGAGCGAAGTGAATGTACAAAATTCTTGGGGAATTTTTGGCCTCTGATATGCACATGTACATGATCTTCTGAGCATTATGCATGCAGGTGATCAACGAAGAGATCGGTTCCATTCTTCTATTCTCAGTCAGCTATCTTTTTGTGCTTATCAGTTTTTATTTCCACGAATAAAATTAGTTGCTATATGAATTGCTCACTCACACTCACACGAACGAGGTCCTCATGAATGTTGTTTACCCTGTTCATAAGGAAATCAAAGCCAGCGGCTACAGAAGCAGGAAAATACTTGATGTGCATTCTGCCAGAACTAAGGAATGAATTTTCCCAGGAATTATTCTGAACTTTTGTTATTCATTTACATTAACTTAGGAATCAGAGCAAAACCTTCCAACTTGGTCGAGATAAAGTTCTAATTCGGATTTATAATAATTTATAATTGTATACGAAGTGTTATCTTAAANTCTGTAGGCGTACAAATATTTTACTTGTATGGGAACGTATATCAAAGAGAATAATGTTATACATAAAACATATCAAAGTGAAAATTTGGTGAGATTGCTCTCCGTCAATAAGATTTATAAAGTTGGCCATTAAAATAGCGCTGAAGGTTGGATGCACATTGCTGAGTCAGTTTTATTTACACAATTTGAATTTGTCCGGCCTGGAATCAACGTCGCGATTTTGATTACAAAGTGAAAAATCCAATTTTAACAATCAAGAGATGTGGAATTAATTTTTTTCGGTTCCTCGAGAGCGATTCTTCCAGACGCGAATGAGAAAAAAGCAAGGGAGAAGAAGAGGAATAACGAGGAAAACTGTAAAATTGCCAACAATTTCTCTCTTCCTTTCATTCGGTCTTTCATCCGATTCCTTTTTCGCGAAGATTCATCTCCCACTCAGCTTTAACATATAGCCGCTTCGCTTCTGCAAATAGCCAACCTTCGTTTCTGCTCAATCCCTTCATTTCCTTTTGTGAATGTATCTTTCCCGAGTTAACTCCTTTCATTGCCTCGATTTCCTTGCATCTACAGTCGATCCTTTTTGATTCCACATATCGCAGTATTTCCTCTCATCCCCCTTCTTTCCCACTTCCCTTCCCCCCTCTTTCTTCTCCCAATCTTCGTATTCCTTTGAATTTCAGATTCTTTCCCCGTCTTTTGTCTCCGTTTGCCTCAAAGATCGGATTAGCACGATAGATGCTCAAAGAGAGACTCAAAAACCCCTGAATTTGGAGCTACTCGGCGTGTCTAAACAATGCCGCCCTCTGCCACTGAGCTGAGGTGCGGCGCCATAGTCGCTTCCGCATCTTCTGTCAATGTTCACGTCTTGATGAGAGCTGAATCCAATTTATTTTGCCCAAAGATGCCGAAAGGTTATTACTAAACTATGTCGTGGTTGCGGATGTATTCCTCATTACTCGAACGGTTCGACTTTTATCCAGTTATGAATCATTGAATATGTGATTCACATGTGTTTTGCCAGTTTTCGTTTCAGCCTAACTCTTTTATATGATGGGTTTCCACAAGGAATTTGTTGCGGCCCTAAAAATAGCTGATAAGGCTAGATTGGTATACTATTTCTATGGATATACAACGCGTTAACCCATCAAGCCGCACTTGAGTCGCAGGTATCCTATATTTACGTATATTCCAATTGTACGTATGTAAGAAACTATTTTAATTGCAAAGAAAATGGACGAAGAATGTTTAATATTTTATCACCAATTTACGTAAAAATTAAACTGAAAAACTAAATGAATTTAAATGTTTCCGTTTGTCTCAATGAGCAAAAAGGGAAACGGGAAATAGCATCAAATTACTCCCTGGAAAATTCATACAATTTAATCAAAGCACATCTACAATTAGCTATAAATTTTGAGTATTTAATTCAAAATTATGGAAGATGATTTATATTTAATAAAGGTGTTGGTAATTTCAATCAGAGTGTATCCTCTCCTTTGATGTACAGATGTGTGGGCGAACTCAGAAACCAGAGTTCCGTCACATCGAATTAATAGAGTGAATGCTTTTGTCGTAGCCTCTTTGAACACTACACTTTCGCCGGCCGCCGAGAGTGTAATGCGAGGCCGGCGAGTGTGTAATGAGAGTGCAGTTTCTCTGCTTCCCTGGAGGTTCGTAATATGATACTTCACTTAACCATTTTACCCTCCATATGCTCATTTTGCCAGCCTCGATGGCGTGGTGGTTAGCGTCTTAGCCTAGCAACACCGAGTTCCAAATCCTGATTAGGGCATGGTTGTTTGTGAACGTGACTTGTAAATAGGTTAATTGCAAGAGTGGTATCTTGCAATTAACCTATTTAGAAGTCACGAATTCACGAGTCAGACTAAAATTTGGCTAATAAAGTCGTCTTCGTCATTATTATTATCATCATTATTATTACCATCATTATTATTGTTGTTATTATTGTTATTATTATTTCATCTCTATTGCCACATAATGGGGCCATCAAACCTAAATCCAAAATCGATTAAAATCGTAGTTTTTGCTGGAGTATAAATCGGACCCGAACCGAAAAATTAAAACTCTTGAGCCTAAACTGAAATCCGCTGTTTATTATCCATTTATATCTTCGGTTGCAAACGGATTCATAATACCAAAAAGGAAATAGAGTAAACTTATCAAACTATGTTTAACAATGACCAGTAAATAACTAAAACAATGTTTGATATTTACATGTACATCTTCATAAATACTCTGCAAGCCTCCTTTCGGCGTGTGGCAGGGGGTGCAAACACGTTGAAATCACTGAACTGAAAAAGTGAATGTTGTTTATTAATATAAAAAGTTCTATTCCATTACTTCACTTACTGAAGCGTAATTAAAACGCTATAGGTAATGAAATCCTTTTGCCCGAAGCATTAAATATTACAATCCTTTAGAAACAAACCGGTTTGGCGGTGGCTGCTGGAGCGAAACCGGAACTGAACGGAAATTTGTCGTCTGCTCTGAACCGGAGCGAAAATCCGAACGAAAATAAATACGGTTTGATATCCTGTTATTGATGTATGTTTCAAATTCGTGTTTCGTTACCATTTGATTCAACACACTGTTATTGTTTTGTTCCGAATTTGCAGTCTCCCATTCTCATTTTTATAGTCTGGAGCTTTTATCTCGCTCGTCGATGTGAAAAACCTTTAAAGAGGTACTATTAAAAGGATTGCAACCTTGAAAGGGGATATTGGTCGTGGAAGGGACCGTGCAATAAACGCAGACGATTGCGGCGTCGAAGAAACTCATCGTCGCAGGCGCCGGTAATACTCCTGTCAGCTGTCCCATGGAGATACTTCCCCTCGACTCTTATTTGCAGACTTACGTAACGCTAGAATACTTGATCGATTTGTGGTACTTTCNCCAAGTTTTGCATGAAGATCTTTAACGCAGCATTATAAGTGATTTGACTTCCTAATACAATATTGGTATAGCATCAGGGCAGATGCTGGTACTGGAATAATTACCGTTGGACTGGTAAAACTAAATGATTATTTATTTATTTTAGAATCTTAAAACAATTATAATTTCCTAAAGTTTGATGCTTAATCATTTGAATACGGTTCATAAAAACAAGAAAAACATAAAAACAGCGGAAAATTTCTTTAAACGCAGTTACCAAATGATACTGCCACCGATTTACCCTTTAACAGCCACCAAATGATGCAACCGTACTAACAAAGGAAGCAATGATAATAAAATAAATCGACAGAATTCCAAAAAGGGCCTATAAAAACATAAGAGAGACCACCGGAGCGAAGGTCAAAGGAAGTATTTTTTTCGGAACGTTTCGCTTCGTATACTGACAACCGTCTCTGCGGTCACAGCCACGACGTCTGCATGTGGAAAATGTCTGCGCGTGTGAATCGAAGCAAGAGAATATTGGGGGTGAGGAAGTGAATCTGGTAAGGGGAAACGGGCAAAGGGAAGAGCTGGGCGCAGGGAGTGGGAAGAGGGGGAGTGGGAATATGCGGATGTTCAGGAAAGAAGATGGCAATCCCGGAACGTACTTGAAGGCGACATGGAGAGGACATGCAGCTAAATATGAGCGAAGTGAATGTACAAAATTCTTGGGGAATTTTTGGCCTCTGATATGCACATGTACATGATCTTCTGAGCATTATGCATGCAGGTGATCAACGAAGAGATCGGTTCCATTCTTCTATTCTCAGTCAGCTATCTTTTTGTGCTTATCAGTTTTTATTTCCACGAATAAAATTAGTTGCTATATGAATTGCTCACTCACACTCACACGAACGAGGTCCTCATGAATGTTGTTTACCCTGTTCATAAGGAAATCAAAGCCAGCGGCTACAGAAGCAGGAAAATACTTGATGTGCATTCTGCCAGAACTAAGGAATGAATTTTCCCAGGAATTATTCTGAACTTTTGTTATTCATTTACATTAACTTAGGAATCAGAGCAAAACCTTCCAACTTGGTCGAGATAAAGTTCTAATTCGGATTTATAATAATTTATAATTGTATACGAAGTGTTATCTTAAATAGAGACATCTGGAAAGGGCTGGAAAGTGGATGAGAAAATTAGAAAGTAATTTTAGCATCGTAATTCGAAAAGATATCTCTGTTAAAAGTTCAAATAAAATTGCGATAATCATGTACTACTCAGTAACAGGAGCGTGCTTTTATATTATTGTGTTGGTAAGCCATCGGCTTTTTCCAACTGTTTTACGAGTGATTTACTTGAAAGAATAAATCCATCCGTGGGTTACATTGTCTGATGTTTCTCTCCCGTTCATTATATAATTGAAATTTAATTCAGTTTTATACAATATTACAGCTTCTTATTTCCCTGTGTACATGCATAAGTGTTGACTAAATTTGCGGTGCGCAAATTATCTATTTTATAGAAATGTTAATTTAAAAGTCACATTGAAGAGAAATGGTAAATTGATAGTATTATTCAAAGTTAAAATTAAAAGTAGAATCTCCCGCAAACATAGCATAACTCTTGTTTCTCAGTTAAAGAATTAAACATGACATGGATATTTAGAAATCAAACTTATCTTATTCGGAAAATTAGCGCCGCTCCTTTCGGTGTTCCTCGGTACTTCTTTTGGAAAATGTCTTGTGTTGGAATTCAAATAGTTCTCTAAGCTAATTTCCTCCAAATATATTCAGTAAAACATAGCATCTCAATAAATACCGAGATATGTTGGCTGTAGAGTAAAACTACTATCGATTTGTTGGTAAACAAGAACTTCTTTAGCATTTTTCGGAACCAGTTAACGGATGATCTGATTAATGTGTGACTTAGTAAATGAGTAAATTTCGAGTGCGACCAAAACATATAAGATACTTTCTATTAGTGTGCTAGCCCAACAACACAACAACACCGAGGTCCAGGTTTCGAATCCTGATTATGTCAGGCAGTTGATTCTGTAGCTATAAAAAGGTTAACTGTAGGAGTGGTCTCTGAATTATAAAATTTTCCCAATAAAGTCTTCTACTCCTTCTATTACTATTCTTGCAAAGTTGTAGAAGATTATGATAACTTTAAGGATTGTTTGTGTGCATTGTATAATTTGGAGCTTTGTTCAAAATCGCTTTTCAATTAGCGAAGGAACTTCGAGAACGTATTACCTTCGCTAGCCTTCGTTAACCTATTTCGGTGTTAGTTTGCGACAAAGAATAAAAATTTATGGTGGCACATGAAAAACATAACAAAACAAGGTCTCGAGTTCAGTTCTGAGTTCGTAAAAACTTCGCTGAAAGCAGATTGGCAATTATTTTCGCGGAATGGCATCGAAAGTGCGGGAATTGGGAGATGCGACGGTGAGAGAAGGACGTCGTTGAAGAGTAGTGCGATTCGAGGACAAGTGTGGGATGAAGTAGGACGAACCGTGGGAAAACGTAAGCTATGGAAGGAGGAGAAGTGGGCTTGCCTAGCCCTCCCCCGCACCGACCTCTCACAGACTTTCGCAGATTTCGCTCCGGTGGGCCCGAACAGTTTTACGGCCGCATGTATTTCGGGGGCGGCGGAGAATCCGCGAATGGCGAGTCATCACGTAGGACGCGGTTAATTATTCGAGGGGCGGCCATCAAGAGAGATTCGCCGCTTTTTGAAGAGAGCGAGCGTTTAGAGGTGGTGAGAGGGGGAAAAAAAGAGTACCCCATCCAATTATTATGGGGCATCGGACCTCCTGTTGGCGTAGTGGGGGAGGACATAGGTGCGCCGATGTTGATGAATGCCTCAGGTCTCATGCCGCTCGCTTCTGGTTTATTCACGAGAACACACATCCCTCCCCGCGTAACCTCTGCCCCAAACCCTTTTCGGATTCCCCAAACCGCGCATTTCCCATAGCCCGGAGAAAAACGGGTTGCGCGTTCTACGCTAGGCTGACTTTTTTCCTCCGCCATAGATATGCGTTTATTAATTAGTTTTACAACGTGGTCACGGGTTGTGAGAGAAATAACTTTCTACTCCGAGCGGTGCTTAGTCGTGTTGACTATTTTAAAGGGTTGGTGGAACTTAAAGTGGGCGACCAAGCTCGCTTTAGTATTCAAGGCCTTACTTCTACGCTCTTCCAACTCAGACGAGATTTACGTGTTATTTTAACGACATGATGAGTCGGAGTACTTCTCTAAATACCGTGACAGACTTCTAGTTTCAGTGGTGTTAGGGAAATTCGTCCCAACTTACGCAGAGTTAATGGATCAAGAGAAAGCGAAAATTCGACTATCATCTCTACACCACAAAGAGATATCTTTATCTTTCAGCTCTACATGCATGATAGAAATGTATATGTTGATTGATTAGAGTTTACTGTACATAAAAAAGAGTTATGTAATGGAAAAGGGAGAGTTAGTTATTTAATGTGTACTAAGTAGTAAATCTAAGAAGGACTACAAGTTCATCACTCCTCATTCTAATTTGGTAAAGAGATGGGTGTGTTTATGTCACATGAATATCGTATAGAAGTAAACTTAACCTCCTCTACTAATGTTGCACTGAACTTGAAGCACGCTTACTTTGTAATATTTCTAGCTACCGGAGGATTCATTCATTTTGAGACAGAGGAACGCACAATTTTAATGTGGATTTAAATAACGCAATCGGTTTTTATAAATAAGAGGTAGAGAAGAAAAACGCACGAAAATGAAGATGAGTGGAATATATGTGTAGTTTTTTTCAACTTTCATTCGACGCCATCTTAAAAAGACACGTACTCCTTTAAATGCACGAAGGGGAATTTATTTGTATTCCATGTCTTGGTATATTACCAAAAACATGACTTGTACTTTATGTATACTATGTACTTTAGCAAATTTCTGATATTTGTTCTAAAAAAGTAGAAATTGGGGCACTGTGAATTATCCATTAAATTCAGATAGCATTTGTCCTTTTCAAAAGAAAGCATGTCTATGCAGGCAGAAATTGGTGAAAGCAAAAACCAAGAAAAAACAACCGGTGATGAATTAGCTAACCTATAAAAACCGCTCCCATTTTCACTCGGTGATGTATATTTATTACTCTTACTGGCATTTTAATCGATCTCTCGGAAATCTTCGACTCAGCGTTCTAAAAATAAATTCTTATAACCCTTTCGCTCAATCCTCGAACATGAGCACACAAACAGTCACGAATGACAGAAAACACTCGATGTTCCCTTTGAGAAGAAAAAACATTTAGGAAAAATGGGTACATAGCAGTTAATCCATCCACCTTCTCTGTGTGGATGTAATGGGCAGAAATGGGAGCACGGCTGTGATGTGCTTTCGCAGAAAATGTATACCCTCCATCTCACGAATGCCTCGCGACCTCTTTTTCTATGAGTGGAAATCGAGTAGAATGTAAGTGGACTCTATTTTAGGACATTCACATTTAAAATAAATATAAGACACGTGTTTATAATTTAAATATTATTTAAGGGATCAATTCTCGTTGGCTGTGTTTATCCACCAGGATTTCGTAGGAAGGAATTACAAATAGCACTTTACGTTAAGATAATACAATTGCTAATGGGAGATTTTACATTGTCTATGTATTGAAAAAAAATATTTCAGAGTTTTAGTTTGTTAAGCTCATCGGGGAACTTAAAAAATTAACTTTTAACTCGTAATAAATTTTAAGATACGCATATTTAATTCAGTTATNACATTAACTAAGGCATTACACACCTTTTGATCCACTCCGCCTTCCATACACCGAGTTCCATGCACCAACTACAATAACCTAAACGAATAATTCATAATACGTGCATACGATTTGTCCTAGCATCGAACCGGTGTCCATTAGGACAAACATTCTTACGGCATACGATAGAAATTCCTATCTTCTATAGATGTAGCGAATTTCAACCTTCTAACTGCCCGGGAAATACTGTTACGAATTTTTGAAAATTCGGGCATTCGAATGGTCCTAGGATCGAACCTGGGCCTATAAGGCAAAAAGCTTTATGGCATACGATAGACAATCATTCATTCTATCAACACCGTGAATTGCAAGTTTCTATCTTAACGGAAAATACCCTAAATGAATTCATGAACTTCAGACATATTGCCCAAGCATCAAATTAAGGACTCTCAGGGTAAAAACCTTTAGATATACTATAGAGGTGTTTCATCAATATCGATGACGTGAATTTTAATGTTCTATCTTACCTAGAAATACCCGAAATGATTTCATGAAAGTTTTGCACTAAGAATTTACCTAGCATCGAACCTGGGGCCATTAGGAATAATGCTCTTGCATCATACGGAAGATAAAGACATTTTCTAACTATTCCGTAAATTTCAACGTTCTATCTTTATGCTAAATACGCTAAACGAATTTTTGAAAATGCGCTCAATACATTTAAATGGGAAAAGAGCCATTTTTGGGGCCTCATAGAATCAAACCCATGATGCCTAGAATGGATGTCCAAACTCGGGTCTTTACGGCAAAAAAATCGGCGGCTCCGTGAGGCACTTCCTTCTGCCTCACCCTTAGTATCCTATATGTATATCTATATATATCCGGAGAAGCGTCTATATAAAGAGATAT
>KZ309029.1:181142-196499 GCA_000376725.2 Ladona fulva
ATTTCTTACCATTATTTATAATATTTATTCTACTGTTTTCAAGACATAAAAGCCTACTTTACGAACATTTCTTATAGAAAAATATCGTATAAGAACTGGTTATCCCCGTGTACTTATATGGGATAATTCATGAAATCAACATTCAACAATGGCCTTAGTCGTCAAAGGGATGGGTTGTTTATTTTCGAAAAATTTTACGATTTTTCCATGTATTTTATGAAAGTTCTCGAAATGTCGAATTTATATGAATGATTCACGGCTAAAATAAGAATATATGATCATTTTTCTTTGATTTCTCAATTTCTGATTTCTCAATTTCGTGGGACCATTGTTTCTAATTTAATTCTGTAAAAGAAACTACCTCTGCAGGTAACGAAAACTTACTTTAGGTTCATCTCTTATGGAAACGTATTATGGGCTCCTGGGTTCGAACCTGGGCTTTTACAGAGATGATATTTCCCCCAGGAAAATCATTCAATAATTTACCTGGGGGTTTCAGTATCGTGGAAACACAATACTGTTTGTTTCAGATCTCTAAGCCAAGCCGTTTCTGAGATAAATAGGGGAACGGCGGACGGACAGACATTTGCTTTATATATGCATGATATAAAATAATATAATGTATAGTATTTTATTATAATATACAATATATTATATTTATTTATTTATTCAACACCCAGGTCTACTTCATCATTACTAAAATATTGAGTACAACTGCTATCTATAATTAGAGGTTTAAAAACACTCCGTAAGCCGTCTTTCAATGTTAAATATGTTTTACATACTTAAATAACTTTGAGTGCCTTTAGACTTTCAGTGGTTGCCATTTTTTAATTTTCTTTACCACTCTTTGTCACAGCAACACGCCTTATCTCAGTCTCCAAATAGTCGGTTATGTTATTCTCTTATCTATGTTATTCTGGTCCTACCTTTGCTTCCGTTAGTGTAATGTAACAGCTCTACTCGTAGGTCATCTTTCCTTGTCCACCCCTTGAACGTTGCCATAATATTATAGGGCCTCTCTTCATTACTAGTCTTGCTGGTACTTTTGTACCAATTACTCCTCTCATGTCTTAATTTTCTCCCTTTCGAGGCTTGAAAAATAGATTAATTAGACACATCTGATATGATCAAGCTCAACTTTGTGGAAGGGAGCCATACTAAATAAGGTATAAACACTTATTAACTTCCACAGATATATCTTATTTCACAGAAGCGACTAGTTTCGTCAATGAATCGACATCTTCAGGCACATCGAAAAGGAAGTACACTTTCGATGTTTTTCGATGTGCCTAAAGATGTCGATTCATCGACGAAACTAGTCGTCTCTGTGAAATAAAATATATCTGTGTAAGTTAATAAGTGTTCTTACCCTATTTAATTAGACACATTGTGAAATTCCTCTTTCCTCATAAGGCAATGGCAATATAATGGGAATCATAATCTTTTATTATTTTGATAAAAATAATTATATTGCGGTATTCCACGAAGTATTAACGTGCTTCGTTTTACGAAGTAAAATGTGCTTCTTTCTTGCGATTTTTCGTTTGAGTATTTCTGATCAGATAATATTAGATGAAGTAATGACCATTTATTGATCGTTGCCTCACTTGCCTTTTAACTATTACCGTTATTCTATCAAATGTATTGTCTAATATTTTCTCTTTCCAGGCACCGAAGCAAATTGAAAGGGTTTAAGTATACTTATTTTAAGCATGCTTTACTTACGCACTACTCTTGTTACCGTTGTCTTCCTGCTATGTTTATTACAGGATACGAATTATCACTGAAAAATTTCCCAATATGATCTTCTTATCACTCTTCTCATTCATTCATTCTTACGTGTATTGACTGAAAAAACTAGTGTTGAAAATATTATAAAATTATCTGATTGTATCCACCATAAGTGTTTAGCCCTCCAGGAACGAAGAATTAGTTAATATCTCAGCCAAGTGTCTACAAAACTGGTAAAGTTGTCAGTGTATCTTGAAATATGCGAGGATGGCACGATATATGTACAGCCATACAACTAAGTCGCTTATCTCCATCCTTTGTGCAAACATCCGAAAATCAACTCATTGTTCTGTTTTTTTTCTGAGAATTATTTATGAAACCGAGGAAACAGACAATGTTTCCGTTTTCATTTATTTTTATTCCTCCCAATTATCCTGTTTTTTTATAAATAAAGGTTTCCTTAAAAAAATTTGAATTTTGATAACAGATACTAGACTTTTACAGTTTTGAAAATTCGAGGGAATTTAGAAGTATCCAAAGTATGCTATAATATTCATTTTTCATCATATTAAAAATTGTTTTCTCCCGTAGGTTAATTAGCTCGCCTTATGAGAAACTTCATGGCGATGCATTCCACTATCACCATTTGAACCTAAACAGATGACTTCAGACGATAAAACAGAAAAAAAATGGATTTCTAATTTCATTATGAAACAACTTCGGCTGATCGTGTTTTTATTCATGATTTCTTAATTAATTTTCCCTTTTATCGCATTTGGTGGACTTTAATTTGGTCCTCGGAAAATTATCGTTTTATCACCATCAAGTTTTTTAGGAAATGCTTTCTCTGTGAAATTAGAATTTAATCGACTTGTAATGATTCTTTTGTGCAAGAATTTGCGATGAAGTCGCTTGCAGGTAGAAACATGTAGATCTGGTTTTATCACTCTTAATTCCCCCTTTGAAGAAATAATCCCTTTGTGAGGTTTGGGTTCTCTTTCGCGATATTCTTCCATAATGGAACAATGCAATGGAGGTGATGCTGGGATTAAAATCGAATCGGAAAAAACTGAAGGGTTTGGAGGAAATATGCGGACGATTTGGAAAAGAAGTTATTGTGGGGGTGTGGAAAAGGAAGGGAAGAGGAGGAGTGAAAAGGGGGAGATGGCTAAGCGAAGAGAGAGGTAGGAAAGTCCAATTAATGTGCTTGGCTTGGAGAGGTCGCTTGAGAGAGTAAAATCAATGCAGGGCTTTAGTCGTCACTCGCACTGTATTCCTCGTATTTACTGCATTTCCATCGCTGCTCTTTTCCGTCTATTCCGCTCTTTCTTTTCCTGCGGTGGTGAATTCAACTCCAAAAAGTTTGTCCATTCTGTGACGTTCCCCCTCTATATTTCCCCACTATCCTTCCCTTAATTTCTCTAGATTCTCCTTTCTCTTCATCAACTTCCTATTATTTTTAGCTTCATCCTCCTCTGTTATACTTCTTTCCAACCATCACTCTGCCTATTTTTTCCCGAAATCTTTTATTTTCTTTTCCTGACCATCTAAATGGCCCATAACATATACACTCGTGGTTTTCATTGATTCGTTCTCAGACGTATGTCATTCGCGGGAAATTGATTTTCCAGGTTATTATTCCTCTTCGAATATTTGCGCACGAATTCAATCGTTATAGCTTACCGTTTCTGCGATCTGATCACATTTCATCATTTGTGAAACATGTTGAACTCAACATTCTATCGTTTGGAAATATTTGGCATTTCTCTGGTTTATGGTGCGCGTTCTTTTACGAGTTTCTTTAATCCCTTAAATTTCATGCGTGAGTTACATCGCAAATAAAGATTTTCAAATTCCGTTTCTTCTCAGTTTGAATAAATTTGTTTTCTATCAGAAGAGTTCCCTTTCGTTTGCATTAAGTAGCTGTTTTGCGTTTTATATCTTTCTGCTGATTCGTAGGAGAAATTTCTAAGTAGCAATCATAATAGCAATTTCATAAATCAAAGCTTTGTAAAGCCTCCATGTCTCTCGTTATAATTACCATTGCCAGTTTGTGTTCATACTATTCCTGGAGAAAAGGAATCCACTGATATTTTCCATAATGTTTTTTGCACTCTTTCAGTACTCAATTTTTCAATTTCCTTTCCACCTTTCAGTAATATTGAAGGTAATACCACAAATACATAATTAAAATGTATGCGCTGATACCGCTCGGATTGCTCAAATCGCATAGCTCATTAATGAATCACATCCGTTCTCGTTAATGCAATGTTTAAACCTTATTTAAACTGCGGTGATGTTTCGCATGATATTTACATTAATTTAACGCCCTAAATCTAAATCGTTAGATTTAGATTTAGAGTCGTTAGAAAATCTAAAACGTTAGATATTGAGTCATTCATGAGGAGAAAATGATACCGATTGAGTCAGAATTGACCCTTTTTCCCATTTATTTTTCTTCTTTTCCGTATCTTTCCCTCATTTTTCACACTTCCTCCAGCTATGAGACTTCCTCTGACTTTTCTGCACGCCCTGCCCTTTACCTCTCATAGCCGTGGGCCAAACCGAAGCAAGGATTTCTTTTTTCTCTTTTGTTCCAACGAAAGAAAAACACATCCTACCTTTTATAATGGCGCGTATTTGTTTTTTATTAAAGCTCGGGACCTTTTCGCTTCTTTTTCTACTTCGGAATTCCAAGGATTTTCGGCGCCCCCTTTTAATTACCTCCCCATCACGAATCCCTTTCCCCAGAAAATATTCCAGTGCGGCTGGTGCGCGAGAGTATCGCATCCCCCTCAGTTCCCGTTCTCTCTTATCCCCTTATTTCCATTCGTATTTCTGCCTCTGTTTGTCTCCCCTCTTTTGATGTGCAATCGAAGGCAGAAAGTGATTTCACCGCGAATCCACCGGAGGAGGTGTTCTCTAATTTCATCCCAGCAACGCTTCGATTATGTGAGAATGACAGGGTTCGCACCTTGAGAACTCAAATGATTCAAATGTGGAAGGGATTTAATCACGTCTAATCCCCTCGTCTCGCGTTAAAGAACGGGAGTTTTGATTTGATTTTTAATGAAAGAGGGTCTTAAATATAGTCTCCCCTTCCGTGGAACTCGTCTGACACTGGATTAGACTTTAGATGTAGAATTTGAATAATCGATACGACAGACACCGTTGCCATCTATAAATTCATACCTTAATCTTTCGTCAGAGCATAATGTACAAGGGTGAGAATCCATTCGGAGAAATCTAATTTGAAACTTTCAATACGTTTTGATACGTTACGTATTGAAAGACATATATTCCATTAGCTTTAATAGCCCACAAGTTAAACCATCGATGTGCTTATTTAAACTCTCAAATACTATTATCTATTTTCAAATACCCGTGCGTTGAAATAAGGTAATAAGATCAATTCACGAAATTTGGATAAAAATCAAAGCAGTTTCTTCGCAGAATTGTAGCGAGCAATGATAGTTCTTTAATAAAGTTGCGATCGTTGATGAAACCGGTTAAGTAAACGCGGTGAGAAACATTAAATAAAATCTTATTCTGAAGGTTTTTGCCGCATTATCACTGAAGTTGAGTTGAGCTATCCCACAAAAGAAAGGTTAATCCTCGAAATTTGAAACGCGTAACAGTGGTACATACGAAACTAAAATTAGAGTCAACATTAATTTCGAGTATACATTCAAAGTGTATTGTACGTCGATTGTAATCGACATTAATACTTTGAATTATGAATATAAAACCAAAGACACGTAGCAGCAATGGCTGCATAGAGACTCATTATCTCTTATGATATTCATCATAAGGGATGATGATTTTCTATAAAGCGTTTGTTGTTACACATCTTCGGTTTAATTTTCATAGAAATAGTTTCAAGATATTTTCTCCAGTTTCCACAATGAATACTAAAAGAATCACAAAATGATCTGTTTTATATACTAGGATATATAAGTAATAATTACTTTGACGGTGAATGCTTCGGCAAGAGTATCAAAACATCCATATTATGGGGTCATTTAAAAAAAAATTAGTTTCCCAAAGATTTTGTGAGCAATCTAAAGTTTATTGTGCTTTTTCGCCTTGTTTACGGTGAAAAGAGAAACGGAACGGTCATTTTCATATTCTGAAATTCATTTTTTCTTACGCTTCTTTTTCTTATTGAGAAATGTAGTTTAAGTACCTAATTTATTCGAGTATTATTCTCTGTTCGATAATATTTTAACCTCGCACCCCTTTTTGTCTTGCAGCAAACGGCTTTCGATAGGATCGCTGCTGCACTGCTGCGTTTGAAATGCAATACATGGAATCTCAAGTTATATTTCCTAATACTATCGTATTTTCTTTCCTAGAGGCCGTGTAATATTTTGGAAACACTTCCGTTTGCCAGCATCTGGGGAAGAAGGGATAACATGTGGAAAGTTATTGGTTGGCAGATGACTTACTGATTTCCTTGTTAAACGCTACAGTAAGGCACACTTATAAATTAAAACATGTAGTTGACAGTTGGTAGTAGATATATATCTTAAGAGTTTCATTTTGCGATGATATTTGTTTGTATCCTTCATAAATAGAAAGATACCCTCGGGGTGGGTATGTGATTATTGTATGAGGTGTTCAAAAGAGTTCCATTGAATAAAACTTATTGGTTAAAAGAAATTGCATGAATACGTACTTAAATGTTTCTGAAGCGAATGAAATACGCTTAGATAGGAAGGTGTGATGTTAGTAAATGAAGTTGTTAGTTTCGGAACTCGCGACGAAACAACACAGCTGTTATATAATTACATACTTTAGCTACATTTACTTACTCTGTTTCAATGATGTTTGCTTCCTACTTCTTCTGTTTTAATGACTCCTGTTCTGATGACTTCTGTCCTGTCCTTTTATTCTCATCATTTCGTGAATTTTCTCCTAAACATACTGTGGAATTTGGTGAAATGGATTTTAGAAGCATTTGAGTCTCCACACCACTTAACGAAACTGTGCGCGAAAAATTTCCCTATTTTCTTAATTTCTATTACTTTATAGTTTTTGATGAAACCCTCTCACGGCTGAGAGGGCTTAATCGCACTTTACTTAGGCTTAACTCTTCCGTATATTTCATTCTCTAAATATTTAATTGAAGCTCTTAGACAACTCAGCTGGATGTTTATTCTAACTCTTCATTAGCTGCACTTTTCCTCAGAATTTCATACGTTCTTAGAAATTAAAACGGCTGCATTTTCTGAAGGGACAAACTGTCCTACCAATTTTACCCCTTGAAAGATAACTGTCATATTTTCAAGAATTATACAAGACATTAATGAAATATCCTTACATACTGTTTTCTTTATAGAATGTTTTCTACTGTTTTCTTCATAGAATGATTGTATGAATTTTCATAATGGGACTCTTATTCCTAGAATTTTATCTAAGAGCCTATTTTCTATGTCAACGTATGTTTCCCTCGAGCAATTCGAGCAATAAAAAGTTGATAAGAGGAAGTAAAAAGCTTTAAACTAGTCTCTACACGTCGTGGGTTTTCTCCGTAAGCCTTCAGCTGAGGACGTTTATCCCACAACCCAAATCTTTTTTACATATAATAATTAATTTACTTTTTGTTTTNAATATAAAAATGATTAATTTTTTCCGTTTACGCCCATTATTTGTGACCGATATCCATATTCTGCAACACTTTTGCAATTAGAAGTAAACATAAAATTTTACTAAGTATTGAGGTTAGGCGTAAGAGAGGCCCATTGGCATAACCTCGCCGAAAGGGTGAAAAAAATAAATACACAAGCTCGAGTTGCCTAAGTATAAATGTTAGGAAATTACTTGGAAAAGTGATGCAATTGTAAGACGAAACTATTATACCCTTATTTCCGAAACTATAATACCCTTTCTGGATGTCAATTGGTAAATAATTATCCTCTTTTTATTCGTATCTCAATGAATAGGAGAAAAACTCCATCGTAGAGTTTTCCATTTTTTATCTTAAGTTTTTCACAATCATCTTCCTCGTCGCAGTAAAATGTCCTGCCAACAGTTAATGGAAAACGTGTTGCTTCTTTCGTTCGGAAATTCAAACTGCATGCCAGACACTTGTGAAACATGGATTCGCGAAGCGTATCACCGGCAGGAGCTATCAGAAGTTAGATATCGATGCTAAATTGAGTTAGTGTTCAACTTCAACATAGTATCGTTGGTCATCAACGTCATCATCATGTCTGATTATGACGTGAAGCGTCGAAACCATTGTCGTAGAGTTAAATAATATAACGGTACGGGTAAAAGTTTTTTTTCTTTCTTCTGCAGCAGATATTATCCTTGTTTTTTTATACTTTGATCATTAGGATTGATTTTTCTAAGTTTTCGTTGTATTGATTAAATTACAAAAACTTTATTTTATATATTCTAATATATTTCAATTAAACATATTAAGAAATCCATTACTTCCATCAAGATTCTGGATAAGAATAGAGAAAAATAAAGCATGGTCTAAATGCTAAGATCTGTGACATTCTGAAATTCATATGAGCGGTAGAGTAAAAATTAAAACTTAGAACAGAGGAAGGAAGACAAATTTCGTTAGGAAGATTAAGGTGAAAGATGCGGTGATGGACCGAGAACTTCGAAGAAAGCATTACCTGATGTGGTCTAGCTTTGGGCCTTTTCCCTTGCGTCTGCATCATAAAAATACGCAACTGTGGGACCATCTTCAGAACATCTAATTCCCTCCTGCCATTCACATATCCCGCAAAATTCCCTCCCAGAACTCTCCCCTCCTTTTATATTTGGTCCTCGGCCATTCTCGCAGACGTCAGAAGGCCTTGTCTAAGAACGCGCATCTAACTTCCGGAGCCGCCACTGCCGCTTAAGGGACGATAACCACGCTAACCCGCCGTGAGTTGTTTATCGTCTTCTTTCTTCTTTTATGCTTTTCGCCTTATAACCTCGTCTCTCTTGGTTATTTTCTGTCCTAACTTTGCATGTCCTTCATTCCATTATCTGGATACTGCATAGATATTCATTTACTTTCCTTAATAGATCACTGATGGACGTTGATATGACTAGTTCATAGTAATGTAACAAAATAAATTTTCCTCCTCAATTTGGTTCCCCGACCTATATTAACGTCTTATAGAAATACAATAAAATATATTACCATCCATATACTGCCAGATTCATACTTTTTTATGGATTTAAAAATGCTGGGCGTGAGACAACCCGACAATAATGTTGAGTTAATCTTAAAAAAGGATGATAGGCTTAGGAATAATGGACAATCTTTGAAAAGATAATACGTAATCATTTATGCATCGTCTTTCTTGAATGTTTGATATCGAAGTAAACTGTAAGCTATTACTAATGTATCTTCATTAAATACAGCCAACTTGGTACTAGTGTACGTGGAAGGAATCCCTAACGCAATTTATTTTCGTATCCACCATTTATGCATTTTTTTTTTGTATAAGCGAATCGCACTGAAAATTTCCGCAATGAAATAATTGTTAAGGAATAACAAGTGTGAAAAATAGCGCCACGACTGGGACTCGAACCCAGGTCTCCCACTTTCCGGGCAGGTATTCTAACCACTGAACTACCGTGCCGCGTCTCTCTCACACTGTTAAGGGAATGCTTTGTGAGCAAGACGGACAGTCTCCACATAGTGGCACAACCTGCCGCCCGAGGTCCTCACAGAGGCAGCCAACTCACAAAGCAGGTATTTGAGGTTATTTCCCCCCAGGAAATCACAAGGATTAAAGGAAAGGAAGGTGTCTTTAGTAGTTAAAAACCTACGGAAAATCCCAAAGGAATAACAAGTGTGAAAAATANGGGAAATATTTTTTAATTGACTTCTTTAACTTTATAAAAATGAATTTAGGCATTATAATTGATAATAAATAAACAATATATAGTTCGATCCGTCTCTTACTGATTTCAAATTTCGGTGGGAAATAAATAGTGTTTCTATATCGTTGAAATATTTTTTGCGGTTATTAAAAGAAATCCCTAAGTAGGCATTCATCAATTTTATTGCAATGACACGGACACTAATGGACTTCATTTCTGGAGTTATCTCGGGTGATAGGCGTCCTCTCACTGCCGTATAAACCAAACAAACTTTCTGATTTACGGTAATATTTATAGCTGAACATTTCTATCGTTTATTTATATAATTGAGCAATTCATAATTATAAAGAATGGTATTCCAAAGGGTGTCAGGTTTTATAATATACTAAGTTCACATTACTTTTGTTATTATTTACCTTATTTGATTGATTTTAATTCATCCTCTGTAAAATATGTAGTTTTGCAACATAACAGTCGGTAATCCCGTTATTCTTTTAACTAGATGTCTTAGATGACTAGCGACCAGCAGAGTTCTTATATGAAATCATTCTTCTGATGACTATCGACATCTGGAGTTCACGAGTTTGATATTGTATTGAAAGCAAGTTTAGAGCAACAGCAAGCATGCAGAAGTTTCGCTAACTGAATAAATAAACTAAATTGCAAATGGATTCAACTGATAAGTTTTACGGAAACTGTCATCCCTGGGATGACTCGCGATTACCTGCGTAGCAGGGGATTTCGTGAAATCTTACCTGAGAGATGACAAGCGATCGACCATGTAACTGATTTTTGAAAAAATAGACTAATTTCTAACTAAATGTTTTGAGGAGCTCATCACTCTTAAAAATATATTTAAATGGTTATAATATTGTCAAGTATCTACAAGAACTAAGCATATATTCAAAGTCTATAACGATTAGACTGATATCATAAAATTTGAAAAACACGGAGGTAATCTGACAGATGGCTCGCGACTGCTTGCCTTAGAACGGAGACGCGAAGACTTCGACGTTAAAACTGATTTCGTAACATGTTGGCTTTGAGGAGTGACCCTTCCACTATGTATGATACAATGTATGCAATGTATGCAAGATTTCGAGTCCATGAAATTACATTTTTGAGAGAAATTTGGAAACGTCTTTGCTTCAAACTCACCGTTTTCAGTCGGAAGTGATTTGCAAATAATTCAACTAATTGTCGTTCATTCTCTTAAGATCTGTGAGAACAAACCATTCATATAACCCAACTCTTAACGTATAAGAACCTTTATAAAAGCGTATCCAACGTAGAACGTTCTCCTTCCCTTCTCTATTTCCCGTTCATACCCTTTAAATGGTTCCCCATTCCTTAACGATCTTTTTTGACTATAAGAACCATTCAGCTTTCACTCCCGTCTTAACTAGCGACTCTATCAGCTTTGCTGGATTTTCCTCCCGCAACACTTTTTTTCTTCTGTCATCTCCTGGTATTTCTCGGCTCCTCGACAAGATAGTAAAGGTATGTGTACCTGTGGGAGAATATCCTTCGTTAATTTCTTAAATCACACGGAATACTGAATAACTCGGTTTTAGCGGTGACAACGTCATTTCGGCTGCTCCTGTTTTGAGCTCAATGACATAATTCCGCCTTGTTTTCGCTTCGCAAATGCTGCACCCTCCAATCGCCGAGTGTTTGCCTTTGAGTATTGTTCCCGACTTGCGTTTGTTAGTCTTTCTTCCCTTCTTATTTGTTCTCTGTTCACTGTGGTTACTGTTCTCCGTAATATCCAATTTTCATCACAAACTATTGCCAGTTTACAAAACCTTTCCACCTCCATTTGCTCTGTTTCTAAAGACATTGCGTTTGTGAGTTTGGGGGATAATTTGGAAAACAGGTTAATATGAAAAAGACTATAGCATATTATTTTGCAGTTTGTTGAGTTTTTTATGCAAATATATCTCTTAAGCGAGAGAGTTACGACCACGCCCTAAAGGAAGAGAATGCGATAATTTTACATTGAAACCTGTCTTAAATGGAATCCATTGAAACTACGATTTTTTCCGAATGAGACAATTTTCCGCTTAATGCAGGATGGCCATTAGTGATGGAGGGGGACTTTTTACCACACGTCCGTGCGATATGATTTCAGATGAAATTTCGTAAGCAGAAGCGGTGCGAAAAAATACAGTATCAGGTATTTTAAATACAAAAATTGTTTTATTTTGAATACGTAGATTAAAAATTTATTTGCAAAATATAAGCATATTCTGTTACTTTGCGTTTCACTTATTTTCCCGTATTATGCAATTTCATTCATTCTCAATAACCTTGTTCAAATACGAAATATATCTTAATTACCTTTATGTTAACTAGAATATACTGAATATTTTAAATTCTTCTTTTATTTCCTCGTACGATTTTATGCTTCTGCCTTCATTCGATGATGAATTAAGGGGATCCCGGATAGCCAAGTTGGTATTGCGTTCAATATTGGCGAAAGTGCTCCTGGGTTCGATTCCCGGTGGAAGCTCATAAGACTAAAATAACCTCAGCTGTCGAAGCACCTTTAATAGATATGATGAATGTCTTTTTTTTCTCTTTAGAGTCTTTATCCGATTCATTCTCAGTATCACTTTCCGCGTTGTCGACGACTATTTCGCTTTCGTTAAAAACAAAAAGATCGTCGTCAAAATTTACCAAATCTTCAGTAACTGCATTGCTACATCACGCCACGGTTCTGAAAGAGTAAAGTTAATGTAGATAAGTGCACTAAAAGGCACACAATAATAGTTAGAAGGCATAATGGCATTTTTATTCCTAACAGTCTCGAAGTATTACACTATCATAAACCATCATCATAAACCTGATGTCACAGTTGTTGGCTTTATTTCATTGATAGCCATATTTATCCAATTGGTCGCATTCAGCAACGATATCTTCTTGGGCTCATCTGACACTATTTGCGCAATCTACATCAATCAATAAAAATCGCATTAGGTGCTTTCTACACAGTGCTTATAGTGGTCTAATTACTTGTAATGGTATTGTAAAAGTGCTTTGACAGCTAGGATAATTTTGCACATATGGATCCCTACCGACAAGCGAACCCTGGTCCTGAGAACTCGGGACGTACAGAAAAAAAGTTGAAAATAATATTTTCGTCGACACACTAGAAATAGGGCCGTAAATTTCCGGCTACTCATAAATATCCCTTACCTCTCTTTATTTGGCTAAGGACTTGAGCTATTCCATTCATCACTCTCATTAACTAGAGATTAAGCTACCAAAAATGTGCCTCTTATTGCGTGAAAAACGCCAGGAACTCTTTGCGAGTAATTACGCATTTATGATTCCTATCAGAATTACAAGTACAGCGAAGCAGAAACGAGAGGTTTCGTTAATGATCTCCGTCGAATAAACTTAAGAAATACGAGGTTGAAGTTTTATTTCGATTCTCTTTTATTTTTTACTGCGAAAGAGGCGCCTTTTCGCTTTTCCGTCACGCTTCCTTCTCTCCTTCGCTCCGAACTGTGAATCCCCTCATACGCCAGATACCCTTCACTCCCCACCCTTTTTTAGGTATGTCTTGTCTTTCCTTCATTCCTCATTCCGACAGTGTCCAACTTCTCCATTTACACTTCACACACTACCGAAAACTATTTTCCGCCTCTGTCTGTTCCCTATCTGACTCTTGGATACTCCATTACACTCCCTTTCGCTTTCCCGATCTTCATTTCTAACTCTCGCCTTCTCAACTTGCTTCCTTTTTAAGTTTTCCCTTCCGTCGAACTCTTGAAACTGAGATAAAATAAATGGGGTAAATAACATTCCGTAAGGGTTCTTTTTGCACCAATCCCTTTCGTATAAAAGTTACAAGTAGTCGCTGTACTGTGTATACGTTTTAACCCATGGTAACGAGGTGAGGCAAAAAAGAATACTTTAGTGAAGTGAAACCTGCCGTCCATGGCTCCGTAAGTGCAGTTATAAATGAAGGGTATTATTTGCATTTACAGAGGGTTTCTTTGAGAACTACTTGAAACTTACCAAATCCTTGATAGGCACTTCAATATATTCATGATACCGGAGAAACTGAAATTGACGGAGTTCATCATTAAATAAACTTATTTTATAGTTTTACTTATATTTATAACGTCTTTGAAGTTGTACAGCTATTTTTCTTCGTGTTTTTGCCTTATATGTGGTTAATAGTTTAATTTTTCCCTCCGGATCTCGATTATTTCCTTTTATGAAAAAAGTTTGTGAAAGCGCTTAAATATTTTTTCATATATACCAGAAAATAAAAACCCAATTTGATAAATATACTAATTGTTTTTGGCTAAAAAATAATTTTATGGTAGTTATAAATGTTCTGCATTATAAATCCGATTTGGTGAAAAATTAAAATGGAAGATATACATCTTAGAATTACTTTCGTGATGCGACTGACCAAATAGCAGTATTTTAGCTCGAATACAATTTTCCGAGTGAGGGAAGTAGAGGCGGGAACTACCCTTCAGAATAATCAACCACACTGAACGTAAGAAGGTGAATAACTTTGGTGAGAAATGGAATGCAAATTCTTTATTATTTATCAATATGTTACGTTAAGATCTTAGAGTTTATGGCTCAGTGAGAATGAAATTAGAGACCTACTTAGCAGGTTCTAACACTGTGTAACTGACAGTATATCTGAAATTCGGTGACGGTAGGTGTCCTTAGTTTCGCAGATGTCATACATTGTTGCTCTGAGCGCTGGTGTAATCGACCGGGTGGAGACAAAGGGCTTGCTTTGCAAACACTTAATTCTGAGAGTAATGTGGGTCGACGGACAGAGCGCAAAACACTAAGAGCGCTATTGGGATGTGCATAAGCACGTCGTTAGCTAGTCTAAGTCATTTATTCACAGCCATTGCTGGTGGAACAAACGATGGACCTATTAAGTAAGGCAGAGTTTAAGCTCCCCCGTTTTTACCACCTGGTCGAAGTAGATAATTGACTCTCTTCAGTCCTAAACAAGAACAGTAATAAAATAGGAAGATGATTTGCAAATTTTCTTTTTATTCCTAAGGATTGTCTTTCATATTACAAAAAAAATTCCATGGTAGCAGTATGAATGTGGAGTAGTAATCAACAATCTTTGCAGCAAAGATGGGACATGTTTTAATGTGTGATTTCGGGCAATCTACGAACAACTTTCAAAACGTACGAGCTAATCGTATGGTGTGTGGAAGACTTTATTCTTTATTATTCAAAAATTGTAGAGCTATGTTTTGTAAAGCATCGTTTGAATCAATATTAATGAATACGTGAACTTTTGCTAGTTACTCGCAAAGTTGTTGTGAGTTAAAAATGCAACCGCTAGAAAATTTGTATTATTTGCAAATTTACCATATTGTTTACCTGGAAAATTAATGACTACTTAAATAAAAATTTTAAGAATTATCTCTCTGTAATCTCTTTGGCTCACCCAAAGTTCGACATTTCAGGAAGCGAGCATATTTACTATGAAACTGGTAGAGCCTACCCATTTCTATGTAAACATTAGATTATGTATATTGGCTGATTTATTTATTCTTAGCCATTTTTGGAATTCATTTTCTTCCCCAATGTTAATTTTGTTTTAACTATTTCATCCGCTGGGTTATTTATAAACTGTTCAATCAGTGCATATTTAACACTTTAAGAGCTTCCATTTATTTAATTGAAAAATACACTTGTTAGTATGAGTCTATTTAAGATACGAATTCAAGTCATCTTACATTTTATGACCCATATTTAAGCTAAAATGTAGAACTAAAT
>KZ309029.1:203337-219936 GCA_000376725.2 Ladona fulva
TGTTTTCTTCAGGACGGGTATTAATATATAATATGAATAAATATTTTTAATTAGAACCTTACAATTTCCGTTGTAACTTCAGAAATATTTTTTAATTGAAGTATATCTGTTCTGCCTCGAAGGTCAATATAAATGTTAAAAAGAAACGTATTCTCTTTTTCCAAAATCGATACGCTTTACTCATATTTTGTGCTTGTAAAGCAAGAAATAAATTGGAGGATTCAACGTCACATAAAATTGTGGAATTGCTGCTTACTTTTAATTATTTAGTTTTTTTATCTCAGTGATTACTAGCCAAGCAGAAATTGTGCCTTCGTCAACTATCTTATGTATTTATTCAGAATACTTCGTTGCGTGTGCCACTGTTTCCTTTAACTATTATGTCTTCTGTAAGCAATTTGTACTTTCCAATTTCATTTGATGCCTCCCTTTTACCTTGATGTTTCATCTCTACATAAAATATAACGCCAATTATATTCATAGGACGAGTTTCTTTGTGTTATTTCGAAAGAGTAAGTCCCGAATTCGGCTTTGGTTTCATTAATCAAAGGAATAATCCAAGCATCGGTTTCGTAACTAACATTTACCTTTCTTTCTCTTACTGTGTCCAATTATTAAGCCGTTTCAGGATTAAAAATGAAACATATTAAATGAATGAACCCAATTCTGCTTTAAAGAACGCATCGACCATATGTTATTGTTACGTTGATATTTCATCAGAACATTGTTTTTAGTGGCTAACATGTCGGTTTCAATGGCTATTATTTCAATAATATTCAATGAATAAACAATGGGTAAATGTAAAATTACTGGATATTTAGAAAAGGTATTCGGCAAGGAAATTGCTTTTATCTGATACAGTAGTAGTAAATAATTCTTTGTTCGGGTATTGTGTAATTAAAATGAGATTTCATGGATTCTAGCTGGATGTCATTTTCTGATAGACAATTTATTCATCCAGCATGTATAAGATAAATTTGATATTTGAAATATGAGATTCTTCTTTTAATTAGCAGAAAAACAGCAGCAGAACAAAAGCTAAAGGTTAATTTTCTGCCAAATTAAACAAGTTTGTGATATTTATTCGAATTACCGGTCGCTTGTTTTTTGTTATTCAAAGGTTCTCTTTATGTTTTTACTTGAATTATAGCTATGATTTACACCACTGCTATCGTGTATCAGTTTCTCTATATTTCAATTGTTCGTAAACCTCATCGTAATATCAAGAATTTTATATTAAAAATATCACAAAAATCAAAAGAATTTGTCGAAACGAGATTTTAACGCTTATTTAATTATTTTTAATTGCAAAAACAGCATTAAAGAAATCAAAGTTACTTTGAAAAAATATGAAGCGATAACAATACTTGATTGAATCGACACAACTTTTGTTGCTTTAACGTATCAGTCTATGTTTAATTGGTGTTTCAAAGGTATTGAAATAAGAACTGCCAATACACACGTAATAAGCCAGCACCGATCTTCAATGTTGCTACCGAATTCAGTATTGCTACCATAAGATATTTCATTCTCGCAATTCATTTTCTACACCATTGTATCCAAAAGCTCATTTGTTCCACATCCATTTACTAATTTACAAACCTTCGGATTCTGTGTAGTAACTGAAACCACAAGAAGTGTCTTTTCCCCTAAAAATACTTAGAAGACGGTCCCGTATAACGCAATTATTATGAAGTAAATGCATAGAGATGTGGCGATTTTCCCCTCGTTTGGAGGCTCCACTCGAAGATTATTGCCTCCTTCAGCCGCGTCGCCCATATTGTTTACCCCAGCGCATTTCAGACTCTTGTAATGCCCTCGTGTTAACGATCCACGAGACGTTCTCCATCGCTTTAGAGAAAGCTCCTTTTTTCGGCGTCGCTTCCTGCGTCTACTATCCCAACATTCTCGACGTTCCCTTCTATATCTTGTCGGAAAGGTGGAACTGATACCACGTTACACGTTGACGTTTCCTGGACTCATCGATCATACGTCCAGACGCAATAATATACCGATAAAACGGTGTCCTTTTGAATAAAGGATACATATGACAGCTATTACATTAAAAAAACGAAAACAGTCTGCAAACAGCTTCCCTTATAGTTTGATGATTGCCATATATATACACTGTTTTTTACACTGGAAAAATAATTGAAACCCAACATGAACCCAACATCTTTCACGAGGATATAAAGTACTCTTTTCGTAGGTTACAAAAGTAGTTTTAAAATTCAATCGGGTTTTTTTTATTTTTCTCAAAATTTAATAAAGCCCAAAATTTTTTACAATACCTTTTTGTCTCAAGATAGCCGAGATCCTGCGATAATCTAATACAACTTTGTTTTTTTATGCTTACAACATCTTTTAGCACAATCTTTGGCTTGTGTCTTTGAGGTAACCCAAGGTCTAAATGAAATAAACAGTCCGGATATCCGGAGATATCTGGAATTAAGTTCTCTCAAAGCTAGCTAAATCCATTTACACAGTTAATTTCAAGAGGGCCATTCCATGTCAAGTGGACCAACGGTCCCCGCTCGACCATCACAGAATTCAATGAAATTTTGTATGAACATTCTCATATCTTCTATGAGCATTTGCCAAGTTTTACATCTATCGGTGAAATATTTGCTGAGATATAGTCATTTTGTTGTTTGAATTTAACTGAACATTGTATTTGACCCCCTACCACAGACTTCTACAGTTAGACATCGATTTTTATAAACTTTGAGACACATTATCTCAGGCAATATTCCGTTGGGGAAAACTAAAATTTGGCATTCTTACACAACCATTGTTGCTCTATTAAAAAAATAATAAGAAAACTTTTATGAGTGAATTCCGTGAGGAAAATTTGAAGCAAAATCGGTTTGGCATTTTATATCTCTGCAAATAAACATGAGATTAACGCGAAACTTTGTGCCTTATAACGTCTTAATAGAAAGTGTTTGAATAAAAAAGTTGCATTTTCTTAATGCCGACCGTTAGTTTGAAACTTGAGTGTAAATGTTACGAATTTCGTTACGATGCCAAAAATTAGGTATATTCAGCTCACATTTACAAAATAAGACCCTCTCGAAACTTTTTCAAATTATTTTGAATAGAAAAAGCTTGCTTTTGTCCCTCTAAAAATCTAGATCTGGTTTTTCATTGCGGCCATATAAACCGGAGAAATTGGGATACAAATGAATTCACCTCCGCCCAAAAAATGTGGTGCGAAAACAAATTTAAGTTTGGCATTTTATATCTCTGCAAATAAACAGTTAAAAATTAACAGTTTAAAAATTGACTTTAAATATTACGAATTTCGTTATGAAAATAGATGTTATAGAAGGCTCTGAAATTATGATCGAAAAATGACTGCAACAGATCACTTCAGAATTCTTCATCCAAAACATGCTCAAGTGCGGAATCACTAAATTACTTACAAAATATTTAGCCGCCGTCGTTGATGCAGAACACTTCTAAAGGTCTTTAAAAGATTATATTACACAAGAAATATATTATATAGCACACAAGAAATGAATTTAACACGTTAACTCTTTAGCCGTCGAAGTCTGACATAAACGAACTGGATTACACTAACCTTAGCTGCCGAATACAGATTTACCACTCGCTCTGGAAAAAACTTTTTCCGCATTTCTTATTTTTCTCTCGTATGTCCAAAGCCATCTGTAAATTCAGATGTGTACTATAAGCTGTTAAGTACAATTAATCCTTAGAGAATTCTTTTGATGTTAAAATACATCGAAAGTGCTTGTGCTTCTTATTATATAAAAAATCGAATCATGGGCTCTTATCTTCTAGAGTTGATATCATCTCATAGTCGCGTTGGTTACTATATATGCCCTAATTAAAAGACGTGAAATATTCTATTGAATTTAGAATATCTCATTGACAGCCTCCATAAATTGGGAATTCCAAGAAATAACTAGAAATTCATTTTCTAGTCCGGAAGCATTAAATGACAGGTTTAGTTAATGTTTACTCCATTTTCCTTTGAAAATGTAACATCCAAATCGATGAACGTAACTCCAAAGAAAAATCATAGCCGTGTATTACAAAACTCTTAAAAAGAATAATTGGATTCAGTAATCGAATATTGCTTCGGAAAGTTATTATGTGCTGTCTTGCAAATTGTCTTGAGCTTTAGCAGCGTCACATTCTCAGAAACTCACCATCTCTGAGTTCGGAATTATCGGTACTAAGTTTAAAATCATTCGGAATAAATTTTTCGTTATATTAGGAATTCTGAGAAGCTAAATCACAAAAGAATATTATACCCGTTAGTGAGATGGACGGATGCGCTGAGTCGCAGTCAATTGTTCTCACGCGATCGTAATTTCTTGGCAATCGTGCACCACCGGTTATATAAGATTTAGGGGTAGAGCTCTGTTTTGGAGAACCGACCAAGAATGGCTTAATGAAAACCTTATTCTAAGTTCAAATAACTCATTCCCTTAGCTCTCTTCTGTAGATTTTCAATTCCAATGCGACATTGAACGAAAAATATAACCTTTCTTTTACTTAGAGGAAAAAATAATCAATGAATCATTGCTGTACTGGTGTGTTTATGTAACCTTATCATGTTTGGCTCTCATTTCTTGATTGAACGGGAATCAACATAACAGAATTGTAATTGAAGAAAACAACTAAGAGTTTCTCAAAATGTGTCATGTTCAATTATGAGAATCTGACTCATAATTATTTGCCAAGATAAAATTTGATTACGCTCTTTTCGGGAAACGTACTTCCTTAATTTTAGGTATAAGTAAGTTTTCCCACTCCCAACTGCTAATATTCCGATTTGTTCCTCAGCTTTATTAAAAAACTTTACGAGATTTTCTACTATGGATAATAATCAACATTCCTCATGATGCACAACTATCTTCTAGTAGAGATTAAATTATCAACTCGTAACGGAAATGTAACGATTCTATTATTCATTGTATTAAAAATATGACATTTCCCAAAAAATGGTTACTTTCTTTAACTGCCTAATCTACCAAACTTTATAAATAATATTACGAGATAACTCGTGCAACTATAGCTGTGGTTATTTGAAGAGAATATGCTTTGAAATTTTGCATAGTATATAGCTTATCCTGCAAAGTCAAATTTATGGAAAGTAAACTTAATAATCCTTCAACATTAGGCATGTGATATTTAGAACATCAGTCTAATGGAACGCCAGTCTCTTTGTTTACCACTGTATTTCTCTTTTTATTCGCGAAGCTACTATGTTATTTCTATGAAACTCGATACTTATGGCATCGTATTTTCTATTCCATTCCGTTTTAAAAGGTTATGTTTATTACCTTCATCTCCTTCAAAACACTTTATTCTATATTTAATGTATCTTTGAGTCAACAAAACTGTTTAATTATCTTTGAATCAACAAAACTGTTTAATTAAGGTTAATTATTTTTCGCTAAATCAATAAATTCAATGAACACACTTTCCTTTATTTAATTTAATTTTAAATTATTAATGATTAATATTAGTAAAATTAGGTATTCAGTCAAATTGTATCTTTTTTAGCACAACAGGTATTTGTCTGCGTTTAATCTATAACTATAATAAGCAAGAAAAGATTTATTCTTGAAAGCATATATATTAAATGACCATTTCCTATTTGAATATCAAAGCTAAAGAAAGTAAGGTAAAAGAAATAACGGTGCATAAGTATCAAAATTATATTTCGGGGCAAAGTTTTCCTAAACTATCATTCTTCTTACGTGTATTTTGTGCTTCCTGAAGAACGCTTTATCAGCTGTTTGCTTTCGTCAATTATAACATCAATAATCTCGGGCAGGCTATAGCCGGATGATTTTTAACTAGCGTAGGTGAGGCTCCAAAAGACCAGACTTGGCCTGGATATTGTAAATGCTCATCAAGCTGGTTAGGAAAAATTTAATTTAATTTTGGTCTCTTCCTTATGCGAGGGCCATTAATTTTTTACAACACATTTCATTTATTATTTTCATTGGTAAAATTTATTCCAGTTTAATTTTCCACAAAGGAAGGAATTTATTTTTATTTGGATCGAGTAGATTTTTTTATATTATTATATTTTATTATTAATGTTATGTTGTAGTCGAGTAGTTTTATTATTTTATATCACATTTTTTAATGTAATACTTAATGCAGGTAATAATAGTGGTAAACAGGTAAAGTGAATGTTGTCAACAGTCACTGATCAAGGGATAAAAACCACGATATCCGAAGTCTAAAGGATAGGAATTGATCAGACTGGGATCTTCTCGCAATTATTTGACTTTACTATCGGTGAAGACGGTTGGGTGTAAAAATGACTGAAGTCGTAACTAAAACCCTGTGAAATACTGGTACCGAGGAATGGTAAATATATTTCTTTCGCTGAAGTAAAGAAGATAGTACTGTGGGTGCTTTTCCACTCCCTTGGTCGTAAACCAACCTTTTTATAGACTAGAAGTAATCCCTCTCGCAAGATGTCGGACAGTCCGAGTGAAAATCGGGAGTGCGACATCTTTACAGAGATGAAAGGTGCGTCAGAAGGAGCGTTGAGTAGCATCGAATGTTGATTTTGATCAGGTGTTCCTTTCCCCCATTTTTACTGGCCTTTTTTTAGTCAGCACGCCGTTTGCCCGTTCGCAGGGCAGATGGCCGTAAACCGGCGCTGAATTTGGAGTTTGAGGACTGCACTTCCTTTTTAAGTGTCAAAGGAGTGGACGGAATCTTTCTTCGGCGAATGCAAGGCGTTTTGATGGCTCTCACGGACTTTCTTCTCTCTCGCACCCTCTTTCTCCAGTTTTTTGCCGCTTCGGATCTTTTATCACCATTCGATGCTCCTTCTCTTCGTTACTCTTTTTCGTACAGCGTCTCTGTTGACACACTCATTCTCGACGAGCGCCAACCTTTCAACTAAATCTACTTGGCTTCACCTAATCCTACGTTCTTAGTCTTTCCTACACCCAAAGTATTTCGTACAAGCTTTCTTAGTAGATAACGCCCTTGCTTCACAATCGAAATTTTTGTCCAAAATAAAATGATCGACATGTTTGTATTGCTCATATATAACGTAAATTTCCGAAAAAATGTAGCATTAAATTCCTTTACATCCTTGGTTTTTACTAGAAAATAAATAAGATAAAATCGTAATACTTATAAAGTTGTCTTTTACGGTAGTGGTTTTCATTTTTAACTACCGTAAGCTGAAATTACTCTCCGTGTATTATATTCTCTTCCTTCCACGGTTTCAATTCAATTTAAGTAACACAGCTTTCAACTATTTGAGATATTTGCAAAGTAAGGCAAAAACTAGTACATATAACTTAATTGATATTTCAAACCATGGTATTGATTCGATGGTATCATGTAGTTCATGTGTCACACGTAGTTTTTGTCATGTCATAATTTTATTCACAAAATTGGAAATTCTCTATTTCATCATTTGTAATTTACACCCATATACTTTTTAGCAGATATATTTTACCATCTTCCTTTAACATGTTTGTTAGCGTATAGTTAAAACTTTTATTGAGGAATTGTAACGTAGCCAAGTATTGCAAATTTATGGACTTGTGTTCAGTTTTAATCGACGAACTTTTAAAGACCATTTATTGGCTTAACGCAGTCTAATCTTTTTCTTATATGTTTCACATTACTTTCTATCACGAAACCTTCTTCTCTCTGATGTCAACCATTCTTTCTTAACGCCCTCTTAACACTTCACCTTAGACTCAAATGTGAATCACCTCGTTCTCCCTTTTTCCCCTCTTCAACACTTAATCCTATTCAGTTTTTCTCATCTCCTTTTTCTAATCTCTTTTTCGTAGTATTTTAACATTTCAAACCATTCAAACCATAAACAAACGCGCCTGCGTTCAGTCGACTTCCCCGTTTTAATATTTACTCGTATAAATTACATTTTCATTTGGTTAATTAAGTTCGAATCAGATCAATAGGAGTTTTATGTTACTTTGATAGCGAGAAATACCAATAAATAAGGAGAACCAATAAAATATTTTTTATAAAAATTGTCTGCTAAGATACTAAAAGAATTACCACCAATTTTATGGTACAGAAGCATATTTTCTTCTCTTTTGTTAAATAGGAAAGCTTTTCCTAATTTCTCATACACATCATCAGCACATCAATAAATATTGACTTCTTTTATCTTCATCGACGAATTTAGGAATTTATTACGGAGAATGATGATGGTGTGTAAATATAGGAAGTTCGATCGTATTTATGCATTATGAAGTAGAAATATGTTCCAAAATATTTTAATATAGGATGAAGTTCATGGGGTGATGATATTTTGTATGCAAATGTTCTTAGCCTAAGAGATAAGGTAGTACGACTCCTACATTTGGTAAGTATGACGACCCTGTATCAACACTGTCGCGCTGCCTCAATTCAGTCCCGTTACATTTACCGGGTTATTTCACACCATATCTTTATAAAACAAAAGCCACCATAACGAGTCGTACCTACCGAAAGGGACCCATCCCTACCTTAGGTAGAGATTACTCCCTCAAACGAAATGGGAGTATTCTCTACTTCTTACACCAGTCGTAAGTGAAATTCGTGTGGAAACTACAAAGTGTTTTTATTTCTTTTTTATTTCTATCCATAAAACAAGGAGGTATTATCCTATCTTGTAGATATTTCCAGTATGGCTCAACAGTACATGTCTGATAGATACATGTCAGTTTCTTTATTTCTCCTAAACGATTCCCAGTTTAATTTTTTTAACAATTCCGCAACACTATCTTCCTTTGTAATCGTTCTGATACATACCTTGCTACTTCTTCACACTCTCTTCTTCCTTTCTGCAAGACACAAAAACATACTTACACCACGAGGAAGAAGCTTAGTCATAGTCATAGGAAGCAAGACCTTCCTTCCAAAATCAAAAATATTTCTACTGAATAGAAACGGGTGATTTTCCTTCGGCCGTATAGACGAGGACAATTTAATCTTGAAATTTTTGACTTTAACCCTTGGATCATGTATTACTGAATGTTTCTAGAGAGTAGATTTAGCATAGGATATTAAGTGGGGTTTATTTTAAATAAAGTCAGCCTACCGCGATACCACGCTATAATATCAACCTAATAAATACTTTACTTTTCCACGAGTCTTAATTTGATCCATCCAGAGAGAACGCATATCCGTTACTCCTGTAGGTGTATTTTTCCTTAGAAATTCCAAATTGCCTCTATTTCCTTAAATTACTCATTCAAAAAGTTGACAGGAACCCAACTTAATGACGTGCACGAAGGTAACCCCTGGTGCGTTAAAATTTCGCGATTTCGCATTGGAGGAGGAGAAAATGCTCGGCAATTTAAGAGACGGCGGCAAAAGGTGAGAAGAGGCACTAGAAGGAGAATAATGGAGGGCTAAATTAAAGGGTGGGCGGATAAAGAACCAAGAAGGATGTAAGTGGAGGTACCGAGCGTAGAACGCCACCGACGTCAGAGACGAATGACTGAACGTAGTGAGGAAGAGCTCGGAAGAAATAACACGCCACACATAAAGTGAAGCGAATTTGAAAGGAGAGCGTTAATTATTTTGTGACATTTTGATCGCATGAATTATCAGATTAGATTGATCCGACACGCGGTTATAATATGTGCATAGAGTAATTAAAAATAAAACGTAAGTTTGTCAATGAATATATCCGATTGTTTGGAGTATAGGATGTATTTGGAGTGCTTTATTCAAAATAGAAGATTTGCATTATATTTGGTATGAATGCAAGTGGCTATGATATGGCAAATGTATTGAGGTAAGATAAATTAATGAGAGGTGATATGAATTGAAAGTTACGGTTAATAATTAAGTCTCAACAAAGAAATTCTCCACTAACGAAAATGCTTCTACTCTCTTATTCACAAGTGAAAAAATCCATTATTTTAGCACTTCTCATGTGATTTTTGAGATAGTTTAAGCGTATAAATATATTTATATAATAATTATACATAGCTGAAATTACTCTCCGTGTATTATATTCTCTTCCTTCCACGGTTTCAATTCAATTTAAGTAACACAGCTTTCAACTATTTGAGATATTTGCAAAGTAAGGCAAAAACTAGTACATATAACTTAATTGATATTTCAAACCATGGTATTGATTCGANTAGATGAAGATAAAAATATGAAAGATGATAGCGAGATATCCCTAATCAACGGAGTTTCATAGAGTTAAACTTTCAGAATACTAAAAAGTCACCTACATTAATCATATTCGGATATCAATAAAACTTAAAATAGTATTGGGATTGAGATAACAAAATCAAATTCGCCTAGCTGAATTTCAGAAGCTGCGCATGCATTCCTTAAACTATCGGTTTTGTATTTTGAAAAATGTTTGATTGAAACGATTACCTCGCTCTCCCGTGATTACGTGTACACGTATTAAGTAGAATCATCCATTTTCCTTGTCGAATGTGGAGTTTCTTATGCAGCGAATAGTCATATGTTAGCATCTTAAATTTAATCGAAACAATGAACTGCTACAGTAAAACTACTATTTCAATAAGTATTATATTTCAATTTTATGACCAATTTCATTATTATTTTCACGCTTTTTTGTAAATGTAATATGAAAATATTTGTAATTCTTTCTATTTATCGTTGATCGTGAATAGATTTCCCTACCAGGTAAAAATAACGTGAGAAAATCTGGAATATATTATGAGAAAGAAATTCCCAAATTTGTGGACGAAATAGTTAAAATAGTCGGCACTGAACTTTGTAATTTGGTGACGGTTCAAATGAAATACGCCGATGCTACAGAGTTCCTATTTAATAAAAGTATATGCTTCTCATTTAGCTAATTATTATGATCATCACCTGATGATAAGAAAAACGTCGGAAACCAGTTTGTTCTAATTCGGTGGATTAAGTGAATATATTAGTAAACGTTGACTTCGGATAAAATTTGAGTAAACTCAAATTTTTAAAAACGAATAAAATTCCTTTATGGCTGCTGTTGTAGCAGCTTAAAATATGCTCTCTTGAATTGTGTACGAAGCCTATACATTCATATGGGCGTTGAATAGACATCTTGAGATACAACGGTGGGGGGAGCGTAAAATATTTTGCCGGAAAATCATGCGCATGGTTGATAGTTACCATGGAGGATGGACGAGAAGGAGAAAAAGCAAACAAGGTTAGATGGGAAAGGGAGAGATGTGGGAGATGGCGGAAAACTGTCCGAGAAAGGGGGAGTGAGAAAGAAGTAAACTAATAGGAAGTGATACGAAAAGGGACTCAAATGGAGCGAAAACGAAGGGGAGGTGGAATTAGAAGAAGAGAGGATGCTATGGAAGCTGAAAGAAGTGATGGGATGATGAACATGATGATGTTCAGCTTAGAATGTACAGAACAAGGGCGTTTTGGTCACTGTCCTATCAATAACGAATTTTTTTCCGGGATATTTTTTGCTAATGAACTTTCCGCTGACATAACGTTTTAGCGATCGTCTGTAATAAGGGGATTAATCCGGTGACGATTTTAGAGGCTCATTGAGTACAGACTCCTAAATTAAGGCCGAACCGTACATTTCATCGTATTAATGAAGACATTTATGGAGCTCTCTGAATGGTAGTTATGTAATAAACTTCTCCGCTAAGTAATGAAATTTTGATGCGATTGAAAATGACTGTTAGACATTGAGTTAGAATACTTTCGGAAAAATTGAATAGCATCTGTCCGCAAAAATAAACTTCGGCTACTCTTGGATTTTGGCTTCCCTGCCCCCCATGTATCTAGGGCATGGAAGTTGAACCATAAATATTTTTTTATTTAATGATTTTTATGGAAATGTGGTAGTATGATTCTTAAAAGTAATTGGAATTACTATATTTAATTCATCATCCTCTAATATAATAGTGGTGGTTTCTATCATATACTATATTACTACTCCACTTAAATACAGGGGATTTTCAAATGAATCCAAAACGGTCGCAACTCACACAAAAGAATTAAATCAACTAACATAAATCATAAGATGTATCTATCTAATGAGATGCATCTTAAAGAAATATCACCAGACGAGTCTCAGTCGTTGTCATATCTCTTTCGACTCGAATTGGATAATTCACATCTTGCATAAGTTCTCGTTCTATATCGAATGTGAAATACAAATTAGCTGACCTTCATTAATAGAATTCAACCAGACGCAGCATTGCTTTCTCAAAGGAAAAGAATCTGCGAACATATTAAAAAATAACTTTTAGACCTCTGTCGGCATAGCTTCCTTTCAAAATCCAAACGCAAAGGACTCTTATTTCGCAAGCATGGAAAGTTGAAGATCACTGAAAATTGTATGCACTTGTTGACTTGAGATTTTATAATGGGGAGTTTTTGTTGCGATCTTTACGTCCTGAATAACCGAAGATGGAAATGTTATGAGCTTTAATGAATTAGCTTTGGGTTAGCTTTGAATGAGTTAGCTTTAGTAACAGGCACAAATTTTTGCATCCTCCTTTTATCAGTCGTTAACATCTAAAAATTACGTCATTAGGGAGCATGAAAAAGTGTAGTGATTTTCTTTCTACTTGCAGAAAACATAGTCAAAGCAAATAGTTAAGGAAAAATCAAAGGAAGAAAATCGGGCGTTATTTGCTGGAACTCAACTTTAAAACCCTTTTTCTCCCATACTACTTCACCACTTTTCTCCAATACGACCATCGAATTGCTGATCTTCGCTCATTCTGTGGAGGATAGTCGAATCCTCCCGCAGTCCTCAAAATCGCTCCCCATCTTTGAATTCTATAGAAATCATAAGAGAGTATTTTTGGATCTATCACACCTTCATTCACCTTCTATATTCTTATCTCCGACGGACTCGGTGATCATTTTGGGAAAGTGCGTTTAATCTAGCTTCCCTCTAATCTTTCAAAGTAACTCTGGAATTGGATTTACCTTCTTACTAATAGTATCCCTAATTGTATCCCTGCACTTTGGGTGCAATCTGAAGAATTTTTAATTCTCTTTTAACGGATAAATAAGTCTCATCAAACTTGAGTGCTCCAAAAGCTCCTGTTTTTGAAGTAATTTGCCATTCCTTGATATATTTCAAAGCTTGTATTCTTGTGATCTTCTTTCAAATGTGCAGCTCGATTCACCATCAACGCAACGTAACTGGCGAATCAATTCCTAATGATGACAATTTCCTTTTCCTGCATCTGCTGTGGTAGTGTAGCAAATATTTTCGTTCCCGACTCTTTGGAGACCCAAAACTGGGGACATTTCTAACCATTCCTTCCCAGTATCCTTTCGACACAAACAGTAAAGGTTTGAGTGCAATAGTACAAACGGAGCATATTCCAAATTTAAAATGATATATTTCATCATCCTATCGGTCATACATGTATTTTATGTTAACATCTTTGAAGATCATTGGTGTTTCGATCGCCCTATCAGAGAATACTGCGCTATCGGAATGATGAAATTATTAAAATCAAATATGTTCATCATCATTATGATCGTCATGGCTTACAACTGGGATATAAAGTGTGAGTGTATATACATGTATGTATATATAATCACGCACAAAGTTTTGTATATTTAAGTATAGATTTGTTTGTACATTATACGTGTATGTGTTATATATTCTCGTAATGTTTTTTTTTTAAGTCACGTTTATTTTGAGCATTTATTGCGATAATAAGTGTAAAATATGCCTTTTACGAAGATTAATGCTGTGATAAACTGACACGAAGATGCTTTCTCATCTTTTCCTACCAAATCTATCCCAACCTTACTTTTCAAAAACTTATTCTGATTGTTTTTATCTAAGATGTCGGAACATTAGTATATGAAAAATATATACGCATTCAGCCCTTTCTAAATATTTCTTATATTGCAGTTTTTGATATTTTTATGAACAATTATTCTATTCATTCGGTGCATTAAACGTAAATTAATCTCCGACCTGAAATTCTAATGAAATTTGAGCTTAGAGGCTAAATCGGCATTTCAGAGCTTTTTACTGAAAGCTGCTTCGCACATGTGTTTGAGTTTTTAGACAAAAATAAAATCAGCTATGTAATTCACGCACTAAATTAAAAAAGAGAGAAGTTATGATTTATATCTGTAAAATGCATCGCTTTCAATGATACTCTTAGTGTAAATTAAAATTTTTGCATGTATATATATTTTACCAGAACTTCGATTGAATTGTGGAATGAAATTTTTCTTTCGAAATGTTTATTTTACTTAAGTCGAACTACAAGTTGAAAGCCGCATCTTCTGATAACTGAAAACTCCTTCAACAAACTGAGCATTTTTATCCTCAGTAAGAGCTTTTCACCGTATGTTTGGAATAAAAATCTTCCGTTTGCCAAAAACCGAGCGAAGAAGTTTTCCAACTTGTCGAAAACGGAAATCTTTTATCAGAAAGATATTTTTTAGCCCCGAAACACTTTTGGAGCGGATTGGTTAAAGTTGCGTGGTAAAATAAAAGTTGACTCGAGATTCCAGGGTCTCGTCTCATTCATTCCCTTTGTAACCAGTTACCAAGTCATCCAACCTTAAGCGGACAAATAAAATGAGTCCCACGCTCTCAATTTCATTCCCCCGTGGCCGCGATTGTGTTTTAGAGGCGTTGTGTAACAGACGGCAAATCTTCCAGCGAATTCTCAGAAGAGGATTTTATTTGCCATCGTGTTTTTCTCTTCTTTGTAAACTCACGGCTTTACGCGTAGCGCAGTTTCAAGGAAGAGGCCCCAGAGACCGCATTAATCCATTTCACTTGATGAAGAGCTCTGTATTCATCGCATAAACTTCCAGTTGCATGAGTTTTAGCTTATTGGAAACTAAAAAGTCCTTCATCACAGGTTAGTGAGAATAAGTAAAACTGGAATCTATTGGATCCCAATAGGAGAGGCGTATTAGTAGTGCTTGAAAGAATTCCTTCTCCAAGTTTTGATGGAAAATCCTAAAAAGCTAATATTCTTATCTCTTAAGTCGTGTCGTTCAAAGTCGGAATTTGAACGCGTGCATGTAAGCAGATGATGAATGGAAGCGAGAGAGTTGATAATAGATATACAGAGCTGTTTTTATCTTGCTTGTGCTTTCTTTAACCAATAAGAAAGTAGTGGGGTGCGAATTGGATAAGTTTCTGTTCATATGTTGTATACTTTAACTTTTTATGTAAATTTACAATCAAATAGTATCAAACGTTCTTCCTTCTTATAATTTATGAACTTATTTACGATTTTTTCTACTTTTCCTCGAAGATAAGCTTTCTTCTTTCAAAATTTCTATTCTACCCCGTTTTTTCCCTTCCCTGTGATATTCATTTTTTTAGCTCCGGGAACCTCTTTCTTGGGGAGAAAATAAATATTAGGTACAATAATAATATCAAAGAATAATAAATAGCTCAACGACTTGCAAACGAGTTTGAGTCATAATACGAAATTCATTGACACTGAGATTAAAGTCGATCCATATCCAAAAAATTATAAATTACTCATACGTCATGTCATGTCTTGTCTTGTCTAGTTTTCAATTCCGATATTCCGAAACTCTCTCCTCTATAATAAAAATTAACGTTTTGTTTATAGTATTAAAATTAATAAAATATGAGGTAAAAAAGAGTAAAATATGGAAAATATAGAGCCTCTGGAGAGCCATGAGGGTAGAGCGGGTCCGGGTTCGATTCCCGGTGGGGGCTCACGTGCAAAATTGCCTTAGCTGTAGAAGCACAATTAAAATTACTGCTACTACTGGAAAAGATCAGCTTCTAACTGAGATATTGAGTGTTTCACCGATTTAAGGTGTACGAGCAGCTAAGAAGGGATGAACGTTCATCTCCTTGAGACGAAACTTAAATTGCGTGATATAAAACATATTCACAGTAAAACAACAATCCAGATGAATTATATGCTCACTACAGTTCCCGTTGGAATAAAATATTTTCTTCAAAAGCTGTGCGTGGGTTTGAATTATGGCCTCGTGCGGAGTCAGCCTTTTCGAGAAAACAAGAAATACTGAATGCAATTTATATCAAAACCCATTTCTTATATCTTCTCTTTTCTTTCCCAGGAAGGATGGTCTTTGTTTCGTGAAACAACAGAAACTCAGATATCGCGTATTCTCAGCAAGTGATCTCTCGGCTGAGATTTTCCCTTCGCAGCTTCTTCATTGAAGATGGCACCAATGTGCTATTACATATGATTGAGGAGTTGGAAAAGTAAACATCGAAAACTGCTTCTTAATATACATGGGTTAATTATTGCTTTATACACGGTTATACAAATACTATATTGCTGTAATTCTTGAAGGCCAAATCATTCTCTTAACTTGGAATGTCATTGGAAATTTAGGGGTGGGGAAACATTTTCTAAATATGTCGTGAAGAGATAAAATATAAGTGAATCTTATCTTATCGTAACTACACATAATAATGATTCTCTGCACGAGGGACGGTCAGAGGGTAATGCCCCACATTTTTGTTTTCTCAAAAACAATATATTCTAGAAAAAAGAAATGTACACACACGAAAGAATAATTATCTGCTTTATTTATTTTTCCACAAAATTTCCTTCAAGTTCTTTTGCCTTCCTCCAACAATTTACAAGTGCATATATGCTCTGTAAATTG
>KZ309029.1:220163-243448 GCA_000376725.2 Ladona fulva
TATATATAATAATAATAATTTCAGCATACTTCATTCTCCGTTCACCCATATAGTGGAATAGTTTTTCTTTGCATCAACATAAGGATTTATTTTCTATGAACTTGTATTTAACTGATCAAAAAGACCGCAAAAAATTAATAGAGTAATACTTCCGATGTTGACGCTTTCATCCATTCCAGCCTGTCTTTCGGGGATACCTCACCTTTAATAATCTTATTATATGTTATAAGATAGGAAAGAACGGGTGTTAAATTTCCAGAAGCAAAGGTATAGAATTCCTGAATTTTCTTAGCACTTTTAAGAGAAATATGATCCCTGTTAATTTGAAATCCTCGTCTGGAAAGTACGTTTCAGTCACCATATTGCTTCCTTACGTGTACCTCGCTATGCCATACGAGAATAACCACTCCTCTCCGACTGCACGCAAAGACCCATTTTCTTCTTCCCTGGCACATCCCTTATACCCCTCTAAGCCCTCACCCTATTTACCCATTTTTTTCTTACCTTCCCTTCCTTTTTTACTCCGAAATCCTCTTCTCAATGTTACCCTACCCTCTTGCTGATACGCCTCTCGTATTTCGTGTCTCAAGGGAGGACATGATTTTTTGCGAAAAGTGTCTGTTTTTACCCTCTCACTCACGTAGCACACAGGAAGAGGATTCTTCTCACGTAAGTAGGTTTTGATGAATGCAAAAATGTAGCACTACATGAACCTGGAAATGAGATTTTGTTCGTAAATCACTAACATGGGTGAGATATGATAGAAAAATCTTCGTTTAGCGTAGTACTTATCGGCAACAAAAGCTTGATAATATCGCCTTTGCTGGGAATTTTCTTTTCGTACTCTTTGACGATAACGGAAGGTAATTATGCGAAAGTTTCCGGCTATAGAGATGCCTCAAAGAACGTTCATAAATGAGATTTTCCCACGCCACTGCCATAAAAATTTGCAACGATTTACCCCGTGCTGAGTATGAATACGAGGATTCTAATGAGCAATGGGTTATTGCCTTACTTTATCTTAATTAGAGCCTTCCGATAACACCTATGCGTAAACTCTCCTTCACATCATTGGCAAGTTAAAGGAAATATGGTGCCATACATACATGTATCATATAAAAATAGCAAAGGGACAGAATTTAAAATCAGAATGTTCGGCGTTGCAGAGACAAAGACCACCCAGTGTATACAAACCTTTAAAATTAAGTATTTTTTCTTTACACAATTTTGATAATATACTGTAGAATTGGACAACCATTTTGGGTGGAAAAGAAGTGTACTGGGCCTAATAAACTGTCGAATAATTAAAAAATAGAAATAGCGATTTAGATTTACATCTTGCAAATATGGACATCAAAATATGTTAAGTTGAAATGCATAAGGAGATTTTTAATTAATTTCAGTACATAGAAATGATGTTCATCTTTGAAGACATTGTCGACTATTTGATAATGATTTTAGCTAGAAGTATTAATTGCAGGAATCGGCTCATTGAAGTATAACAGTGATCAGCCATCAATATTTTAAAACGCACCACCATGAAACTTGTGCGCCCCTAAATCTTATGTTTCCGGTGTTACACTAACAGAATTTCGATAAACTTTGACAATTGAATGTCGCAATTATTCTAAATGAACATTAATGTGAAATACTGATTGAAATTTTAATTGAAAATCAAGTTCATCAAGATATCCCATCAGAGTTGGCCAACTCTAATGATGACTGACTCTAGTCCATACTATCAACTGGAAATACTATATAATAGCCTGTTTCACATTCCAAAGGCTCGCTCTTCCACAAAACCAAAGGCCCTCTGGCAAGTAATCAAGCGCGTTGACTTTTAAGACTGGATAAATGCATATTTAGGCAGTGATATAGGCATAAATAAATGCAAAAAACTGATTTTAATTCCACATTTTGGCGTATCTGAACATCATAATCATGAGACGAATAATGATAAAGTGCAAGAAGTGAAAACAACGTAATAATACCTTTTCAGAATAATATTGGTATATAATCCTTGTTTTCCCTCAAGTCTTTAATTGGATTTCTACAGTAAAAATTGATCAAATATTATTTGAATTGATTACGTAGGGTCTAGAATTACACTCCAAATCACCATTCTAGTTATAAACAGTTTTATATTAAAAAAAAGAAGGGGTAAAAGTCTTTGATAAACAAGTCCATTGAGCTACTACCCATTTATTTCTTGCAGTCTCCGTAAGTAGGCGAAAGGTGAGAGTTTATCCGGCATCGAAGAGAACTGTGATGAATAAGGTATGATAGGAGTACGATACGGTTGGAAGAGAAGCGTTAGTTTCATTAATATTCAAGAAGTGTTGAGAAGGGGTTGCGTAGCCACGGGCATTCATTTCACACCTCCCCGTTTCCTTCTTACCTCGTTCTAAGGGAAAAAATGGTGGAGCAATGCATAAGTGAATAATAAAGGGACCCCCATCGGAAATTGAAAGCAAAATTAGATAAAAATCAGGCGATGTTGATTACAGCAAGTTAACAGAATGTGTCGAGGTGATGAGCTGCTCAATTGATTCTGAAACAACCCCGCAAATCCAGCGAAGAAATCGGTTCTGAATTTGGGAGGAGGTTTACTAGTAGAGGAGAGCTGTCAAACACGTTGCAAGCAGTCGGTGATTGCAGCAAACATGTAAGCACTCGGTGTATAATTAAGTACAGGCTGCCGGAAATCAAAAGCTTGAATGGCCAGCAAAATTGTTTGCAGATCGCCTCTTGTTTTCTTCCACTTTCCTTAATACTTGCGCTCCCAATACCACTAGGCCTAATCCCGCTAACCTTAATCCCATTCGCCTTAATTACTCTTCACCTGATACTGATTGCCTTGATGGTTCTACTCGTAATCCAGCGTACACAGGGAACGTAGACCAATTTCCTAATGTCCCTCTTCGTGGTCGTTGTACTGTCTAATGGAAACCGATTATCCGAACATCTCCAACGTACTTGGAGACATTGTCAACCTCAAAATAACGAATGTACTTGATTGTTCCTATCAGTATATCAGCTCATTTACCTTCAAAAGAAGTGATAGAAAAGATGAAATATGGTGATAATATTTCATATCTTATTGGAACTCATAATATCATTTCATTCAAGGGATTAATGAGTCCAAGTAATCGATTTTGTATCGCTGTCGTTAATATGTTGTCCATTATGAATTTCCATTTTATTTATTATCGTAACTAAAATTCAGTTAATCTTTTCTTCTTTTGCTACTTTTATCTCACGAATTGTAATACATAAATTTTCAGTAATTTGAGGTAATTTAAATATTAAATTACGCATGATTTTTGAGAAACGTAGGTAGGTAAAATTTTAGGAGCTGAGGTACTCTTGTAAATAAATCTAGAATTGCACATTTTCCTTTCATTTTAATGCAAAATGTGTATAATTTAATTCTAGTAAATATTCAATGGCCGGTTACATCTCGTTAGAATGGTTATTTATTCATCGAAATCTGCTATATTTTCACAACGATTCCAATACAGTCAGGTTTAAAATTTAGAATGTAGAGCATTAATAACGCTACTCCCTGTAATGTGCTGATGTTTAACCGAGTCCGCAGATTTTTTCCGCATCAAGTGCTTTGTAGGTAATCTATATCAAGATAGAAAGCTCTGCTTGAGGTTCCCCCCTTTAGATGCAGTGTATACCGAATAATTTCGTTGAAGAGTCTGAGTAATTATGAATTTACATTAATGATTATTACATCATTATATTATCAATTATTATATTATTACGTTAGTATTTGAATGTACTCTGCAGATTTAATTAGCATCAATTTCAAAGCCACACGCCGAAAGGCGGCTTGCAGGGTATTTATGTAGATGTAGATGATCCAATACTATTTACGAACTTATTCCCTTCGCTGAATTTATACGCAAAATTTTCATCGAATACGACATAAAAATAATTCCATTCAACTACATAAAACACTTTCTTAGTGATTAGTTTCATGACATTCTATTCATGAACTTCGTCTACCGGTAGTTTCCAGCCTGGAGACTCGTTATAACCTCATCCCTCTACCGTAAGCTACAAATTTCTTTGAAGAGGCAAAATAAAACGTTCTAGGCAAAATAAAGATTGATGTAGTTTTCCCTTTTTCTTTCCTCGCTGAGCCAGAATGCAATAAGTGGAAAAAGTTTACCTAAGTGTAGCACAATGACCCTTCGAATATTACTTTTCATAGAATTCTATTAGAGGGGATTAAATGAATGCCATTGTTCATCAACATTCATACCTTGTAGCTTTTGTACCGTCGCAGCTATAAACAAGACTAGATAAACTAAGTCGAAAACAATTTCGAGATAATTTGACTATTTTTCTAATAATTCTAAATGTTTTCATTTCCAACCTTTACTCCTCTTGCACTGTCATTCGTCTCACCGTTATGACAAATAAATAGGATTTCTGGACCTTTATTGCTAATTTATGATAATGACGATGATGAAACTTTCAAGAGAAAACTTGTTAAATAATGCGTTGAAAGTTTAATTCAGTTTTAGTTTAGAAATTCATTTTTTAGGAGAATAGTAATCTGCTTTACAAAACCGTGTCCGCGAAAATATCTTAGCAGATGTATACCTAAAATTCTAATTAGAGCTACGAAACAGTAAGGTGTTCAGTTGATTAGAAGTAAAAGCGGAATCTGACTCATTCAAACCCGGAAATAACTGTAGTTTAGTCGAATGTATTCAACTCGCCATAAAACTTGCAAGCCCCTGCCCGAATCTCATGTACCCGGTGTTACACAAACACTTTTTCGATTGTTTAGTACATTGACAATTGACGGTCGCGACGACACGACGCATCCAACCAAATATCCATGGATAACTGGTTTCAGTAACATGAAATATCCCTTTGCGGGAATTATTCGGAATATCGTTAACATTATAATAAATTAAAAATAAACTGCTAAATTACATTGTGTCACTCGTTTACCCTGATTATTCTTTCTTACTTTATAAAGTCTTCCCAGAGCTCGTCAGAAGGTGCAACCTAGACTTTAAATTCTTAATTCTGTATCAATTATGTTGAGTTGTTTTTAGTCAAAAGTATTAAAAAATCTATACTATTATCGCGATGTTCTTCCAGTATACATACCAACATCAATATCCATAATAATGGTGCTGGTGCTTAGTGAAACAGTGATTAATTTTACATGGCTTAGGGATTCATGCAATCGATTAAATATATTAGAAGGGTTGTGTGATTCCGCGTGTTTCAAGCTAGATATCGACTGTAAGGAAACTTCCTTGATATTCATCACGAAGAACTAAAAGTTTCTTACTACTGAAATACATTTTTTAAGCTGATATATCACCAAACATATATCATGACCTTGGCATAAGTCCACAGCCTCTTTAAATAGAATTGGTCGAAGATTAGATTACTATAAAATTAAAGATTTTACTTCTCGGTTGTCCATTTTTAAAGGAGACAGACTCGCAGTTCTATGACTCTAGGGCTAAAAGAGAAATATTACAGTTTCCCTCACGAAGAACCACTGAACACTTCGCACTCATCTTTTTTATCCTTTCAGCGTTATCAGACGTTCAAATTCAAGGGGCGCGTTCTTTACCATCCTGCGCCGGCTACTCTTGCGACTTTTCCCCGATGCATCAGAGATATAACGCGAAATTATGGTTCTCAGGCCAAGGAAGGGAGAGTGAAAAGATACTCGATATAACACAAAAAAGTATGAAATGTGCTCGAATAAATTACCGCTGTTTCCACACCGGAGGAAGACTTCTCCATTCCTTCCTCTCGTTATTTAAGGGATATTCTCAGATTCATTTTTTTAATATTCATCTATTTTTTTAGCTTCGTTTTTTGGGTCCGACTAGCCACACCATCTATCATATTTGAATTCCAAAGAGGTTTCCTCCCTTTGTTTCAGCGGTATTTTTGTCTGTTTTATCTACGCGTATATATGTTCACACACACACAAACATATATTGTGAAATGCTTTTTATGGTAAGTATGTGTGGTGGCTCAGAGTGTATTTCGGGAATTAGAATAGCTATGTATTGGAATTATGCAGGCGAATGTTAATTCAGTTCTTCATGATAGTCGAATGAAGACGTATTCATCACGTTCACAGTCATCATCAGACATTTTCCAACGCGCTTTTAAAAATACAAACAATTCTCCAGGCTACTCTTTTTCTTCAACACTTCAAACCAATAATTTTTTCGTGTCGTGAAGTCATATTTCTTCCTAGAAATTGACCGCACAATCCTAATTATATCGTTAGGAGAAAGAATTGTAAGAGTATGAATCTATCTTTCTTACTAGATTATCTATTCTAATAGCCTAAATGACAAATTACATTAAATTTTTAAAGGAAGAAGACAATTCTTTTTAGGAATGAAAAAATCACATGATGCTTAAAATTGCTTAAATTGCTTAAAAAAATAGAAACACATTAATAATGTCTATCGGCAAAATTCTAAAGGATATAAAATGCAGTGCTTGAAAAGAGATTGAAAATATTTATTTATGTAAATTTCGTAAATATATATAATAATTATCGTAAATACCCGCGCATAAGACGCATTCCTTCACAGAAATTTTAAGTTAAAAAGCAGGGTGTGCCTCATACGAAGATATGGATTTGCTATTGCATTTATTGTATCCTATAAAATTTGCTGCATCTTATACGCGGGTGTGTTTTTTAAACCGGTATATAAGGTAATGGTGGAATAATTGAAAATAAATTTTAAATAATCTCCAAAGAGCTCAAATCTCAAAGACAACTTAAAAGAAGTTATTAAAGCTTTAAAATCATTTTTTGGGTAAATCTTCTTTTTTATTACTTATATCCGAAAATATTACCTTCTAGTTACGGTTTTTTAAAGAAACTGTGATACATAATGTAACTATGGACATAATCTTCATTATTATATTAATCTGGTTATATTTTGAACGCGTGTTTAGATAGTTTACAATTTCGGAATGAAAGAGAATGACTCCCTTATCTCGACTCGTACCTCTGTAATGCCTCTCCATTCGAAATGGGATTCTGCCTACATTCACCCGAATCTGCAATTCTCTAGTTACCTATTGTCTTCTTGCTTGCTGAGTTGCTTCTCACTTTGATTGCCTTCAATGCGTTAACTTGCTTAAAAATAAAGATTCAGAGTGAGTCATTAAATTGGCTATGCATTTACGGTTGGCAGATGTTTCAGATTCAACCCAGTGGAAAGATACGTAACCGAGTCACGTAACGCTGGATGATAGGAATATGCATTTCGACGGTGAAACTACCATTCGATAATGGAACTAGATCAACGAGCTTGGAGGAAAAAGCATTCTTCATTTAAATTAGCCACGAAAAGCTCTAAAATACACAAAAAATATTTTTCGCAAGTATACATTTCTGAGCACTCGTTTCGAAATTCATTCCGCCACAAAAATATTCGATTACACTTTATTCGAAGGCTAATGACATTCCGATGCACTTCAACTCTGAAGGCAAATGGCACTAAGAAATAGCGATGCGTTAGCACTTCTACCCATATGCACTTCTGCTAGTTCTTCCTTTGACGTCCCACAATTTTATAGAGTGCTCGCTCACTCCAAAGAGAATCTTACACTCCTCCATTATTCCATTCACTACTTCACCTGCAGCTCATACGATACTACACATGTCTCTTTTGACATTACCATCGTCTTCGCTTCCTGCATAATTTCTCAAATTCAAAGTTTTCAAAGTTTCAAAGGGTTCAAAGTTTCCCTTCAACTCTCACCTTATTTAATCCCTTTGTCCAACGTTTTCCTTTGTCATTTTATATTTTAAATTAAGGTCATGAATAAGGTCTTTGGTGCTAAAGACTTTGTATGACGTACTCTCCATATTCACGAGCTATCGTATAAGTGATATTTTATTTCTTATTATCGCAGAATGAATCTAATGGGAATTGAAAGTGGACTGATCCCAATAAAATAGCGTACGTTTAGAGTTGATTTTCAATATTTTCGTTTTCATAGACGAGGCAGTAACGGAGAAAATTACTGAGCATCTTTACAAGTGTTTCACTAAAATTGTATCGAAGAAATCTTAAAATTTCGAGAAATTCGGATTCAAAAATAAAATTTTAGAAATTTATTACATAGTATTTTCCTCGGTTGATTTAAAAACGTTGTAACCTACTTTAAATCCATAAAGGAACTAGGTAGAGAGATCATGTCACCATAAATATAACAAAATTCCTGACCTGAAGATTAAACCCTATTTCGAAGAGTATCGAGAAGGAATTTTACCTGCAAGAAATTTTTAACTTGTGTAAAAGTGAGATTTATTATCTCCATTTAATATTTAGTTACAGAGGCGTAGCCAATGGGATGGTTTTGGACGTTTAAACCCCCCATGAGAACAGAGTCGACAATAAATGACATTATGCGAGAGGCTGACCTTCGCTATTATGCTGTACAAACACCCCTGGATATTCTTGGGGTGTACTGGTTAAAATAAATCAATTTCTATTTTCATCAAACTTTGGTCCAGAATTATAGACAATGCAGTGTTTACTCCATCGGTCTAAACCTCCTAATGGACAAATCCTGGCTACGCCCCTGCTTAGTTATTATATATTACGTATTTGATGCTTATGATTTCGCTACCGTGACTGATGATTCAGCAGGAATAAATATACGTAACTAATTGTGATGATCCTATGTTACGAGCAATGTTTCAAAAAAGAGAAATAACCTGCCTGACATATATATGGAGAAAATTTTTCTCTTGAAAGCAATACTTATTTCTGAATAAATATCCATTGATGCGCGATATATATGGAAAACTGAAAGTAAAGAAGTCGGCATTAATGAAGCTGTTCTTCTGAGTTCCTGCCATGAAAAGTTTACAAAATGTAATTACGCTCGAAAGAAGAGTCACGCTCGGCGTCATAACGTTTCAACTGTTGAGAAATTGTTTCCATTTATTCTTAATTATTTTTCTTATGCACATTCTGTTTTGCTTGCTTCTCCAACATCTTTCCCTCTTTAATTTCGGTCCCTTCCCCGGCTCAGCTCCGTCTCCTCCCCCATCGCTCCCTTTCTATGCCTAAAACTCATTCCATCTCCTATTCCCTCTGCCCTAGTTCCAGCGTCCGTTGTCCCACTCCATCGTCATCTTCCTCACAAACGTTATAATTCATTTTTCTCCTCTCCATTCACAATCTCCACCAACTTTCCCCTTCCATTTTCCTCAATCCTTGCTTCCTCTCCAGAGGCAAAAGATGATTTTTATTTTAAATGCTTCCACTCAGTCCTTATCTATGACCTTTGAAATCCGAGCAAGAATAGAGTTCCACGACTTTTCCTTAATTCATGATTTATCGCGATAAGGAAATAGGGCTGTTAATATTTCCACTCGGGTGTAATCAGCGCATGATGAATTCTTACTAAATCTGTGAGCACGGCTTTTTCTGCTTCATATACAGTGGCGTAAACATTGCTCTTAAAGAAAAACATTTTACCATTATTTTTCGGGGAACATTAGCTCATTCCATTAGTTAGACCAGGAGGAAATAATTTACTCGAACAATAGTATGAAGATAGCATTCAGTAACCGTGGGTTCAAAAGAAAAGTTACTCATCGTTGAAACCATGTGTAATATCATCGAATAATACATATTAAAAATGGTATAAGCTTAGCGACTCGGAATATGAATAAAAGTTGTCTGCAAATCTTCACGGTCTTTGTAACCATAGTCGAATCTACAATTTATGCTCAACAATACAATTACATAACTACATAAAACAATTACATAAAACTAAATACAATTATAAAAATAACAATAATAAAGAGGAAGATGAGTAATTCATCCACATTATTTCATTTCTGTTTCAAATTTGAATTGTTTACAACTAAAATAAAATATATTTAGTTTTTTTAACGAAATACGCAGAAACAGGCGATATATTGTGAAAATCCGTCTTCTGGAAGGAATGGAATGTCTTGTACATACTTTCCATAAATTATTCATCGAAAACGCAAGGGCGATTTCATTGAATAAACGCATGATCTTCTAGTTTTAAGGAACGATAATCACATGATCATTCCTTACAACTGGTCTTGTGTTTTTAATGAAAAAATGCGCGGGGATATTATAAGGTTTTCTCCTCATTTTCTCCTCTTTAATTTTAATTCTAAATTGCATATCTTAAAATACTTTTATCTTTATGATGAGAATTTCGTAACTCAAGCATAAATTAAGGATTAGGGATACCTTGGATCTTTAAGAGTAGAAGATTCCATTTTCTCTTAAAAGCACCTCCGCACCTCATAGTTTCCTTAAATTGGTTCATTTTCTAGATTACTTCCTTCACGGATTTGTGGTTTACGCGTATTTTATTTCATAAATACTTTGCGTATAGGTCCGGCAAAAAGGGTGAAATAAGTTCGGCGAAAGATTCATTAAATTTTAACGGTCGGAGCGTTAATTTCCGAAAAGAATCAATCTGAAATGTTTCCCCGTTTTAGTCTCTTAGTCCTTGTTTACTTTTCCTCATTTCACAACCCGGACATTTCCCGCTTTGTTTTACTCGTTTGTTCGCCTCAAGAAGTCGTCTTTTTTCCACCTTCATTGTCTCACTCTTTTCTCTCTCGTGCCCCTTATTTGGGCTTTTTTTCAATTCCTCCACTTTTCCTCTAACTTTCCTTCTGGAATTCCTAAAATATTTTCCTTTTCACAGGTTGATTTCATAAAACTTTTAATTAACTAAAGAATAAGAATTTCGGGTTCTTTCAAAGGTAGAGGGGAAATGAATGGAAATTTAGGCTTTCATTCAAGGCCTCATGTTAGAAATGAATCTTTCATTCGCTTTAGAATGTTGTTCATTAAATTGGGTTTCGCTCGAAGCTGTAAATTCACTATTCTCAGCCGAATAAGAATGTGAATATTGATATTAAGGTCCAATTTGATTATATTTTGCGGCTCTTTTCTATATTAACATTGTTTACATCATTTTTGTGTAATTGTGAACAATTTTGTCCCATCTTTCTGATAAAGTTGATAATACAAAGTTGTATATGGCGTATTAAAAGCTAAGTCTCGGTTAGTCAAAGTTTCTCTTCCTCTGCCTTCTTTTCACATACATTAAACTCACGTTTTTGTTTTGAAGTAGCAACTGGCATGAAAAGAATCTGACTGGCTATTAGAAACCCGGGTTTTCTGCTTTCCGAAAAACTGCCCTAACCATTGAGATATCTTGCCAGAACATTTAGACATACCGTTTGGGAAATTTTGTGGACAATTTAGGAGATTTTGCAACCCCGTATCTGACAGACATTTACAATAATTTTCGCGTCTCCTTGGGAACATTCCTAGCCACATGCTAGGAAATAGTCGTGAAATAGCACCCTCATCCCTTTCCTTGAGCTCACATTTATTTTTAAAATTACTGAAATGTGAAAAACGAACTCCATTTCCGAACTCTTTCCGGGGCTCTCTTTTTCTTTAATGGGAAAAACAAACATTTGATTTCGAGTCATGTGCAAAAGAGCCGACAGATATTAAGAGGAATTTATATCATCACAGCGCAAACACTTTCATTTTCTAAATAAATCTAGTAAAGCGTTAATTTAAAGCTCTAATTTTTACTCCTATTTACTTAATTAAAGCGTTAATTTAAAGCTCTAATTTTTACTCCTATTTTATGTGATTTTAAGCAGGGTTTTAATTCATTGATGAGGTCTTCTTAGTATACAAGTAACTCACCTCTCTTTCTTTCTCTCTCTCTCTTACAATGACTCATTTCAATTCTTTATTTTATCCTCGAGCAATAATGACGAGCTTGTTTCGATTTGCGGTACGATTTCCTTTTCTAAAAACGACAATTATTTAGTTTTATTCCACCGTTGCTTTTCTTTTCAATTTTGTAAGCGTGAATTTAGAGATTTGTGCGGTCACAACCGCGTATTTCGCTTTCTTTATGAAGCTGTATTGTTATCAGCGCGTAGACTAGTTGGATCCTCATCCCCTCCACCATCAGCAACTATAAGCTTTGGAGAGGGAATGAGGCTCAATAGGTGAGGAGTGAGTTATTCTCTCCTTTCCTCACAATATTATGAGTTGAAAAAGTTCACGTATATGTTGCATATAGACCTAATTAATAACAATTTTTATAGCCTTAGATCTAGAGAAACCTGAATAAAGTCATTGTTCAGCATTATTCGTACCTCAGTAACTATTATATTCCCACAGCCATGCACAAGACTGAGACAAAATAAAATTACATATGTAACTTTCACTATCTGTACCAAAAGAGTATAATATTGCATTCATCAAAGTAGGATAATTGGAACCATCACAGTAGTATCATTATTATCGGTATTATTTATCGGTAATTAGAAGTTTTTAGTGGTGTTAGGATGTGTATTAGCACGTAATATAAGTATCCACAATGTAAATGTAGTGTAAATTCTTCTCCCATTTTCCAACTTTAAATTTTGTTTTCTCCTCTGGCAGGTTGAGGAATCTCCATATCACAAAGCCTTCAACTTGTATGCCCGTTCCGTTCTGCGGCTGAATGCAACGGAAAATGCCAACTATACGTGTAAAGCAGAGAATATCGTTGCAGGAGAAAACTACACGACGGACTCAAGATCCTTCGAGCTGAAAGTGACACCAACACCAAAAGGTAAGTGAGCAACTCTCAACAAAGCGAAGTAATTCCTCTCTTCTGCAATATCCTCGTACCTCTTCATATTATTGTGAAATTGATCCAGCTTTTCAGTAAAAAGAGAAATTTGTTTTCGCAGAATAGTGGATGAGGAGAAAGTTAATGTTCAGAAAAGAAATGGGAAACCGAAATTAGCCGAGTCTGAATGGGGTCGCAGAGACATAAGCAGTCTGGAAAATAAAAGAGAATTAGTGAAAATATGTACGACTGTCTGTGGGAAAATATTTAGAAAGGATATGAAATATCTGGGGAGTTCAGTATATACAGAAGTGTATTCACATATATGCAGATATTGACATGTATTCAGATATATGTATATTTAAGAGTTGACCCTTAAAGGAAATAGCATTGCCGTTAAATAACTATGTATGTATGCATGTATACAGAATATCTTCTTTACCACCTCATTTCTAGCAGTTTATTATCTTAGAGGCCCTGTAAGTATAAGGAGGCATTTTTATTTTCATCTTGCCGATAATTTTTTTGTTCAAACAACGATAATCGCTTGATCCAAGGCTGAATTAGATATATTTCACAGTGAAACATATGAAAAAACACCTTAAGTAACGTTTACTGCGTTCGTTTTACTAAGCAGCGTGTTCTAAGTAGAAAACCGTTTTCTTCGTTCCCTAAAGATGGTATCACTGTTGCCGAAATGAGAGTTAAGAACGATAACCTAGAAAAGCGCAGCCGCGGAAAACCATAACTCCCGCTGGTTGAAACCGTTGGTTTTCTAGCAAAACTACGGCTTTCTGGAGCTTTTTACAGAAATCTAATGCATTAGTATAGCCGTATTAATTTTCTTCATGGATGGTCTATTTGAATTATATTATATAATATCGTTTCAATTTATAAACTAACACAAATATTAGAAAAATCTGTAATTCATTTATCTTGATATTTACCAGGGTTGTTACAGTTGGATTTCTCCCTCTCAGATATCTGCAATAATTATTTCTGTTTATTGGAAAGTGAAAATGTATGTGAACTTTTGTGGTTATCCATTTGCAGCTAATATATTGGAAATGGAGCGCAAGAACCCGGAGTTCTAATATAACATTGAACATTGTTTTTTATGAGGATAAGAGTCGGAATGAAAGAATCCAGAAATATAATTTTTCATTAAGAATTAACAGAAAGGCAGCGCATAAATATCTCCTTGTCTGGTTTACGCTTCCTCCATCAAATATATCGTGGACCTTGATCAATAACAACAATCATCCCTCCAGTCTTTAAAAGAGAGGACTTTTATGCTTGAAGAAGACCGGCAAAAAATTTCTTCCTCAATGAGAAAGTATGGTTTGAAGAAAAGGTGGTTTTCATCTGACGCTTCACTTTCCTTATACAGTAATATTCTTTGAATGGAGAGATGATATCAGCTTGCCAAAATTGAGCAGTCGACATTGATTGTGAAGCAGCTCGGTATTATATACATACAAACGTATAAACCTTCAAAGGAAATTAAAGCTTAAGGAAGAACGTCAATGCCAGGATGGATTTTTCTTCTTTGAATTTCTCTTTTTGCTTTGAAAGTGTACGTAGTTAACAGAGGACCCAGTTACTTAAGTTATTCCGGAATTGGGATCGTTCCCCATCGTCCGAATGAATCGTCCCTCTAATTGGTGTGATTTATGATCAGTCCCGATTTCCTGCTGATCCCTCAATCCTTATTCTGTTAATTTAATTAATCATGGGAGTCTAAATTTAAATAAGAATATGTATCCCTACAGTATGTAGATCAATATTTGAACAAGCCATAAAATAACTGCATTTATTTATATAATTTATAACTGCCTGACGGAGCATCAATGTATTGAATAATAAAATATTAAATAAATACATAAAATAAATAAATGATTATGTATAATTTTAGATCCGAAAGATATTTATTTTTATTGAAAAGTTTTGCACAATTGAAGAGAGATATTGGAAAATACAAAATAGTGTAATTGTTAATTTCTATGCCCAGTAGCAGCATTTAAAAGATTTTGAAGAACTTTACTCCTTTTGATAAGCTGTGTACTTAACTGAGGTATTTTCAGTTCCTTCCTCGTTCAACTGCTGCCATGACTTATTCTGAATATCTGTAGTTTATTCTGCATTAGTAAGTATCTGGCCAATTTATCCATAGGTTTCATTAATAAATTATAGCTTCATAAAAACGTTCACTGAATATAAGAATTGAATCCTCAGGAGGAAGTCCGCCCTCTTCAAACATGTTTGCTTCACAAGAAACGTTAGAGGCGCCATCATAGAACCTATCAATAAATAATTGGTCATACAGGTTTTAAGCTATGTTTTTAAAAAAGCAGAGGGTGAGAAACGGGAAGTCCAATTGTGGAACCGGTTACTAGCGTCAATTCTACTATATATTTTAGGAAAAAAGAAATAAGTTTACTTAAGAGTATAGTCTTCTACTTATTACAGGTCAGTGGATGTCATTTAGTGAAGCGATGAGGTTATAATTACGCTTCGGTTAAACTTCGAGTGACTATTAAATTATTGAAATGCACCAAAGTGAGTGAAGTGCCGGAATAAGAAAATTAAATCAACATATTTTCATTGCTGTTTTATAAACTTTATTTCACAATACCTTTTTATTTATGTAGAGGTGTGTATTTCTAAAGGAATAACTAGTGTGAANGGAAAGTGGGAGACCTGGGTTCGAGTCCCAGTCGTGTCGCTATTTTTCACACTTGTTATTCCTTTGGGATTTTCGTAGGTTATACAATCTACTAAGTTACCTTCCTTTCCTTTATCCTTGTGTGTATTTCTGCCGGAAAACGACTGATAAAAGGGTTATTTACGCACAAATTCTGTGGCCAAGGTAATTATCACCCATTTCAGAGCAACGATACTTCCTCTCTCGGGTGCTGCTTCATGGTCAATTTCCTAACTAACTAGGTGTTCTATGAAATCCTTTTAAACTGAAATTGCTGGAAAATTGGTTGCTTTAAGACATAGTTCATGCGGCTACCTTCTATGGCAGTGCTCCTAGCCATGGCGAGGTAGTAGGTGGGGTTTTACTAGAGATTGGCTCATAAATTACGGTCCAATTTCCTTTCTTATTCACCTACCTATTCCTTCAAGTTTCTTTTCATATCAATCTCTTTGCTATCCAATCATAAGCATCTCACGTAGTGTCAATTAATTACAAAGCAACAGCTCCATCGTCACTTCTATTCGTATCCTTCGCTTTGCCATACTTATTTATATTTCACAAGCTACGGAAAATACGTAATATTTCATTAATTTTAGAAAGCGCCATTAATGCCTACATACTGAACTCTGTAAACCTAATGACTGGAATAATGAATATTAGAATACAGTTTTTGATTAAATTGTAGAAAGAGGAAGTAAAATTTTCCTTTCTTTACAAAATTAAAGCCACTTAAGTTGAAACATTATTTATAATAAGAATATATTGATAAAGTTAATTTTGGAATTAATCATCCCAAGTCGAGGTTACATTTAACCCGTCAAATCGAAATATTCCATTTAGTATTCTATCCCAACTGTCGATAAAATTTAATGTATGACAAAACATGTTATCGTATCGTACATAAAATTATTATCCAAATAAAAAAGTGGGAATAAGTTTTAGCTCTCATACCTTGAATGCTATCTCTTCAAAATAATGTCTCTGAAAACTTCGCCACTAAAGTAGTGGTAACACTGGTGAATAGTCAAATATTTCACAAAATGCTATCCTAACTTCGAAATCATCTCATAGGGTGTCCTTTTCGACTCGCAATATTTGCTAATGATGCATATAAGTAAATTTGCCTTCTTTTCTAGGAATCATTTGGGTTTTAGTGCTAGAGTTATTCGCGCGTCATTAACACAGACTATAAAATATGGGAAATCCATAAATAGATCCTTTTGGATTATCTGTGTATCATCTATACACTTTTCTAAAACTGTTGATCTGCAGGTCTTTCTCTAAATATGATCACCATCAGCTCAAATAGTCACACGAGTATAGTTTCCGTGTCATAAATTCCAAATTGTACCTTTTTTCATTTATAGATAGAAAGAGATAATTCTTGTTTATGCATTCATATGCATGAATATGATCATCAACATATTAATGGTGTATGAAGTTAATCAGTTTTACACACTTATAGATTGAATGGTTATGGAAAAGTTACAAATAGAATCATAACTCTCTAACATTGTTTGTATTAGATGAGATAATATTTGTAGTGTCTGAAGGGATCAATTGATAAAATGAAATGCAGCACCTTTTCATGGTAAATCTTTAATAGTATTTCATGTTTTTCATAGTAAAGAGCATATAGTAATCGAGTGTAAGAGATTGAATTTTATGTTACATTCTATGTATTCATGCTTGTTGATGATTAAGTCGACCAAGAAATTCTCAATATTTCTTCTTCAGCTTATTATTCTTTTAATGTTGATTTAGTTTCCCTTCGTTTATACTTGCATTTTTCTCGAAATGATCCTGGATTAATAAGAGTCATGCACCGGAACTTTTTTCACCTCGCTCGATTAATTCTCTTTCCTGGAGATAAAACTGTATAATAAACGAGACACTGATCTCTCTAAATATTACTTACATTCGGAAAGCACTTCGCTGCTTCATTACCACGGATTGATTCGAAAACTAACTTGAACACATCTCCACGATTCCGAAAATTCTCATTTTGATATTCTCCTAGAAATCTTAACAGGGAAGCCCGTTTTCCACATTCCTGCAGGGGGCGGTCGGAGGGGGTCAACAAGTTTTCTTCCCCACCCTCCACAGCGCCCTTCCCGAGGAGAATTCTTCTTCACGGAACGAAAGAATCTTCCGAGAAATTCCAGCGACGCTCTTTCGTTGTTTTAGAATTTCGAGGAGCGCTCGACGCTGCGAATCCGAAACCAAATTATCTCTCACTTCCCGTTAACATGATTTCGTTTGCAAGTGCGAAAAACGAGAGTTGCTCTCGTTGAAGAGGAACCGTCAATTGGCTGTTAATGACCCCTGGGAAAACACAATTAGGGAGCCAATCTTAGAAATTCAGGAATATAGGATTCCCGGAGCTAACTCTCACCTTCCGTTCCATCCTACTTCCGTTTTCAATTCTCGTTTGCATTCCCCAAACTGAATTAGCTTCCACTTGAATTTGCAGTCGACAAATGTGTCGGACTCGAGAAGGGCTCGAGAAGGTAAACTAATTGTCACCGCGGGTGTTCGATTTATCGCAACCTCAGTCCGCATTTTTTGCCGAAGGATTAGTTAGGACGATCCAATCCATGTGAAACGATCATCTAAAGATGGCTTTATTCCTTTTAACCCAGGTGTATAACGATATACTCTATATATCAAATAAAATTTCACTCGTATAGCCCGGGAAAAGGCTTTCTTTGGATGCTTGTAAGACGAAAGAATTTATTAGCATAAAGTATTACTCTCTTGCATGAATATAACGGTTTTCTGGATGGAATGCGATTATTACGGTTTAAAATTATTCCAGTATTGTCTAGTGGTAAGTATACCCTGCCTGGGAAACGGGAAACCCGGGTGTGATTCCCGGCACCTAACCCCCCCCCCCTCCCGCACGCCAAAATGCAGCTAGTACGGTGTTAATGTAGATTTATAATGAAAAATAATTTATGGATATGAATGTTATTTATCCTAACAAATTGAATCAGACAAAAGTCCCCTTACAATGCACATCAATGCGCTCAACAGAAAGAATTTCATTTGGCAATCTCCTTATACGAAAGTGCTTGTTTCAATTCAATGGATTTGAAAATGAATGGTTTATGCTAGTATTTCAAATGTTCTTAGATTCGGAGTGATTTGGAGGTGTATTTCCTCCAGATATGTTTTATTAGTTATTGTTTTGTTCCCAAAATGTTATATGCATTGCATAGACATATTCTGAATGTGTATCGTAATTTGGAGTTTAACCAAAAAATATGGAAATGAAACTGAACGAAAACATAGAAACAACTAGTTCTTTAAATTTGATTGTGAGACAATTTTGTCCCTTGAAGAAGGAAAGAATTGCTTCCTTTCGCTGTAGAAAGTTGTGTCTCTGTTGTGATAAAATGAAGAACTAAAAGTTGTAGGTCAGCAATACTGAAAAGGTTTACGAAAAGGCATTGAAGGCGGCAACTCCGGTAATTATATTCCTCGAATGAACGTCAAAAGTTTCAAGCAATCATCGGAATAGTTAGGGAAAGAAACGCAGCATATGAATGTTTCAATTTTATTTTCCCAAAGGTAGCACACGAAAATGGTGTGAACAGAAATTCGAATCGGAAAATTCGACGTTAGGAGTGGATTGAGTTAAGGATCAATCAAATTAATTTCGTCGAGTGGAAAACTAATTTATTCCCTTTCTTCGCGAAGGACGGTTTTCCCAAATGCCCCCTTTCTTTTCCTGATGCAGCCCCGTGAAGATTCAACCTTCATTCCCAACCCTCACTCTTACATCTGTCAAATCCCATAAGAATTGATTTTTTCCGGAAAATGTTATTATTGTTCCAAATTAAGTGATTGTCTCTTTGTCAAGGTTTTAATGGATCGCAAAAATGTGCGCTAACGAGTTATAAATCAAATTTCTACAGTAAGGGTTGACTTATTTTGTAAGAAATAACCAGTCATTATTTATATTTTGTTTTTTTTTTCTTTAATTTTACGATTATGCATTGTGTTACGAGTAATTATTTCTACGATATTTGTTTTTGTTATCTGTATGAATGTTTCATTTTTGGTAAGTAATTATTTCTATGTACCTTGTGATTATATCTACGTATAATAATACTTCTGCTAATTATTTCTATAAGCCTTAAATTCTGAATCGATGCACTAAATTGTCGTGCTTTGTACCGACTGTGATTTAAACTCAATATGAGAAGGCGTTACCTCGTGCAAGGCCATTACAATGAAAGAACCTTTCGTATACCCCCACAGAATTTATTTAAGGCGACATGTTTTGCCTGCGAAAAATTGTCGCCTTAAATAAATTCTGTGGGAGTGTACGAAAGGTTCTTTCATTGACTGTGATTTACATTGTACCACAGTATATACCTGTACATAAGAATCTTGCTATAGATCAAAAATTGAATTAGTAGTATCATATTGCTGAATAGCTTTAGGCTGAACTGGATTGGAGTTTCTTGGAAGATTAATTTCCCACTGTGGTATGTTTGAAAATACTTCGCTCGTTTCTAGTAGAAGATTTAAGAGATCTTGTTAATTTTGTGGCATTATATCCTTTCATTCTTGTGAATTTTCTACTGAAATATAATTTTTCTGTAGCTCTACTTCAATCTCAAGAAATATTTCCTCTAACTACACAATAGAATGAGTTTGAATCTCNTCGAGTCCCAGACATTTCCATATTTTTTACTTCTGTTTTTATTTGGGTTTCTGGCGGCACAGCCTCCCGATCTAAGTTAAATAAATCTCCCTCTCAACAATGAAAAATCTCTTTCTTTCACCTTTTTATATTAATGTCAAAACAATTTATCTTAAATGTTTTCACTATGTATCTTTGCTAGGCAACACCGATGTACATGTTTACATCCGGTTTTATAATTGCATTATTAATCATGAGTAACGTGAGTAATAATATTACTCGAGTGATGCCCAACTTTGGCTGTTGCGATAGACAAATATTTGAAGTATGCAATTTTTTGTCTCTGTCGATGAATGTCACCTAAAATGAGTTCGCCTGTCGCCTCTGACACGCGTGTCATAGGTTCGCCATCACTGATCAATATAGAGGAATTCGGAAGATTACAATAAAACTTTTCGTTTAATGACTGTTCGAATAAAACCTATGAAACTCTATTTTTCATTTCGACTCTTTTGGAATTTTTATTAAGCCAAAGAGTAAAAGTAATAAACATTACTGAGCAAGAACAATATGTCATTTCCGGGATATAGGAACGTGTGAGAAAAAGGGACGGAATATGACGGAAAATGGCTGTATCGAAGGTACTTCAGCCTATTTTCAAGGATTAATATATATTGAAATAATAATATAATTAAAACGAAGTTCTTAAACAGGTTAAAATGAACGAATATGTAATGTGAAGTAATTCTGCAAAAGACCACGGAACAAAAGTTCTAAGAACTGTCTCACCGTAGATTGAACAAATTAAAATTCATCAGGTTGCTCCCACGAGTAAGATAAATCTGTAGAGGCAAAGATGCGTCCAGTAAAGTTCAAGGTTTTCGTGATGATCCTAACTTGAACGGGTCAAGGTCGTTCGAAATCTCGCCGCTGTCTCATTCGATAATTCAGACACGGGTGGAAGACATAACGACTCACGCTCCGGACATAATGGAAATACCAGCTTTTGTAATGAAAGGCTTCCTAATAGTCAATAATCACAGACACAGTGATACAGACTAGGTTAAGATAACGTCTGGGAATAATGAGCTAACAGTTGTGCACATCGAGGCTGGTGTTTTTTCAGGAAGACCTCAACTTTTCTTGTGAAATTCGTGCGATTATAATGATACTGTGATTATTAAGATTAAGAGAAGGGATGAAGTTACTTTAATTCTGTTCAGATCGTTTTTATTAGTTAAATACTATATCTGAAGCATAAACGATATAACTAATCAATGTGCTATATTAACTAACATATTAAGGACAGTTTCCAATATCGCATCGGTGGTGGTAGGTAAATATGGTATATATATAAATGGTAAAAATAAGATTATGCAATGACTGATTTGTGGTAAAATAAATTCAACACATTACTAATAAGAACAGAATCCTGCAACTAGAATCGGCTCGATGTGATAGGATCCGATATTGTGAATGTTAGGTTTGACGAAATGCTTTTAATCTTTTTGTTGACAGCAGAAACTATGGTGAAACACCTACTTCTGAAGGTCGAATCAAATTTAAAATATAAAGGGATCAGGCATTCATCAACTCGCTATGATTTTCAATGCTCGTCAACCAATCACTTTGTGTTTTAAACGATTTGAACAATAATCCCCAATTTCGTAAAGCGATAATTACTTTACTGCTCTTTCTTTGGGATTATAATCCATTTCTCTTTTAATCTTTTCTTTTATTCTACTGAAATTTCGTTGAACAGGCAGACTTTTTTACTTCATAGCGTAATGAACATGAATGAGTGATTTGAAATGCGTAACCATATCTTTGAAAACTCCCAAGTCTGTAGTTACATAGCAATGAGTCATTATCAATCATAATTACACTCATTAACAACCATTCTATTTTACATAATTCCTATAGTAACCTTGTCGTCAGCTGGACTTATTCAATTTATTATTTATTTATTCAAAAATCCTTAACGTAGAAATGTGGTAAATTATCATCCCATCAAAGGACTCTAAAGAAGAAATGGGTCCGTCGAAACTTTTGACAGCGTATCGCATCTCACAATGAGGACAGATCCTACGCGGTGGAAGAATCCTTTGTAGATCGCCGTAAGAGTGGCGATGCGCTCAATTGGGATCAATCCACGGAATTACTTGAGCAGCGGAACCATTGGGGATAAAGGAATAAAGCGGAGCGTTGAAGAAATGGAGGTGACCAGAGTGTCCCTTTTAATCATCGTTGACTCTATTATCTGTTGCCTCGAAGGTCTCATTGTCAAACCTCATTTGAACATCCTCATCTTCTCTGCCCTCCGGACTTATCCTTTCTGCGAAATCCCACTTTCCTCCGTTTCCTTTCCTTCGATCCTTTCTTCTCTCTATCACTCAGAAGACTATTTATCCAGTTCTGCTCTTCCTTTACCCTTTCATGGAAGAGTTGTGTAATACAGTGTCGTTTCATGCAACTAAAGCCACCTATTCTTCCGTGGTTGCGTTGCGAACAATGGGATCTCCCTCGAGAATCTTTTACGGATAATTCCTTGACCTAATTTTCTTGAGTATTGTTTCCTAACTTGAGATGAGCGGAAATAAAGATTGAATAAGGGGATTTCGAGATTTACTCGCTTATTCTTCCGGGGCACCCAATTTGTCGTAATGATGACTCAGGATCCGCTCATAAATATCGCTGTTAATTGAAGAAGTTATAAAAATATTCCCCTCTTCGTATGAAAAGGAAAACTCACGTTCCAATTTCTTGATTGTTAATGAGTTTACTTCTCGTAGTAGTAGTATTGTTAAAAATGCTTCGAGAACTCGTGTTATTTCTTTTGTAGGCTTCCACCGGGATTGAACCATGGACTGCTTTCACCGAATTTGAAGGTGTTGCCCACTTGACTATCGGGGAGCCCTGGAATACTTGTGTCGCAGATTTGTTTAGTTCAGAGAGATTCTTCGTTAGAAATTTTAAGGATATTTTTAGTACTTTTTCCATCATTAGATATATTTTAAACATAAATGTGGAGGTGAAAATTACAGATATGAAAGAGTGTACTGAAAACCTATTTTTGGTTTATTCTCTCCAGTAGCAAGTTAAAAGAATTTTACTTAGATTTCATCTGTAGCACAGATGGACATAATGTTCTCTGAATTTTAACCTGTATGAAACTGTCGAATCCCATTATAGGCGGATCAAGGGGGGAGTGCTAAGGGGTGACCAACCCCCCCCCCCCCCAGA
>KZ309029.1:243867-258521 GCA_000376725.2 Ladona fulva
AAAGTAGACATTCTTTATTTCTTAATTTTTTGATATTTATTCTTTTATTAACTTGAAATGACCGAGTTAGAAAATCCACACGGTGTGTTTACTTCGGAAGGGAATATATGAAAGGTCCGATTGAAACTGGCAAACCGTCCCTAAATTATTCAGCGTCACTGCTTTATCCCATCAAGTTTATTCAAGCATCGCGAATAAACCTATACTTTATTATTCAATCGTAAACTCGTTTGATCGCGTGCGCGGTTTAAAATTCATTTCCACTCATTATTATGGCCATTCCGGCAAATTTTGTCGTCAAAGTCCCCTTCATTAACACTCAATTGAATCGCTAATGAACTCATTAAGAAATCCATCCTTTGTCATTCCAATTATGTTGCTATTGCCCGATTTTGTTTTTCGTCACCAAGTTACCAGAAAAGAGACAGAGATATTTTGTGACCCTAGATCAGCGTAAAGTGTAAATTCACCTTTCAGGGTCAATGGTATTTAAGCTGGGTGAGTTTGGAAAGGATTTGAGGATCTATGGATAAGCGGCATCCGAACAACCCCGAGGAACTTGGCGAGGGTCGACGGGGAGGTCACCACGTCGGCCGCTGTCCCCAGTTTTTCACTCCCTATTCTGTGGACCCTCTTCTATTCACTCAATGGAATAACTTTTGGATTATGAAGTAAAATCCGATAATGGAAAGGTCAATCAAACGAGAGACGAAAGGAGAACCGTAGGGCGGCGATAATTCAAACAAAGTGCTCGTAAATGAGAAACTTTTACTCATTCGGCCATATTCGCGTTCCTAGACAAGATCACTGTGAATGATCGTACAGTGACTTCCTAAAAAAACGAACGGGTTTGCTGATATTTACTTCTGCCCCATGATATTATGCAGCCGTTGGTATAGAGTAATATTTATTACAGTAAAAATGCATAAGCGTCGGAAAAGGAGAAGAAGGAAACTCTACCATAAAAAGAGATGGAGCATCATACTAGTTCAAGTAACAATATCTACAAAGCATGACATGAATTCTACATGAAATTGAGTCCGTGAAATGCGTTAATTAAAAAATTCTCTGAGGTTAAATTTCAAAACGTAATTTTTTATTCTCTTTCATTTCAGGTTTTGAAATTATTTCACATAATAGCTAGTTCAGTACTGATCAACACTCTGATGACTGTCGTTTCTCACTGCACAATCTTATATATTACTTGTCCTTTGTTCTTTTTCTTAGGTCCTCATTAAAAAAAAAAAAATTTCTAATCGTATTCATTAATGTACTATTTTAATTAATTTTTACATTTTTCATGTCTTTTTAGTAAGTGTCATTTTCTATATTCTCTCGATATTCGATATCTACCAGTTTCTCATAGTGTATTCTTGCAGTTACCACATTTTTTTATGTTATTTTATTTTTGTAATTTCGTTTGAATGTGTTATCTGATGTTTCTGTTTTATCAATTATTTCCTCATGGTTTATTATTGCAGTTTTTCCTGTTTATGATTTTATTTTATTATTAATTTGTAACTTTGTTATATTACTATTGATTTTGTAATTTTCTTTTTATACACAGCTTTCTTAATCATCTTTTAGCATGAACTATCAGTAGGTTTGCGCAGGTTTTTCACACCCCCCTTCTCTGAGGGTGTTTTCCTGCTGTGGATATTTTTTCCTAAGGATATCACCTTAGGTTTTTTTTTACATCCACTCCTTCTAAAGTTTTCCTCTCTATTTCTTTTCACCTACACACAAGTCTTCATGTACATAAAATCATTGACTCAAGGTTAGATGGAAGAAGAGACTTTTCAGTCTCAATCTCGCCTTTAATAAAGACCTTAAAGACCTTATTATTATTATTCTCTTGATATTGAGGATTACTATGTAAATGGACATCTAAATCTTAATCTTACGAACGTAAGATGTTGCGTCGGTCCCGATGTAGGTAATAAGTGAGGTATAATTACAATACATGAGGGATGAGGAAATTATATGGAGAGGAAACATTTTGTGTTTCTTGATAACGAATAAGAAAAGTTTTCTTATTTAACTCACAACTTCAGGCTCTTTCAAAATATTAAGATTTTCCAACACATCTACCGTAAAGCGTCCTACCTCTATTCCTCATAAGTTCTAGTTATGTAAAATAAGAAGGAAGCATACCTGTAATTCATGTATATGGGGCACCACTTGTCTTCCTCAAATAGCGTTTTGTTAACAGAGTGGAACAGACGCGGCATGGTTGTTCAGAGGTTGGGATACGTGCCCGAAAACATTGGGTTCGAGTCCCAGACATTTCCATATTTTTTACTTCTGTTTTTATTTGGGTTTCTGGCGGCACAGCCTCCCGATCTAAGTTAAATAAATCTCCCTCTCCTTTATATTGAGTAATTAAGGGTATCACAAAAGTTTTACAGCATATACCTAACCTAAAATTTCATCGAATTCACTGGAGTAATAATTAAAAAGCCCCTCTTATATTTATATAAGTTCCTTTGCAAGGCCTAAATAAAGCTCAAAATTTGAAGTTGATTTCTCTTCATAAACTTTGATTAAAGAACATAGAGGAACTCTATGCAAAATATTAACATTCTAATATCCATTCCTCATAAGTTCTAGCTTTATAAAATAAGAAGGAAGCATACCTGTAATTCAAAAGATTGGACGCAGAAACCAAACCCAAAATTTACAAAGTGTACGGAGGTGGCCGAGATATTGTGGAAATCCATGAGAGGGGAAGTTACAATGCCTTCGTCGGGACACACTCACAGTGAATTCAATTACTTCCACCTCTATACATAATCAAAGCATTTGCTCTTTCCACGGCAGGTTTTTATTCGACTAGTTTCGTCAAAGTCAACCTGAAGATGTTAACTCGTTAACGAAACTAGTCGTATAAACCCTGTCGTGAAAACTAATAAGTATTCTTTTTTCAATGTTTGTGTTGAGTTCCACAAAGTCACGCTTGGACATTTTTATTTTATTTGCTGTTTATTTTCTGCAGAAAACGCATTACATTTCGTTTTGGGATTTTGTCCCATTGGGACAAGAAGAAATGCTACACATATACCCATGTGTGTGTCCCTGGAAAACTGTCTTCTAGAGACTTATTTTGAATGTTGCAAGCTAATTTAGAAATCTCCAACATAAAAAGCACAAAGATATTTCTGAGGATGACTTATTTCCTAAACGAATATTTCGTTTCAGTTCAAGAAGTCACGTACGGTGTCGGTAGAGAGGACTTTTACTTCCGATTGCCGGTAACAACATAGGTGCTCTGATTGTCTTCTGCCCAATACTCGTTCTGAGTTTGAGAAGGAGTTGAATAAGTCTCAAGGACGTGTTTCAGATGTGTGAATTCCACTCTCGGAGTTGTTGAAAAAAGAAAATCTTCCATTTCCGAAGCATACTACCCCGCTGTCGAGGGAATTACATAAAAAGAAAACTTCTAGGATACTTTTAATTCATCAATGATACAAAATATAAATCATAATAATATGCATTGCAAGACACTCGTGGCCATTTACCGTTAACCTTAATCACTGCGAGCAATATAATATTTGTAATCAACATGTACATTGGATCTATAATAATGGGAAATTAGTCATTTAAGTATCTGAATTCATGAACAGATTCATTTCTTCATAGAAAACTAATAACTCTAAAAATAAAACACGGTGAATCTCAATTTGAAGAAATTTGCAGTGACAACATATAATGATTTCGAATTTTTGGAAGCGGGAAATAAAGAAATATTACTTTTATATGGCCATTGATTTTGAGAAGGAACGAGAGTGAATTATAAAGCAATGACTCAAATTGGGATTGTCCTCAATGAGCTACTATTCTGAGTTTAAGTACGGTCAGACGCACATGAGATGTCACGCGGGCCTCGAAAACTTCTTTCTCTGAAATTATACACTTATGACTGAACGGATATAAAAGCGACTACCACCATTGGTCCCAAGACGTGAAAGCACAATTTACTGTTTGTGTAGACTTGGTAAAATGTTGCTATTCAATTCGTACAATGTACATTTTTGAGAAATTTTTGCTTTACTCGATCAATCAGTAGTAACGACATTCTGGTGTAGAAAAATTACTCTATCATTAGCTAATCTTGAAAAATTTAGTAATCCCAATAATTTTGGTAACTACGGAGATAAGGTTCGTAAGTTCGCTTTTAGAATATATTCTGAATGAAAGCATAAAACCTAATACATAACATAAGGCACAATACATTAAATATAATCTGAATAAAAGCATAAAACCATATATAACCTTGCATATATTATCAAAGAAGGTTTGAGGAAGATTGTTCATGCGAATTTTAAAATATTTTCCAAATGTCTAGAATCACGGGAGCGCGATGTGCGTAATGTAGGACTCGCAAATATTTCGTTGTCAGTAAAACTTTCCGAGCGCGTCACTGAGTTTTAAACGTGCAGTCAAAAACACCTGGTCTCTTCATGTACAGCGAATAATACTCGTCGGAATGAAATGTACTGTTTATTTCCTCAGCCAAGTGCACCGTATCCTTCGTACCTAATTCCAACTTCCACACCCTCGGACTGAGTTTTAGTATTCCCAGAGTTTTACTGTTTTATACAGTAAAATGAAATTATATTGCCGGAGAAGAAATAAAAGTCAAAATGCTGTTGTGCGGTTTTTCCTATTGAGGGATGATTTTTAATGTCAGCGAAACAAATTTTTAACCAAAACTAAATATTCCTTTATGTATTAGTCGTGAAGTCAGTGCAGTTTACATCATTATTTGATGAAAATCATGCCTCTTTTACACCGACTGTGGATCCACGAAAATGAGATAGGAGATGTATACGAAACACCAGTATCTCGTGAGCCAAAATGAGCGCATCCTTTTGGCTTTTTGAGCTACGATTTAGTTTGCTGGGACGACGAAACTCGAAAAAAAGACCTCCTGTGCAAAATCAAAATTAGTAGTAACAAAACTTTGCTTTTCGTTTTTACTGAGATGTGAAAAGCAATATCCGGTTCGGGCACTATTCGTACATATTTAAAATTCTAGGTGAATGTAAAAATTACTCCAGAGGTCGCTGAATCCGGATGTTGAAACAAACTAGGACGAGAGGATTTTTGCTTTACCTTCAACAAGCGGCATACTACTTAATTACATTCTAATTAGAATTCCGTTTATTTATAAAAACACACCGTTGTTTAACTGAAATATCTTCTCGAAGAGCAAAAGCGAACATTTGAGGTAAATTTCACCTCTTAAATTTGTAATTATATATTTAAATTTTTGTGTGTTATATTCGGAAAATTATTTCCATCAAATATTATCAATCACTGCGAAGGATCACCTATTTCCATCGAAATTATAACATATGTAATTAATATACACAGCACAAGTAGAAGTTGCTGAAAGTCATTTTTATTCTGATAAATGTAATAGTAAATGGTGGTTTGGGGGCCCAAAAATAGACACTCTTCTTGTCAGGTCCTCAGGAGCGCACGATACTATCCTAGAATTCACAGTGAATACAAGAGACCCCAACTTTCCCTATTGAAACCACCTAAATAACCTCCAATATATCTCAATGGAGGACCGCAGAGTTTCACCAAGTTGTTTCATTTTAATATAATGTTGTATTTTTAGATTGAATGCTGCTCCGCTTGAAGGTTAATTTGTATGTGAAAGGATGAAACTCTGCATAATGAGATATCGGAGGAGAATACTTTTATATTACCCCTAATTCTTTGCTGGTTATCGACGCGAATCGAATACACGACGCGACTTATTTTCCCTTTGACTCGATCGACAAACTTCGCTTGTAATTGTAATATAAAAACTCTAAGATCTGTATAATTAATGTAATACTCGTGAGGTTATTTTCCTGAAAACAAAGAGGATGACATAAAAACACCTTTCGGCCCTCTCTTCCCTTTCCACTTGAAGGCAGATTGCTCATCCACTGCGAATCCAGATGAATCGCTACGGATTTTTGCACAATAAAATGAATATCGCAATGCATCTCATCCTTGAGAAGTCGTCAGAGAGGGAGAAAAAAATGTTATTCTTTCTCCAAAATCCTTTGTGAAACTGATTTCACGGAATGGCTTTCGCTGCGAATAAGGCCGCGTTTGTCGCTTGAGCAAACACGAGGGTTTTTAATCGCCCTCGGGAATACGTCGGTCCATAGTTGAAAGGTGAACAGCCTGAATGGTTTAGCAGAGAAGGGAAGAGTTTGGAGGGAAGGAGAAGGGAGGAAGAGAACGGAGAGACAGACGCACGACATTCATTCGAAAGGAGAAATGACTGTGCAGCCCATTCTTATATTTCATCCTTAAAACGGCAAGAGGAAAGACTTTCACCTCACTGTCTCAACATGGGATCACGTCCAATCAGTTGTAATTAAGTTACGAATGTAACTTGATCTAAGCTACCAATCCTCGTCGATTACTCCTGAGAAAAGGTCAACAAAGATAAAGATGAAGGTACACAATTTTTCTTATTTGATCCCCAGCATGTCTGAATCATTGTGCAAGCAGAATGAAACAAATCTCGTCCGCAACCACGCTGGTGACGTACAATTCAGTTATGAGGTATTCTCACTGCTCAAAATTAATCTCTCTCATTTGTAGCGTTCGATTCATTCTTTTGTGAATATTCCGTTGTTACGTGCGCTGAATCAGGCGGTACAATTATCTCAACGCGCCAAATACCGCTCAGTTTTGTGGAACGGCTAAAGTCGTGAGCTGCATAAAATATTTTTACTAGGAAAATTTACTACTCTTCAACTCGTTTTCAGCGTTGGATCTGCAGCGTTGAATTTTGAAATTTAGAGTTTTTGGGCCGATTTATGAAAATTATTTTGTCCTCTGCTTCCATATAGGTCTATAATCCCATAATCAATAGTTTATGCAAACTTTGAATCTCATGTTAGCATTTTCAAAAAGTAAACTATGAGATGGGGTAGTGAGGGGTATTGTCACTCATTTCATAGCAGGTATATACGAGGTCGTTTATGCTGGTAATATTCTTTGATTTCGTTCAGTAACAGGATATTCAGTGACACAAAAAGATCTAGACAGAAGAGGGATGCGAGATTTTAGTTTGCAATAAATACTCAATGGTTTCAGCTATTAATGATGCAATCAGATCATGCTCCTGTTACCTCTATGTCTGTAATTTCGAAATTTTAAGACAGTGAAAGAATGAGTGTTACGGAGGAAAGGATGATAGACAGGAAAGGAAGGGAAAGGATGAAAGAAATCTGGGTTGTGGTGTCTGGAGCGAAAGCTCGGAATGAAACAGAATTTCACTCCCGCAGACGTTTGTGCGTTGGAGGATGAAGAAAAGAGCTTCATACAGTGTGTTTAGTGTGACTGACGTGGCAGGAGAAGCTTATGGTGGGGGTAAAGAGGTAACCCTTAGGCATTTCTGACCATTTGAAGAGCGCTGTGAAGCCAAAGATCAAGGTCGGAACTTTTTTAACGAACGTCTCTCCTCCTGCACACAGTGACTCACCTACCACTTCGCGCTTTGCCCGTGGCGTACCCTCCCCTTTCTTCATCCCCATCTCGTCATGGTCGGGAATGCTCGTTGAAGTGGCAACGGCAATGGCTGCCAGACACTTTATTCCAGAGCGAGAACGCGTCGTACAAGTATACTCGGCAGCAATCGTTAAAATGCATGCGAGAGAGAATACGGAATATTAGATTCGCGGTCGTTTTTACCAGTGCTCCAGCGGATGGCAGTGCATCAAAACGCGATCACCCCGTTTATTATTTCAGCTCGCAATGGTTCTGTGTTTTTAATTGAAATTTTCGACAATGACGTCGGTTTCGACGCAGCCTCCGGCGTTGGTCCCTTTTAAAGGAGCACCAACTCGTTTTGTTCCCTCGACTCCTTCCGCGAGATTTTTTACCTCCGATTTCAATACTTGTATTTCTCGAGCCGCTAATCGCGCTCGAATTGAGTAAAATCGTAAGTTATCGATGTCTTCGTTGGAAATTCGATTCCTACCAAGTTTACGCGCGTGCGCACAGCGAGGGGAGAAGAAGTTTGACAAGCCGAAGGTTATTTACTGTTTTTTATCCTCCGCGTTTCGGTTCGTTGCCTAAATCCCGTAATGGATTGCTAATTTTTTTTTCTTTCGACCTTTTGCGAATGATCCGATCGATAGGGCTTTTGAAAGATAATTGCAACCGAGCCGCATCTCAAGCTCGAATCGTGAACGATGTTAGGGGTCCGAAAACACATCTCGAAATTTTGAGCGAATGAATGTAATCTTCTGTCGTTCAAATTTCAATGATTTTGATTCTTGGAGTTGAATTCTTATTTTTGCATCGCATAGTGCGTTGCGTTTTCTAGTAGCTGACGTCTTTATTGCAACAATTATTAAGCGATTGTAGTGGCCAGTACACTAGAATTCTTCCACGAATTAAGTAGGGCCATTAGAAAATTAACTTATAGAGAAATAATATAATGAAATTTCGGAGAATATTAGCGACTGTAAATTCAGCACAATAATTCAATACAGAGGTAATTTTTCTCTCTCGCAATTTTGTACGTTAAAGTCATTCATGATTATACAAGTTTTTTTAAGGAAAGAATCACTATTATATCAGAGTTACAGGTATCAAAGTTCATATATCTACCTTTTTTATTTTATTCCAGACTATCATACGAGTAATATTAGCACTCGCTAAAAAATTAACGCGAAAAAGTTACCTTCCACCTGAATAATAGTCAGTAATATATTCCTTAAGTTCGTGACATGAAAAAATACAAGGGTGTAGCACGTACGAGTTGTGAAGGGTTAACGTTACCTATTATAGAATTTGCCTGAATATTTGCTCTTCGAAACTTGCCCATGGCCTTTCTGTAATATTTCACTTTGTGATACTTAACAAATATCCTCTCTTTAAATAATGTACAAAAACATTTAAAGACTAGCTTTTCACCTTTTAGCAGCGCTTTAAGGGTAGTATATTTTTAACATTTGTTGAGTAGCTTAAACATTTAGGAAAACAGTAGCATTTTATTACAAATAAAGACGATGTTCTCCTTAAAATTGAAATTATTTGCTCGCACGCGACACTCCAATAGAGCTACAGCTCAGATGTAATGTATAAGATACTGAGTTAATTATCTCTGTCACTTAGAGGCTACTCAATTTAGCGTTGTAAATGTTTTGTAAAATTTGATGCTGGAACAAATCATGAACTAAACCGAACACGTCAAAATTTTTCCACCAAAATTTACACTTAAAAATCAGCGCACTCAAAGTTTCCAATAAAGTGAATTCGAAAAATGACACGTAATATTACATCTAAGCGATATAATGTAAAAATAGCAAATAAAGTATGTAACTTCCATATTATTTTTCACAATTTTTATCAGATAGTAAATCATACATTATGGGTAGATTAATTTTTAAATGTGGGCCTGAGTGGTTTTCTGTTATGAGCTGTTATTAGGAATATGCTCGCGTAGATACAAACATCTCTTAGTCTATTGTGAGTTAAGGAAAAAGAATGAGTTACCTTCAAAAAAATCTCGTTCTCATCATAACTAAATAATTCTGGAATGAAAGAGGAAAAATCATGTATGTAAACAACCTCAAGTTTCAGGTGTTATCGTGCCAGTTTTAAATTCGAATTTGGCTGCTGGCCACTCTGAGGTTGACCTTCATAAATTATTCAAATCCTTCCAGATCTAAATCTACATAATCACCCTACTAAACACCTTTCAGTGCGTGCCTGTGGATGCTTAAGCCTTCCTATTCAGCTAATCTATAATCTTGACGCGCTGTTCTCTCAAGTTCACATCATCGAGCGCGGTGTAGTATAAGAAAACAATCTTTAGGCTAAATATTTTTCGCAACTTTCAAATTAATGGATTTTTCTGTCCATTTCAGTTATAAAGCCGCTGTTGCCCCCTCCCGGCTACTGTGCTCCATACAATGGGAAAGTGTGCAAGAATTATCTCAACGGAACTGGGCTTGTGTGGTTCAACATATCTCACGATAATCCCGGAGGATGGCTGAATGAACAGATAACAGCTGGTCTTTGGGATGAAATGGTGGTTAACCTCAAGGAGCCATGCCGAAGCGCTGCAGAGGTGCGGAAATACAATTGAAGGGTTAAATAATTTTATTCTTCTCGTCTACGATTGATTTTTCCAGAATAATACGGTTGATAGTTTGGGTGTACAAGTCATGTCGCATATACGAGTACATATGATAAAGGATTTAATTATCAGGCATTATATTATTAACAAACTGCTTAGGTGGAGAACAAAAAATCACTAATATTATTTCAATTCCGATCGCATAAAATCAAACATCCCGCTTTAACAACAAACCATATTTTCCATAGGAGTGTCAATCTTTTTTTTAAGTATCGACCTCTAAATAATAACAAATCTTCACCTTTTTGCACCATATGTGTTGATAAATGCCGCGTTTACCAATATCTGATTCGTAAATAAAACTTTACGGACTTTGCATTCGCGAAATTTCGGTCTTCTGTATGTGTAAATAGTGTCTTTTTATTTATTAAAAAATTAGCCTTCTTCAAACCAAATTAAATATAAACCTTACGATGAGCCGAATATCGAGGATTCTAAAGCCACTTTTCTGTTATGTTCACTTTAAGGCATAAAAGAAGTTTTTTTGCCTCTTAAGAAAGTATTCTTGATTGGAATAACCGAAGAATTCTACTCCATAATCCTTGGAAAGATTACATATATGATAATTATATACGTCAAATATTCCTTTAAATGGTATCAATTTCCAGTTAACTCTTTCAATCGCTTCTCGAATAGTGTCTTTTTTTACGGAAGGCCATCAGAAATGCATTTATCATCTCTGGCGTGGTTTACGTAGGTTGCATTGTCCTTAGACATCTGCCAAACTTAAGCTTGGTACTCATACATCGAGCGTCATTCAATGCTTTGGAGTAGCAGTTCCCCAACTCATGATTTGTGAACCCCTCGTCGGAATCTAGAAGCCCACTGACGGGAGGGAAAGGGGATTTCCCTCGGGGAAAATTAGGGTTGTTGATGTTCTCTAAAAGGGACCGATTTTTACCGCACAAGCTCGTTAAGTAACTACTTAGTCATAACCCTTGGACATCGAAAATACCGTAACGATGGGAGTGACGTCATTGTTATCGAATGTTATTCCTCAAAAATCGATATTCTCATGATTGATTGGACTTTCTTTCCCCTCGAATCTGATGACGATGACGGAATCAATCATGCCCTCGAGAAACTATCACTTTATAATGATAAATTTACCGTTCAAAACCTATCGCATAAGAAGCTTCTAATTGAATGTATAGGTTTGCTTGAACGGTGAGCTATATCCGATTGACACTTAAATGTTCCTAATTTTAAGAAATATTTTAAAATACTGACATTTATTGCTGAGAAATGATCGTGATTATGCTGTCTTACGTCACATTTAGACTATTACTGAAATTATCGTTAATAATTTAAGTATTAACACATGTCATTATCATCAATTTACCAGCAAACAGACACAATAGTGAAAATTAATCATCAGAAAAATAGATAAGAAGCTCTTTGGAAACGTTCTGATGGAGAAATAATCGTGTATAGGAAAATGTGTTGCAAGAATTAAACAAACAACTTGCGGAGTGTGGAATGAGTTCATAAATTATTTTAATGATAATTGCGATTGTTAAAGGTTTATATGATATTAAATACCCTTGCAAGGAATGAATGATGTGTAATGAGAATGTAATGCCAAGATTTATGTCTAAAATCCTTATTTCTTCTTGGGGTTAGGCTCCAATATATTCCAATTTTCAAAGTGTCTCGGAATAGTTAACATAGTAGTTCAAATGTGGTTAAACGTCGTTAAAATGTACGCGAGGTAAAATAAAATAAATTAAAATTAGCGAATTATATTTTACTGCAGTTGCGATATTTCATTCGGTTCTTTCTCTTTTAAGGTCTAAATGGAATCCCATTGCCGCGAAATGTCGGCGAATGTTTGGTTACTGTATGAAGATTTGGCCGAAACCTTCATTTAATTCCGCTTAATCCTCCTTAATTAATTTTCAGAAACTTCTCTGCACGTATGCTTTTCCTCAATGTGAGCTGCGGGATGGATACCCTGTGGGTCTTCCTCTTTGTCGCGAAGACTGCATTGCAGTCCGTCAGCTCTTCTGCTACAACGATTGGGCGCTAATTGAGGATAACAAGCAGAGGGGCATGTATTTTAAGTCCCGTGGTCACTTTCAACTTCCGGACTGTGATTCCTTACCTCATTATCAGAGCACTTCTCCGCGCACTTGCTCCCACGCAAGACTCACGGAACTTAAGACTGATGAAGTAACTGGTAAGTTCGATTCTAGAAGAAAGTATGATTAAGGGCAGGGGTTTCCAACCCAAGGTAACAGTACCCCGTGGGGTGCACAAATCTTGCCTAAAGGGTGAATAGTAATTAAATTATTATATGATACAAAATTGCTCTTTCAGTTAAATTTCCAACCAATTCCATTTTGGTTCTACTCAGCAAAATTTAATTTGCTATTCCACGCTGGTATTTTTACTAAATTCAAAAATGTATTTCTTATTTTGGTAAAAAGGGGGTTCGGGATAACACTCGTAAGAGCAAGTGGGGGTATAGGAACAAAAAATATTGGGAACTCCTGATTTAGAATATGGACTTCGGAACTTAAAACTCAAAGTCTTGTACTTAATGTTGCTTTCGGATGTAGATTATATTCGGCAAGTGATGATTAATTGTTATTTGAATGCATTGCATTTAGAGTATTAAAGAATTTTAATCACCTGATACTATATCATGATGAATAGTATATTTTCGATTTGTCTTTTGCTGCAGAGGAAGAGCAAATATATCTATCTTTTATTTTTCCTCAGTCTTGCTCCTAACTATGATGAGATATAACTTAAAGGGGTATCTGTGATGCAGAATAATGGCATTAATCCTGCCTCATCCCTATTAAACGTTATGGAAATAAATAGAAACAGCTTTCGGTCTGATTTCTATGAAGACTGACGGACATAATAGCCAATATTTATCATTCCAGTAGTAATAATCATTTTAGGTTATAATAGACACGAAAAAAGTGTAACATTCTGTAGGTTTCTCTTTAAATACATAAAATCACTGAAATTAATGTTTTATCGATAAAAAATAATCATAGGTTGTAAATTAACTTCAATTTTTTTAATGAGCCACAAGAATAAGCATACATTTCTGAAAGTGTCTTTTTAATAATTCTTCCTTAAAAACAGTGAATGACAGAAAACAATTCATAACATAGGTCAGCAGTTATTGTATAAAATAGAAATAGGTATTTTAAATTAAATTTTATGCGTTATACTGTCCTTTAACAACTTCATTTTTTACTCTTATGACGCAAATTGCGTATTATTTCTTCATGTACAAACATCACGATCTGGAAAACAGCCGATCTTATTGTGTATCCATCAATTAAAAGATTGAAAAATCTGAATGCACAAGAAATATACCATCACTTCCAGTTCTTCACTTATAATTGGCCAGTGATTCAAGATTCAATTGTATTGATTTATTTATTAGTTTATGAATTAGTGATGTTTGTAGAAATTTTAAGCGTATCAAAAAGATATATAGTAACTTAAGTCACGGTTACGTGGGTGCTCTTGGATAGCCAAGTGGACAGCGCGGTCGCCCTTAGTGAAAGCGATCCCATATTCGATGCCTAGTGGGGGCCATATTTACGAAATGTCGTGAGTTGTGGAAGCATTACTACAAATACTACTAAACTATTTTAAAGGGATTGATTACTAAATGTTTCAGTGGATTGCATACGTGACAGAGGCCGATTCTATCTTGGAACTATGAATGTCACCAAGAGTGGATTGCCTTGCCAACGATGGGAAAGCCAGGAGCCTCATTCCCACAATCGTCCACCTGATGTATTTCCCGAAGTTCAGGGAGCCGAGAATTATTGTCGGAATGCTGGAGGTGAAGAGCCAACTCCTTGGTGCTACACTATGGATCCTACCATCAGGTGGCAACACTGTGATATTCCTGTTTGTGGTAAGCTTCAATTTTCCTTCCGTAACTCAGTCAATTGCCTCCAAATTAACTTCTTTTGCGTTCCAGATTTTGCGGTCAGTATAGCAGGCGAAAATCCCGGTAAAATTCTTCAAATTATAACGATGTACCGTAATTTTATTCGTCCGATAATGGAATTCCGTGCAAAAGGGACATGGCATGAGGGTATTTCCGCTGAATAACGCGTAGGATTTGACTCCTTCGTGAGCCGTCGTTACTGACTAAAAAACTAGTACACGCTATAATAATTCGTTTCCATCCATCCAATGATCCATTTGTTTACAAACCTAAAACTGCATGAGATTTGATTTTAGCGATAAGCGATCTTAGAGATTAATATTAATGTAAACTTGTGCATTTTGAACAGATTTTTTGTAGTTTCCCGGAGCAATTTAAAAAGAAAAACATCGTTCAGTTTGAACTTCAACGTCATATACTTAAGGTGCGTCTCTCATGGCAGCTTGCAATTAGTGACAGCTCATAGCATTGATCACAGAGATGCAGTGTACGCGGCCTTGCTTCAAGTCTTTCAGGCTAATACACCCTTTCCTTTTTTACATAATATGAAATATATAA